>OZ010610.1:32870751-32950751 GCA_963932145.1 Acanthosepion lycidas | reverse complement strand
TTCTCTTTTTTAATTATGTTTGAGTTTATTTGAAAAGAATTCATAAAAGGAAAAAAAAAAAGAACAGTTTATGCGGTTGACTTCGGTCAATATGGCCGAGGGCATAAATATTTTTTCGCCGGTGTCACCGGTGAAAAGTGCCTGGGAAAATAATAGACCGCCTAAAAAAAATGCCGCCTATTATAGAGACAAAAGAGAGAACTTTGAGCAGTCTTTCAAAGGGAACGGATTTCTAACGATCCCGGAAGCACTGCATGCAATTACTACAAGGACAATATCCCTGCTGACTTCCGATATTAAAACTCGGAAGCTAATTGACGTCAGCAGGGAGACGATGGAAGTCGCCCTAAAAGCGTTAAATATCTCCCCAAAAGTGTTAGCAAGGAGGACTAATGCTCTTTGGAACATCATATTTCCAACAGAACAGCAGGCCAAATAATTAGCAGGCAGCATACTAAGGAGTTACGGCTGCAAACTGAATATATGGGTACCCGGAAAACGAAAGTGACTATCTATGGGGTGCCCATAGATATTTACGAGGACAGGCTTTCTTCTCTAAATACGGGGAATTCGAGGTGAACATCATTAAAAGCAAGACTAGAATTGCCACGAGAGACATGGGGTTGTTCATCAGGTTAAACCATAAAAGCTTTGGCGATATCCCAAACACTCTGGTCTGCCGGAAAAGGCGAATGTTGGTAATAGTGGAGGGAAGAAAACCGTGTTGCTGGGCCTGTAGATAGTCGGGACACATGGCGAAAGAGTGTCCCGAGAAGCGTAGACAACCTCAATCTCAGCCAGCAACAGCAAAGTCACCACCAACAACAGCAGTGGTAGTGGAGGAAACTCCTGCATGGAAAGAAGTTAAAAAAAGTCGGAAGACGACAAACGGGCTGTCCTCTTCCAAACAAGGAGCGCAGAAGACGCAGCAGCAAGAACGGGACAAAAATAAACAGACGCACAAGGAGGTGCAGCTTCAAAAAGAGGTGCAACCTCAAAAAGTGGTACAGCCTCAAAAAGAAATACAGCCTCAAAATGAGGTACAGCCTCAAAATGAAGTACAGCTTCAAAAGAATTCGCCGCAAAAGCAGCAACAACAACCTCAGCAACAACAAAAATAGAAAGAAAAGCAGCATCAAGACACTCCCATGGAGGTGAAATAAATGGCTCCACCTCGGGCAGCATCCCTTAAGATGCCGTGGTAGGGCGGAGAGAGTCATGGACAAAACCAGGTCGCTCTCCTTCCCTGTTTCGTCGGCAGTAGCCGAAGACTCAACAAGAATTAGATGTGTCTCTGTTTCTCCTACCCGTTTTCCTCCCCCTTCCCCCTACTTCTCCCCTCAGCTTAGAGTCCACCCCCTCATTCATCCACTTCTTCCCCTGCTCATCCATCTAGGGAGAAGAAAAAGAAAAAGAAAATGTCTGCAGGCCCTGAAGGAATTTACAAAGTTGACAGGGAAGAGTACAAAAAGGGCCTTTCCAAACAGAGAAAGACCCTGTTAGGCGTACTATATAAAATGAACTCTGTTGATGGGGAAAATCATCGAAGACCCCCGAAATTTCCCCAAAGCACCGGGGGTAATAACCTGTGAGAGAGTTACGGGGGGGCTACTTAAAAGTGTGGAACCACTTATTCGAGGCCAGGGCAGCCTTCCCCAATATTAAGATTTTGTTCTGGGGTGGGGGGGTCCCTGTATTGCCCCACTCCTCCTTATATAGGGCAATTAAATTAATATGCTCCACGGACGTCGGCGGCATTGTTTCAGATAGTCGGATGACGACGGAGCTGGGAACAGAGAGCCAGGGACAATCCGTCGCTGTCCTTACCGCTCGGTGTGTGAATAGTTTTTTGCTTTTATTCTTCTCTCCTTTTTTGAAGGCTTAAACGATGTCAAACAAGTTAGCCAGTCTGAATGCGAATGACTTTAGCAATCGGGGTAAGGCGGCCCGCCTGCTCCGGGATCTCTTCTCGTTCGGTGTGGATGTCGCCGCGATCGAAGAGACCCATTTTGTTTTCAGTTCCGATGCGTGCGTGCTGTCTAACGAATTTGTCGTTTATTCAGCATATGGGAACCGGGCTGCCAGAGAGGTTTCTTTGCTGGTTAGACGTACTCTTGATGCGAAGGTGGACCATTTGCATACGGATGCCGAGAGCCGGTTGATCGTGGCCGATATTGCCGTGAAAAGTGGTTTGTTTCATGTCGTTGCGGTTTATGTGCCCAACGACCAGGGGGAGCGGGTTTCGTTTTTTCGGTAGTTGGGGCCGTTCCTGGTGGATTCAACGCGCCTAGCCTTAGTGGGGGATTGGATTGCCGTCCTGGACCCCAAATTAGATAGAGGGAGGGGAGATAGCGTGTGTATCTGATCAACGAGTTTGGTCTCGTTGATAGACACCGGGTCGATCACACGGGGGGAATGTGGACGTGGACTAATAGTTGGCCTCCTGACAAGGTAGTTAGCTACCTTGACAGGATATTAGTCAGAAGAGCCGACAAAGATTTGTTAGATTGTCCCACGTTCCATCGAGTAGGCTATACGGACCACAAATTCGTTTGTGGCCGTGTGGCGTTAGACCATAGGCCTAGAATGGCAGGTTACCGGAAGTTCAATCTGTCTTTACTGTACTGGCGGGACTTCCAGGGAGCAGCTAACTAGCTTAGTGCAGCGGGAGCTAGTGGGGGCGGTTATCAGAAATAAGTGGTGGGATAGACTTAAGTGTAGGATTAGGTCTTTTACCACGGATTTCAGCAAACGGCTCGCCCTAGATAGAGCTGGAAAGGTGAAGACACTTAACGCTAGTCTTTCCCGGGCGGTGGCTGGGGGGATCCCCTAGAGATAACATTAGCTAGGGAGGTCGTGGAGCGTTCGAATAGCAAGCGCTACATGGGCCAGATAATTAGACATAGGTTAAACAAGATATCTTGCGAAGCTGTGAACATGGGAGCAGATCGGCGCAAGGATGAGGTCCGTCGAGGTGGCGATCATTACATTCGTGAAGTTGATACCGCGGAGGAACGTACTCTTCGGCCTACTGACGACATGTGCGAGGCGTTTCGGCGCCATTTCGAGAGCCGGTTTACGAAGGAGCCTTGTATCCGGGAGAAGTAGTTTCGCAGCCATTTAGCTTACTTTCATCGGCTTTCGCCGACTGAAGCGGCTAGTTGCGAGGGAGAGGTTATGGGGGGTGAAGTCTACGCGACATTGAAGAAGGTCGGCAGAGGCAAGTCGTCCGGTCTGGATGGTTTGCCGTATGAATTGTACTTGAGGCTGTCGCACATCTTTGTCTCGATTTTGACTGCGATGTTCAACAACTGGTTCCGGTCGAGGTCCATCCCCAACCGGTTTTCCAGGTGTGTGATCACGCTGTTGAAAATGGGCAAAGGTGTTGGGCGGGATTTAGACGATTATAGGAACATAACTCTGCTAAACACAGAGTTAAAGATTTGGGCCAAGATCCTGCAGGAGCGTTTGCAGTCAGTTGCCGAGTCTCTGTTGGGTCCTGAGCAGACTTGTGGTTGGAGGGGCCGAACAATTCAGAGCAACTTGCATCTGATCCGCACGATCATAGAGGGTGTAAAAGACGACGATGAGGCCGCGCTGATCAATTTAGATCAGTCCAAGGCATTTGATACGGTTGACAATCGCTACCTTGCAGCTGTCCTGCAGGCCGCCGGATTCGAACACGATTTCTGCCGCTGGATTAGCCTTCTGTATCGCTCCCCCAGTGCTGTGGTACAGGTGAACGGGAAGCTGTCGGGCGCTTTTGTGCTGTCTAGATCGGTCCGTCAGGGTTGCCCACTGTCGCCTCTACTTTATGCTTTGGCGTTGGAGCCTCTCCTTCGCCGGCTGAGGGACGAGGCGTACGACGATGACGTATCTGCTTTCGTGTCATCTCGCAGCGACATTGAGGCATACTGAAGGCGCTTGACCGGTACGAGAAAGAGACAGGGGCCAAGATTAACCGCGACAAGTCGTCCGGCTTGCGGTTAGGTGCCTGGAATGGGGTCGATCTTCTGAGCCGCTTCGGTTGGACGGACGGTCCTGTCCGCATTCTTGGAGTGTGGTTTGGAGCCGACCTCCAGCTGGAGAAAAATTGGTCTGAAGTACGAGCCAATGTCGACGCTGCCGGTCAGACTTGGCGTCGAAGGAGGTTGAACGTGAAGTGCAGGGAGGAGGTGTATTCTACATACATTTTCCCGATTGTCCTTTATCGATTGTCCGTACTTTCTCTCTGTGACGACCACGGGAAGCCGTTGAAGCCCTCTCTATCCTCCATTTTATGGAGGAGACACAGGAATCAGTTCGACAGACGAGTCTGTGTACAACGCCCTTGTCATGGGAGGGGAATGCCACATTTATGGAGTCGCAAACGTGCCTCCAGGTTGGCTTTTCTACGCCGCTCGTTGACAGGAGATCCGATTATGGTGGGGATTGTTAGGTACGTGTTCATCTCGCCTTACTTTTACCCCCCCACCCCCCCGCCCATCTCGCGTAAGCCCCGGGATCAATCGGATTTCTTTCGCGAGTGTCGGTCGGCCTTGTTGGCCGTTCCTCGGTCCAGTGACCTTTCACGGCCTAGGAAGGTCTTCTATCTTCTTTTTGTGGAGAGGGTCGCGAAGAATTCCCTACGTGATTCGCTCGGCTTGTCGGAGGATAAGTTTCGTTCCTACTGGTCTTGGGTGCCAGCGGTGGATTACCTCAGTAACCCCGAGTTTTCGCTTACCTGGTGATTGGCTCAGAATCGGCTGCCTCTCAGTGACAAGGTCTTCATATGGGGCTTGGCGGATTTGCCAGACTGTGAACGGTGTGGCCTTGGTTTAGAGGAAACGGCTTCGCACGCCTTCTACCATTGCCCCCGGGTCTGACCCTTATGGGACCGTGTCGGCGAGCTGACGTCTCGTCTCGCTCCCGAAAAGCTTGTGCCCATTGATCGCGCATACGCGTATGACAATGTGTCTCCCCCGTATTCTGGGGTGAAACGGATGATGTTTCTGACGCTGCTGGCCACGGCTCGAATGGTGATTTGGACGACGCGACAAGAGGAAGTCTTGCGGGGCACCCGTCTTTCTCATCAGGATCTGATCCGATTCTTTGATGAAGATGAAGATGAGAACTGATAGAAAACGATTGCATTCGACAGTCTTCAGCGAAAGTTGGGTGACAGAGGCGAGCTTGGTTCGCTTGAACGGGGCTAGCCTTTATTTTCTCGTTTATGTCAAGCGTACGTCATATCGGGGTGGTTTCCTGTGAATCCCTCCCTTTGGTTAGATTAGACAAGCCTTGTGTAAATAGTTAATGTGAGTAAGTGTTGTTCCTGGCCTGTTCCCGGCCACCTCTTTGGTTATGATCCAGTTTGAGATTCCCAACCTCCCCAGTTTGTTTTGGCCCCCTTTAATCTTGTCTGGGTCAGATTTATATTTTCCCATGCCCGTATGATTTTTCTATCCTTTTCCCATTCCCTTAGCGAGAGTGTCTCTTGATTTTGTCCCATGGGCAGAATACAGCGGCCTCTCTGTTTCGAGGGTTGGACGGGCCCTACTAACATCAGTTATGTTTAGTTTTCTTTGTGTTGATTTTTAGTTTATAATTGGGTTCCTTTCCCTCCCCCTCTCATTCTTCATGATTGGATTTTTATGTATTATTTATTATCATTAATATTTTTATGGCATGGGGTGCGTTTTGTAGGTCCCCCTTGAAAGAATGCGGTATTGTGGTGAATGGCGGATTGAGGGGTGACGGCCGAGTTTTTATGGTGAATGTGCAAATTGTAATGAATGAATGGGTCGTGAATCAGAATAGCTAGGTATAGGATAGTTAGTGCCGACCAGCCTCAATCCCTCCCTATTTCAGCCGTTTGTGCCAAAATTGTATTTTTGATACAATAAATATTAATCATGAGGGGGAATCAGGGGTTGATCTTCCCTGATTGGGTCGATTTGGTGATGGGGAGTATGATGTTGAAAGACCCGAAACCCTGATGAACCAAGTCAAAACATCACTGACGACCCCCTCGGGCGCCTACTTAAAAGCTTATTTTTGAATGAATTATAGTCAAAACTAAACTCAGCTCCTTCAGTTGCTAAATGCATGAACTACCAAAAAATAATTTCCAGAAATAAAGCAGGACTCAAGCAACCCCATTAGAGAGCATTGGAACATATTTGTACGGTGTCTATAAGGGTGTGCGTTCTTATGCAAACTAACAATGTCAAATGACACTAGAAGTTTGTCCTTAGAACACGTTTCTAAACTTCTAATAAAATTAAAAAATTTGAATGAATCAGATACGCAATGAGCGGGCGGAAAATAAATCTGAAAGAGGTTGGAGTATTTTGCCAATTCGTGTTGCGCAGAACAAATCATAGAAAAATAGGACTAAGATTGTCCTTCTGTTACATTAGATAAGCCATATAACAGTGAACATTGGGAACCAACAGGTTTAATGCGATTTACACATTCTTGGAAATCATATTGCTTTTATATACAGAAAGCAACCGTCTTTGTATTCTCGTCTCTATTTTATTGGTATTGTCACATACATTGAAAGAACCAATTTTACTAAACTTAGGTGACCATTTTATCAATATAGTCTTGGTTATTTAAAATTACCACATCAGAGCCTTTGTCCGGCAATGTAATGTAAATATCATTTGTAGACTTTCAACACTTAATAGTCTGGAAGTGAGCACCCTGCCAAGTAACAAAATCACCATCTGTGGAAAGAGAAGAATATTCCCTAGGTAATTCAAATGATCTAGTTTTACACAAGGAAATTTGTCAGGGGAGGAAGATTTATGTAAATTAAAATGAGCGAATAATTTGAACTCAGCAAAGATTTGCTTTTTGTTCACTTTAGAATACAATGGTCCAACCCTCAAGAAAGAAAAAGCCATTCTATCTCTGTAAGAATGGCATTGGAGAATTTAAATGTATCTTTATCTAAATCTCCATTTTCCACATCAAATCACGTGGAGATGAGAAAATAAAGATAACTCTTATTTTTTACTTTGATACGTTTTTCAAATTGCAACTGACTTGCTGAATAATAAGAAAAGCGATGAAATAATTGGACAACTTATTCCTAATATAAGTCAAAGCTGAAAAGATATAATCGTAAGCTTGAGGGAGAATATTCATATAGTTTACTTAACCCATGCTTAATAAAAGCTCGTTCAATTGGAAGACAAGTTACTAACTTGATTTTAACGACCTGCGTCTGATAAACGACTGGACAAAAGCACAAGACAAACATGACTGGAGAAAAGGCCGTTTAACTCTAAGGGAATTAAACTTATGCCATATCCGGATAGAATTATTAGTTCGTCGATAATATTCCTGGTGTACCTATAACGGGAATGTTTGAGCAAGAATTTGAGACCACAGAACATAAACGCTGATTTGAAAAAGCACGACGACATTTTTCAGTTTTCTTTTCTTAAACGAATCGTTTTGGGCCAACAATTTTTCAAATTTAACAGTTGGCACAACTCTGAGGAAACAACGGTTGATATAACTTGCTTTATTCTGTTTCAAGAACAGGAGATTATGAGTAGACAAGTCTCTGTGCAAAACAGTAAAAATAAATAAATAAATAAACTATCTACATATTTGGTGACACAGTCAGGATAATCTAATAGATGTTGGCCTATTGCTGAGTTATGTGCAGACTGAGTTGTGCCAGAATAAACTCAGATGATGTCTGATTTTATATTAACCGGAACATGTCCTACGACCTCTGACCTCAGACTAGTCCGTCCTATGTATTCAGCGTCACACTGATATTTGTACATGCGACAGAGCTTCTTTGAAATAAGGACTAATGATCTTTAACAAAAGATGGAAACACTGAATTGGTCTTAAAAACACCCCGTAACTTGACAATAGAAAAAAAACCGTTAGCACAAATCTGACGGAACAAAGAATGATATTTCTAGAAAGAAAGAATATATATATATATATATATATATATGTATGTATTGAACGTACTTTGGAACACGATTAAAATATTAGTAGTAAATAATCAACTATTAAAACTAATAAACACTTCCAAATGATTCTAAAAGAGAAAAAAGATGTCACTCAGGAACCTCCAAACAAACGTACACAGCGAATGAAATATTGTTTCTGTTTACACAAGACCAGGTGATGTAATTTAATGTACACTGCTTATAGATCAAACAAGGCGTGAGCGAGACCGGGCTCTGTGCAAAACAGTGAAAAACTATCTACATAATTGCTGGCATAATCGCGATGTTTGCCTAATGTCGAAACACCGAATTGATCTTAAAAACAATCCGTAACTTGTCAGTATAAAAACTTGATGTAATGCAAGATGATACGCTGTTTACAAGCATTTGATTCTTCCTGTCTACTTATAGTTTCAAATAAATAAGACAAAAATTAGGTCCAAAAACTACCGTTACTTTGAAACGTCTTAATTTATGCTCAACCACGCGCCTAACACCATTAGCAGGAAAACCATTGTCAGTAAAAACGTGATGAATTTTCTCCAGTTCTTGGTCTAGACGACAAGAAAAACAAATTATCAGTGTGCGATGAACCAACTTTTTATACAAGAACACGCTAGTGGTGAGCAGACCTCACTCTGTGAAAAATAGCAAAGAACATCTACATATTTGATGGCACAGTCGGGATTATCAACTGCCGAATCATGTGCAAATTGAGTCGTACTCGAAGACTCAGATCGCCTGATTTTTATTGCCCAGAAAATTTTGATACATCCGGGTCTCTAACCTCGGACTATTCACATACGAGGGCGTTCTTTAACGTTAACAGCACAATTAAACCCTTCTTTTTAGGTCATTTTGTTGAATAGTGGAAAGTGGGTCAGTCCGAGAATTTTCATCACCCCTTTATATACATATCCTTTTTGGATTTCCTTTCTCTTCTCTTTCACTCCTTCTACCTACTTCTTTCCCACTTCTACCTTTTTACCTCTCTCTATCTTTCTCTCTCCTTCTCTCTCTATCTTTTTCTCTCCTCTCTCTCTCTATCCTTCTCTCTCTCTATCCTTCTCTCTCTCTATCCTTCTCTCTCTCTCTCTCTCTCTATATATATATATATATATATATATATATGTGTGTGTGGGGGGGTAGGATTCCGTTACATTATGACTTTTAATCATCTGACAAAACGTGGTATATACCAGATATTTCAGACAATCTCTAAATTATTTGGATATCATGCCTGACATCCACATGACAGCCTTGATCGGACTAAACTATTCAAGAATATGACTAAATTTATTAAGTTAATGTTTTCATTTGGTAGCACCTTGCTGTGTTGTGTGAATCTACCCCGATCACAATCTATTCTATATTCAATTTCTTTATCTCCTATACAAAATCTAACAATGACGACACCTACAAATCGCCACGATATCTACTGCAGTCATCGCAGCAGTGGAATTTCTCGGGAAAGACAGCCTGATGGGGTCCGACTACCTCCCGACGGGTTTCGATTCAGAGATTTCTTTCTTCTAGACTGGTAGCCAACCAAGACAGTAGAACCCAATCTGTCCTTCTATTTACCCATACCCGGGTAGAAAGACAGATTCATAACTTTCCCAAGATTATTAGTGCGAAAATGAATGTAACGAACACGAATGGAATTCGAACCCTGATCTCCGATTCCTCAATCAATTACTCCACTGTTCTAAATTTATGGACTGTAAAAATGGTAAACAGTATATATCTTTATATACTATTTCTATCCGCAGTAGAAGTCCTAAGTGCTGCTCAAAGCAGGAAGTTGCTGAAAGAAATTGTTGTAGACACCATGGAGGAGGAAGTTTGAAGAAGTACATATGAAGATATGTGGAATATATATCGGTGGAAATTAAACTTGAAGAAGGTAAAGATTGTAGTGGTTGGGAAAACATCCACTCAGCTTTCTGTCAGAGAAAACGACAGTTCAGCTGAAGAATCTGTCCAAGTGCAACTTTCTCCTTATCAAAGGGAATCAGGATGATTACACGTGGCGTACTTGGCATGGGCCTGAGAAATATAAATCATTTGAACATTTGGCATAATAATAGTGATAGAATAGTGAGAGGTCAGCAACGTTTCGCTCGTGGGAAAAGGGATACAGCGTGGGCAAATGCTTCAACATCGTCAAGGCAGGATAATTTTTAACTCTCCCTCATATATATATATATATATATATATATATATATATATATATATATATATATATATATGAAGAAATATACTCTTAAGGTGTGCTACAAATATAGCACACCTTAAGAGTTATATGGGATAAAATGCTCAATATCAGAAATAGAGGGTGTATAAATATAGAAGTGAACATTGAAATCAACACAGGCGACAGGCTGTTTCATGCTCGACGCCACACTGGCATGATGATTGCGTCTAGCATGAGACAGCTTGTCGCCTCTAAGTGTTGACTTCACTGTTCACTTTCATATATATATATATATATATATATATATATATATGTGTGTGTGTGTGTGAACATATAATATATATATAAATTATATATAAATACAGACACACATACATACATACACACATATATATATATACACACATATATATATATATATATATATATATATATATATATATATATAGTCTATGAAAAACTAGGTAATCCGTATGGGTAAACCTAAAAAGGATAAAATCCAGAGAGCTCAATGTAAATACAGAGCAAATAATTTAAATAAAAGCAGACCACTTTAAGTTTCCATGTAATAAATTATTTCATCACAGCCCTTTTAAAGGACTGCGGATCATCAGACTTTACTTCCAAGTAAAGTAAAGTCTATGATCCGCAGTCCTTTAAAAGAGCTGTGGTGAAATAATTTATTACATGGAACCTTAGAGTGTTTTTTTTTTATTTTATATATATATAAATCACGAAAATAAATTAATTCGGTCGATCACTGAGAGCAAAAAGCGATTAATTGTAAACAGTGACTATTACTGCTAATGATGCAAGATTTTCCCAACAGATTGAGTTCGTTTGGTATTTAGGAATAAATACGCAAAATTTCGGTCACGGCTTGAAGCGATCGGATGTCTAGCCACACTAAGGTGCTGTGATACCGCGAAACAGTCTGTCTGTGGATGACGGTATATAAACAATATAAATAGTTAATACCTCATCTCAGAAATATAGACAGATAAAAATGTTCAAATCAAGAACTTAAATATACACGAAAACATTTCATTTAGTCATCAAGTACCTTTTCCCCGTGTAATTAATACAATTAGACAGGTTTGAAGTGTTTGATCGGTGAATCATGAACATGTTACAAACCTATAATTTAAATTCCTTACGTCTTCAAAGAATACTGTTTAAATGGTCACATCGAAGCTGTGATCAAAATGCTAAGCATGTTTATCACTCTCAAAACAGAACACGAATAATTAGACAATTTCAAAATGCCATCAGCAAAACCGCTTATTTATAAAGATCTCAAAAGACCTGATTAAAAATCAAGCAGTTATTTTCAAATTTTCTAGTCATAAGTTAGGTGATTGTATCTGTTTTAAATTTCCGGAAAAATAAATTTGTGAAGTATGTTAGAATAATCCAGAATTTAAACTGGAAAGAAAGTGCCTGCGTAAAAATTAAAGTAATTGAAAAATAGAAAGGAGAGTAAGACAAGGATGTGTCTTCTCGCCGGATTTATTTGACAACGAGACTATCTTTAGTCAAAAAGCTAGGAATCAGCCCTGACAGGCACAATCTTAGCAAAGTAAAATACGCTAATGATATTCTGTTGGCTGCATACAGAATGGAATCGGCAGGAACTCTTAAACGAGATATTAGATCAAAACGAAAAGAAAAAGTTAACCATCAATTGTAAAAAGGCAGAATGTACTGCGGCGAATGAGGGAAAATTCCAAGATGTTTAACTATTTGAAAAATGTCTTGAAACAAGACGGAATTATGAAAACTAAATCTTTTAGAAAAAGAAAGATTGGTCCCCTTCTAAGTAATTTCAATCTTCTTATATGGCAATATATACTAGATCATTTTCTCAGATGAAATAGACTTGAGATGAGACTTTACAAAAGAATATTGACAATATAATGGTTGGTACATGTGACAAACGATGAAATTTTAAGGAAAATCGAAGGACAATTTTATTAGGTTGGTTCAAAAATAATGACGTAATAATGTCGTTTTTTGACCTATTTTTAACGTCAAAAAACGACATTATTACGTCATTATTTTTGCACCAACCTAATAATTGGAATCCTACAGAGACAACTGAAATTTCTGGTCCACATAATGAAAAAAGATGGTCAAGAAAATGTGTCACACCAAGGACATATTGAAATTAAAAAGAATAGACTGAAACAGATAGTACCCTGCACAACAATCTTCTGTAAATGGAAATTAGAACGGGAAATAGGAGCTAAAAAAGAGTAACTTTACTCAGAGCTACAAACGTGTGGAGTTATAAGTGAAAAACAATTAAAAGTTGCTGAGAGCTTTAAAGGATATGAACCCTCCACGTCATGAAGGAACATGAAACAGAATAAGAAGTTTCAAGGATGAATATTCAAATTAGTCACCAAGAATGCTACTGATCGGTTTGATAATGTCAAATTGGCAGAAGATATAAATAATCGTTTCATTTTCTGTGACAAAGGAATGGCTTGTCAATTTTACCGCCTCCGAGACATAACTGCTATCATTTAACTGCATAAGAGAAACCTTTTCACAAGCATAGTTAAGTTTCGCCTCAAGGGGCGTAATTTATTGCGTCTACTCGGATTGAAGTTCTCCGTTGACATGAAGTGGAATGATTATATTGAAATAATTGCTAGATCTTCTGCAAGGAATATTGGTTACTTGTGTCACGCTAGATAATGATTCCTCCCCTGAATCTATCTTACACATTTATATTTTCTATTCGTTCTTGTTTAGAATATTGTTGCCACATCTGCTCTTGAAAAATAAATAAAATGATAAAATCTTAAAAGGAATCTACAGTGTTATTGATCCTGACTTCGCATCTTGCCTTCCGTTAGATTTCACCGCCAGTAATGTAACTTCACCGTGCGTTTCCTTTGAATACTTTCATGGTATGAATCTTCCTGTATGATACATAGGCTGTATACATTTAGGCGTAGTACTAGATTGACAGAAGTATGCTAAGGATAACATGAACCGAGCGTGTGAGCAAACATGAGGTTGAAAACAAGTGGGAGGCTTATATTTAATATAGGGAAGAAGCAGCTAAATTATGTGGGACGAATAATGAGGAAGGAGGGCCAGGAGAATCTGATGCTCCCAGGTCGAATAGAAGGAAAGAGGGAGGAGGGAAACAACCTGCCGGACTTAAGCAAGTGAATGACAGAACGTGGTCTTGGGAAGGAAGCAGGGTGAAGAAACTTGTTGAGAGCTGCATGGAATAAAGGAAGGTGGAGAGGCATGATCGCCAACGCCCTGAAAGAATATGGCACATAAAAAGAAAGACTAGATTGGCAGCAAGATCTCATTATTTTACAGTGGAAATGACTAGATGTAACCGTAAGTTCGACGCTGCCAGTTACTTTTCTCACGTTTCGCACTTGCGGAGGCCTCTTTCTGTCAACTTTGACCTTCAAAAGTTTAAATGCAATATCAACCATTGCGTAATGTCTTCTTAATTATTGTTCTTTTAATATTCTCTCTTCTGAATACTTTTTCTAACATTCTCTAACACTCAGTAACCCACTTCCGTTTTAGTTCATTTATTAACTTGCTTGAGAGGAAATAATTTCTTAAAAAGATGGAGATGATATAAAATATGTGTTGACGGAAGGAAAAAAAACAAAATCTGTCATTTTATAAACGTTTATAAATGATCTGTTCAGCTCCAAGAGAGCTACCCTTTCATGCAATAATCTCGCCCAGTGGGAAGAATTAACTTTCCTGACGTTCCAGGTGACGGCGAGAGAAATTAAGCGATTTTTGTCACGTGTTCTGGATAATTTAATCTACAGTGTAGTAGAGTGAGTTCGATCCTCAATAAGTGTCCCATTATTTCGGCCTTGTGCCACATTTAAGCTGCGCTAAGAAAATCGCCATAATATCATTTTTTTTATTATAGATGGCCGACACGATGTCTCCAACAGTTTGGAAAAGAGGGTTAGAGTGACACGACTTTCGGACCACACTGCAGATCTTATGTGATAATGATTTTCTAAGCTGTGGCACAAGGCCAAATATATGGGGCACCCAGTGAGGATTGAACTCACTACTCAGTCGTAAATGATCTAGCAAGACAAGCTTTCTAACCATTACATCACGTCGAGGTGCCCAGATCTTGTGTGATATTCTGGTTCAGTGGACTGACGGATAAATTCAACTGACATTTTTCGTGTGTTTACAATGATTATGCTCAACTCCACAGAAAGTATACTCACACCATCATGTGTGCGTGTGGGGGGTCTATGTTTAAATATCGAAAACAGAAAACGCCGATGGAATTGAGCAACTTTTTTCTCCTGGGTGTATGTATGGGTGGGGCACATATTAAACTCGTCATATTCGGTTCGACTGACCGTTAGGTGAAAATGTCATGGTGTCATCGCATTTAGTATGGATTTATGTAACAATCCGCGCATGCACGCAGACACGCACTCTCTCTGTCACTCTTTCGCACACAGCTATGCACTGTTCCCTTTCCCTTCTCTATAATTCTACGCTAAGTATTTATGTATGTTTTTATCTATCTATGTATCTATCTAAATATCTATTTATTTATCTGTACATATTCTTTCCTGCCTATCTATTTATCTATCTACCTTATCATTTCTACTTACCGCCCAATCTATAAACTTATACATATAAAGAGGGGGTGGAGTAGTGGATAGCAGCTGGGATTGAGGAATCGGAGAGCCGAGATCGAATTATATTCTATTATTCTTCTCCCTCCAGCTATGGGTAAATAGCAGGACAAAATGGGTTCTATAGCCTTGGGTGGTAAATGGAGAAAGACAGCTCTGAATCCAAAACCTGCGTGTTTGGGTCCCAAAAATATGTGGTTGGTTCTGCACAAAGCCTTCACAACTATAATCAAATCATATGTCCTGGTGTCTGGGCTGTCAGTTCGTAGAAACTGAGCTGCTTGAATCTCATATGTCCAATACGAATGAAGAGTTCCATATATATATATATATATATATATATATATATATATATATATATATATATATATATATATTATTATTATTATTATTATTAATTAAAGAATATCAGATATCCAATAGGTAATAATTTATATTTCATGAGAGCTCTAAAAACAGCAGCTCTCAATCTTCAAGACCTAGAAACAAATTACAAATGAAATGGAAAAGAATATTCCCGATTAAAAACAAGATATATTGCTATCTTCTTTAGAGAGTGGATGAAAAGGCAAAGAGTGTTGACCTATTTTGGCATACAGACCTGACACTCTGCATTTTCTCCCCCGGCATGGTTAGGGTTGTTTGTAGGTCTTGAAGATAGATATCTGCTGTTTTTTAAAGCTCTCGTGAAATAAAAATTATTACCTATGGGATTTAAGTGTTTGATATTTTTTAATTAATAATAATTTTGTTCTGTCGTTTGACATAGATTTCTCTCTATATCTATATTATCCTGGAAATTTCATAAGGTTTACCATATTGTATCATTACTATATATATATATATATATATATATATATATATATATATATATATAAATAAAAACAGACCACTTTAAGGTTCCATGTAATAAATTATTTCACAGCGCCTTTAAAAGGACTGCGGATCATCAGACTTTACTTCCAAACAAATAGATTTTTTGTTTGGAAGTAAAGTCTGATGATCCACACTCCTTTTAAAAGGGCTGTAGTGAAATAATTTATTACATGGAACCTTAAAGTGGTCTGTTTTATTTAAATTATTTGCTCTAGATTTACATTGAGCTCTCTGGATTTTATCCGCCTTAGTTTTACCGATGCGGATTACCTAGTTTTTCATAAACTAAATATATATATATATATATATATATAATGTGTATATATATACATATATAATATATATATATACATATATACGTTAAGAAATGAACAAAGTCCGACAATTATTTTCAGAGATTTTTTATGTTCATACGTTCTTTTTATAGATACAAATATTTAATTAAATGGCGTTAATACTGTTTATTTTAAACAGAGCATTTACTTAAATATTTGTATATTTAAAAGAATGTCTAAACATAAAAATGTCTTAATATATATATATATATATATATATATATATATATATAAGACATTTTTATGTTTATACGTTCTTTTTATAGATACAAATATTTAAGCAAATGCTCTGTTTCTAATAAACAGTATTAGCAACATTTACCTGTTTAAATGTCCAAGAATTTTCATAGAAAATATGTGACCATGAACATTTCTCGGACATTCAGGCCGGTAAATGTTGTTAATACCGTTTATTATAAACAGGGCATTTACTTAAATGTTTGTATCTATAAAAAGAACGCATAAACATAAAAAATGTCTTAAAAATAATTGTCCGACTTTGTCTATTTAATATATATATATATATATATATATATATATATATATATATATATATATATATATATATATCACGTTGTTGATTCGTGTCTGATATATATTAGTTGAAATTTTTCGAATCAAATAAATCCCACGTGCCTCACAGAAGAAATGACTTAAATGTCACTCTTCAGTGTCACTCCAAGTTCTTAAAATATTGTTATTTTATACAATATTTTTTATCATGCAACATGCTCCTGCATAGACGTAGGTTAATATTTACATTAAATATTTAGACAAAAATCAGTTTTTTTAAATAGGTGCAGTGAACTTACCTACGAATGAATATTAGATCCTGTTGTTGAATTCAGTTAGAAGTTTTAAAATAGAGGGCGCAAGATTATTTTAAATATCAATAAACCGCCAATTATGGTATTATATTGATAATAATATCCAATATAAGTATCAAAGATAATGTCGCACTTATTGCTTTCACTACTGCTGATAAAGGAATCAGTCATTTGATCTTTTAATCCAGTCTTAAGATAAAACAGAATCTAATACTTCTTCCTTTCGCCATCGTTTGTAACGGAATGTCAGCCATATTGCATGACTACAATGATCTAATAGTCTAGTAGGAATATAACAATTTTATATTGTCAATTCTTATGTTGATGTCTTTTTTACAGACCAAAGATATTTAGTATTAGGTTGGTGCAAAAATAATGTCGGTTAAAAAAAAAAAACAAAAAAAACGTCAAAAACCGACATTATTTTTGCACCAACTTAATAGATACCTTCTTGTTGAGAGTATTTTACGGATAAATGAAATTTTGTGTTCAATTTGCATGTTTAAAATAATAGTATGAGATCTGCATTGTCAATTACACCCAATAATTGCATTTGTCGTGAGAACGTTAAACAGAATCTAATGAAACGTGAAAATGTATGGGAACTGGAAACATTTAAAACATCCTGATTTTATAAAACCGTATTTCGTACGGAATTTTATATAGAAAAAGGAAAGACTATTATCCTCTTCATCGAACTCATTATGTTACGAAAAAAATCGATTAAAATTTTGGTGACATTAATTTTACTTTCCAAAGTGATTATTTTTAAATGATTATTTAAATGTAATCAATAATTAGCATTTATGCTAAATAAAACTTCAGTATTCCTTTTCGCCCCTAAAGTATAACTTCCTTAGAATTGAAATTGTTCGATACTTAATCACTTCTTTCAGCGGTTATAGAATAGAATCCAGTTAGGGTTATATACTTAAAACTTTTCATCAGCGATCATTGATTAAAATCCACCATAGGAGAGGTTTTATTGTGGGTTCTACAGATAGAACTTTCCACATTTTATCATAGGAATGGATTTGCTTTTTGATTAAATCTTTCGTCAGGGTAAATTGGGGAGCAAGACAGGTTAACGCTACTTAAATTATATAGAACATTAATCCGATCTTATATGGACTATAGCAAAATCATGTATCGATCAGCAATGAAATGCTTAAACCAAGCTTCGTCCTGGGTAAGACACTAAACTACAATCGCGTCATGGGTAAGACGCTAAACTACGTCCAGCAGCAAGGAACCACCTCTTAATTGCTGGTGTCTCCAGGTCCACATGAATCGTGGTGTTAGCCCCTGTTAGGGGGCTCCCAGCTATGGGTGAATAGTTAACTATTACCAGCAATACTGTTTGAAAAAAAATATTATCAGCAATACTTTTTTGAAAAAATTATTACCAACAATACAATTTTGAATAAAATATATTACCAGAAACAAATTTTTGATAAAACACAATATTACCAGCAATAAAAAATGTTGTCGGCATTAAATAATCCTTTCAGGTTGATATGCTGTAAAACAAAATAAACCAAACCAATCTAAACCAAAGAATACATATTCTATTCATATAAATCCGTCCTAAAAATGTTGTCGGCATTAAATCACCCATTGGAGCTGAAATGCCGTTAAACAAAATAAACCAAACCAATCTAAACCAAAGAATACATATTCTATTCATACGAATCTATCCTAAAAAATGTTATCGGCATTAAATAACCGATTGAGGTTGATATGCTGTAAAACAAAATAAGGCAAACCAATCTAAACCAAAGAATACATATTTTATTCATACGAATCTATCCTAAAAATGTTGTCGGCATTAAATCACCCATTGGGATTGACATGCCGTTAAACAAAATAAACCAAACCATTAGACCAAGCTTGCATGAAAATTTGAAATTGGCACTTAGAGAATTTAGAAGACCTCCTGTAGAGTGTTTATATGTAAAATCAAACGAACCTCCAAAAAAAAAAAAAAAAAAAAAAAAAAAAAGTAAAGCCCAATTATCCCAGAAACTCATCCATATTCACGGTTGGATCATAATACAAAAATAAAACAGGATGTGTAGTAGTGTTTAACGAGAAAATAAAAAAAAATAAACGTCTGCCGAATGAAAATTCAATTTTCGATGCAGACATTTGTGCAATAGATCAAGCATTCGTCATCATCTCTAGAAACAAGAATAATAAGTATATACTGTTCTCTGATTCCCTATCATTAAATTCTACCCTTTTATTTTTGATAAATTGTTTAACTGTCGACTCCAAAGTGAATTTTAAGAGTTATTCATCGATCATTGAATTTAACATACGAAACAGAAAAATAAAACAATAAAAAAGTAAAAATATCTTGACAACCTACTTGCTAGTAAATTTATTATATAAACATAAGGCTAACTGATTCCTATTCTATGAAAGATGAAGCAGGGTTTTACCGTAGAAACCAAACTGATTTCTGTTCTATGGTCGGAGAATTAATTATTTACCGTGGAACCCAAACTGATTTCTGTTCTTTGGTCGGTGAATTATTTTTTTAGCCGTAGAACCTAAACTCAATTGTGTTCTATGGTCGAGGAATTACTTTTTTTTTTTTACCGTGGAACACAAACTGTTTTCTGTTCTATGGCCGAGGAATTATTTTTTTTAACTGTAGAATACAGACTGATTTCTGTTTTATCGTTGAGGAATTTTTTTTTTTTTTTTTTTTTTTGTTACCGTGGAACCCAAACTGATTTCTGATCTATGGTCTAGGAATTATTTTTTTTTAACGTAGAACCTGACCTGATTTCTGTTCTATGGTCGAGGAATTATTTTTTCTAGAGCTACTAAACTGATATATTTTGCATGGCCAAAGGATTATTTTTTGACAATGAAA
Source organism: Acanthosepion lycidas (assembly GCA_963932145.1). NCBI lineage: Eukaryota > Metazoa > Mollusca > Cephalopoda > Sepiida > Sepiidae > Acanthosepion > Acanthosepion lycidas. The sequence continues at coordinate 32,930,998 of OZ010610.1, read as the reverse complement.
CCCAAACTGATTTCTCATCTATGGTCGAGGAATTACTTTTTATTACCATATAACCGAAACTGATTAGTGTTCTATCGTCGAGGAATTATTTTCTTACCGTAGAACCCAAACTGATTTCTGTTCTACGGTCAAATTAATCTTTCTTTTTTTTACCGTGGAACCCAAACTGATTTCTGTTCTATAGTCGAGGAATTATTTTTTTTGCAGTGGAATCCAAAATGATTTCTGTTGTATGGTCGAGGAATTATTTTTTTAAGGGTAGAATCCAAACTGATTTCTGTTCTATCGTCGAGGAATTATTTTTTTTTACCGTGGGACCCAAACTGATTTCTGTTCTATGTTCTAGGAATTATTTTTTAACCGTAGAACCCAAACTGATTTCTGTTCTATGGTCTAGGAATTCTTTTTTTTTACCGTAGAAACCAAACTGATTCTGATCTATGGTCAAGGAATTATTTTTTACCGTGGAACCCAAACTGATGTCTGTTCTATATTCGAGGGATTTTTGTCTCTGTTGGAACTAAACTGATATCTTTCGTGTGGCCAAAGAATTATTTTTTAAGAATAAAACCCAAACTGATATCTGTTCTATTGTAGAGGAATTATTTTTTCATCGTAGGACTCAACCTGGTTTCTCATCTATGGTCTAAGAATTATTGTTTATTAGCATATAACCCAAACTGATTTTTGTTCTCTCGTCGAAGAATTATTTTTTACCGTAGAACTCAATTATTTTCTCTGTAGGAACTAAACTGATATCTTTTGTGTGCCAGAAGATTTATTTTTAAAAAATAAAACCCTACGTGATTTCTGTTCTATGGTCTAGGAACCCAGGGTTTTTTTTTTATCGTAGAACCAACCTGATTTCTCATCTATGGTAGAGGAATTATTTTTTATTATGATATAACCTAAACTGATTTTGGTTCTATCGTCAAGGAATTATTTTTTTACCGTAGAACCCAAACTGATTTCTGTTCTATGGTCGGGGAATTATTTTTTACTGTAGAACCTGTTGTGGTAAACCCTCCTACAGTAGAATGAACTCTTCCTTCTCTTATAAATATCAATTGCGAGAGTCAGGTAGAGTGTGAGTGAAGTAGATATTCGTGTGGAGTAGTAGATGCAGTGCTAATCTACTTATTACTAACCATATTTTTTTCTATATATCTTCAATATACTTATTCAAGCTACCTTCGTCTTCAGTGTCTTTCTTTCTGACCCTTAAACAGGCTACAACAGAACCCAAACTGATTTCTATTCTATGGTAAAGAATTTTTTTTTATTTTTTTTTCTACCGTGGAACCCCAACTGATTTCTGTCTTATGATGGAGGAATTATTTTTTCCGTAGGACCCAAACTGATATCTGCTGCGTGGCCGAAGAAATTTTTTACCGTAAGACCCAAACTGATTTCTGTTATATCGTCAAGGAATTATTTTTTTACGGTAGAATTGTATTTTCTTTTTACCATAGAAAACAAATTAATTGTATTTTATGATCGATGGTATAAATGTTCACATAGCTTCTAAACTGTATTTTTCCTTATTGTCAACGAGTATGTTAATGAAAATTCGCCTACATAATGGTTGAGGCAAGTTTTTACATTTAATTCTATTCTATAAACGCCGATGAAAGTTTTTCATTATATTATCCAAAGTAAATTCTAATCTATGAACTCTGGTTTCCAGTTTTTAACTGCAGAAGAAAAAGTGAATTCTATCCTTTAATTAGTGATGAATTGTTTAACAGTCGGATCCAAAGTGAATTTTAAAACATCGATCATAGAATTTAACATATGAAGCAGAAAAATAATTTTGTCTGTCAGAATTTTGAAAATAATAGATTATTCAAAGCAAATTTCTTTGTTCCTTTTATTTTGTTTTTCATCATATTTGGATTTATTTTTAGATATTGTCTAATTTTACTTTTCTAAGTGACTCCTTTTTAATATTTTTCTTTTAATGCATACGTGTATTATGTCATTCAGATTTTCAGAGAACTTTTATGGCCTGTAGATTTTCTTTCATTTTAATTGAATGAATCGTTTTACATTTCTTGTACAGATGAACGACAGACTTCATTGTCACGCCTTATTCATCCATTCCTTTACTCATGTGGGGTGTCATTCTGACAATTATTGCCAATATTCACAAACAAATCATATACTACTTAGAGATTAATTAATAATAAAGCGAAATAGTGAACATCTGCCTGCGATATTGAACTTATTTCGAAGCCTATTCATTCATTTACTTCTTCGTCTCTACTTATTTATTACTAATAATTATCGAATAAGGGAGGTGCGGTGAATTAATGGATAGCGACTCGGAGAGCCGAGTTCGAATCCCAGTCGAATTTATTACATTCACTTACATACTAATACCCTTGGCAAAGTTATAAATCCTCTTCTCTCCATGGGTAAATAGCAGGACAGAATGGTTTCTAAAAACTTGAATGGTAACCGATCTAGGAGAAGGAAAATCTGTGAATTCAAAACCGGTCTGGAGAGCGTTAGGCTCCCCCAGGCTACCTTGCACAAGAAACACCAATTCTATTGTGGCTGCAGTACACATGGTGCCCATAAGACTCTACGGGCCATGAGATAAAAAAAATCTCTAATATCCACCTTGCATTTAATTTTTATATCTGTAAAGCATTTTTAGCAAATAAGTTTCACAAATATCCAGGCTAGTAGACGAAATAAAATACAGTTTAAAAGGAGCACAGCGTCTACTCAAATATGGATATCCAATATAAATAATGTTTAAAGTAAGGAATTATTTATTCTATTTATTTATTTTATTCTATTTAAATTCTTTATTTAGTCCTCGGGGATAGTGTTCTAATTCCCCGTGCCATGCTTTTTTGGAGAGATGAGTTACTAAGGGGAAATTACTGATACTGAGTTATCCAAAAAAGGCACGGGACGTAGAATTAGAACACTCTAATTCCGTGAAATGAATAATAGGTTAGGTTCAAAATTCCAGCGTATATAACCTGAAGAAGGATGGACACTCAGATGGTCGAAAAGTCGTGGATAATAAATTGTCAAATAAATAAAATCTATTAATTGTTTTAATATGGCTTTTTTCACATTTCGGAAATGAAACCCAGCAGTTATGACTTTTGAGAAAATCTGAACGAATAAAGGGCACTTTAAAGGCAACGTCGACTTTGTTTGTTTGTAAAGCTCTTCGTCGCGAGTAGAAAAGTTGCTAAGGATTGAAACTGAGGGCAAATGGGAATCCCCATGGCACAAAGAAGGAATGAGCATCGAGAGAAACCACAAATTGGGTTCATATTTTTGAGATTAGGTTTTGTAACTTCGTTATGTATCATGTCCCCTCAGGACGTAGGCATAGCATAACTACGGACGATAATGAGTATGCCTCCATTCACATAAATACAGTAGTAAATAATGTATATTGGTCTCTAGTTAGAGATTCATCTCCAGCTGTGCTGGTCAAACTCTCTGTTTCCGAGCAGAAAGGATATCCAGATGAGGCTATGTTGAAGGGCAGAGTCTCGTCTCGGGAAACAACTACCCGAACCCGTTTTATACGGCGTCTACAGGCAATTTTTGGCCGATCCTGCAGGCTCGGATACCCCACATTAAATCCGGCCTTGTGCCACACCTGACCACGTGGGGCCGTTGGTAGATATCCTGCTGTTGGAGTTTCATTGTGGAATTCACTTGACTCACTTCTAGCAGTTCAGTACTTCTTCTAGGCGTCGCTGACGAATCTTATGTCTGTTGTTCCTGTCCTAAGTATTATCGTTCATTATCAATCTTCCTGTGATTATTCTATTCAGTAACTTTCCCTAGATTACAACTGTTATGCTTTTTTTAGTCTGTCCCTCTTGCCCTATATTGTCTCGTGAGTATCAGCTCTCCTTCCTCATTATATGCCCCAGGAACCTCAACTGTAATTTCCTGATGTTTTCAGTTTCTTTTTCATTCCATTTTCTTCAATTTAAGCTATTTACATCATTCGGGCTGTTGTTCTCATCTCCGACATTCTTCAGGTCATATACGTAGGAATTTCAAAACGACCTCTTTATTTAGTACAATGTGTGGGGTCGTTTGATTGTTCTTATTCCACGTGCCATGCCTTTTTGGAAAGTTGAGTTACTAAACGGAATTAACTGATACTGAGTTATCAAAAAAATAAAAATAAAAATAAAATAACGTACGGCACGTTGAATCAGAAAAATCTAACTTCGTGAAATGAATAAAGGGTTCGGTTCAAAATTCTAACGTACATCACCTGAAGGTTGCCGGAGCTTACAATGGTTGAAACGTCGTGAATATAAATAAAGATGAAGATAACAGTACAAACAATGTAAATAGTGTAAATTGTCAAACGAAATTGGCAGTTTATTAAAAAGAAATATACTCGAGCACCTTCCAACGAACCCTCTGTTTTGTGAAACCGATGCCCAGGTGGATGTTTCTCCAATCACTACAATATTGTTCAACTTAAGGGTTATATGTTATATTCAAATATAACTCTTATTCTGTAACACCCTACCTTAAGTGGCTCTTGAGTCCGGTACAGGTTTGACATTAATATTCAGACAGAAGTTTATGACGAAAAGACATGTACGCGGTAAATCATATTTAACATGTAAGAACTTAGTTATGAAAAACGTAAATAAATGTTAATTTTAAAGCATAGCTGTTCGGATGGAGAAACTGGAGAGCCGAGCTCGAATTCCAGTCGAGTTCATTATATTCACTTATTTGCCTTGGGAAAGGTATGGGTCATCTTCTTCTCCTCCCCAGCTATGGGTAAATAGCAGGGCAGACCAGGTCCTATAGCCTTGGATGAAACTGGGCTACCGCAGAAAGAAATGGCAACCTACTGGGGAAAAAAATCTGCCTCGTCAATCATGTATCGAAAGATACATGATCGCCTTAGCGTGTATCACGCATGGCACATAACTGAAGTGATATTCACTTATGTGCTAATACCCTTGGGAAAGGTATGAATCCTTTTCTTCTCCCCACCCAGCTATGGGTAAATAACATGGCAGAACAGGTCCTATAGCCTTGGATGGCAACTGGTCTACTTCAAAAAGAAATGGCAACCTACTGCTGGAAAAAATATTCCTCTTCATTCATGTATCGAAAGATACATGATCGCCTAAGCGTGTATCACGTATGGCACATAACTAACTGAATTTTAAAGATTTCTACACACAATCTTTTGCTAAACTGACAACACTGATGATGGGAACAATACATTCTGTCTCCATTGTTGTCGATTTGTGTTCATGGCTTTTGTGAGTGGATTTCATGCAGCTTTGCATCGAAATCTTCGTGTTTTCTTTCTTTAGATTGCCAGCTTAGAAAAGTTTATTTTGCTTTATTTTTTCATAGTAAATAACTTTTGTTTTCTCGTAAATCATTATAAAATAAACGAAAAGAATTGTAAATTTTTTTTCGTTCGCTATTTTCGCTCAATTTCAAAAAATAAAGAATCTAGATTTTATGTCTGTGTGTGGCGTGTCTGAAGTGCATACATTAATAACGCTTGTGTAGACTTGAAATTGTGTGAACTAGAAATTTAAAGTAGCATTTAGTCTCTATTACAAGACCCGCACATGTAGCAATTCATTTAATTTTTTCGACATGCTCGCAACTTGTTCCAGCCTGTTTTTGTTTTTTGTTTTGTAATGAAATGACATATTATTTTAAAAGTAGTTTTTAGCTGATAGACGACTTGCTATCACGGTTTGTTGTATTAAACAGTGAAATTAATAGACATTTTTAACCATTGATATTAGAAAATAATTGCACACAGTTGACAGTTTAGATATCTCAGAACTGGTTTAATGTCATGCAAAGTTACCTGATGATCAAGTCTTGATCTGATTAAATTATTTAAGATTATGACTAGAGTTTTCAGGTTAGTGTTTTGGTTTAGTAGCAATTTGCGGTATTGAGCGAAACTATCTCCGGCACAGCATATAGTAGTTTCAGTTATAACTGGGCCATACACCAAGATATTTGAAGTGAATTGTTGTGGATTCCGAGATGAATTCGGTCTTCAAGGAATGACAAACGCAATAATTAAATATATGAAATAAAATGTATTTACACAATCATACAAAGTGTAATACTGTTAGTAAATCCAGGAACGTGGTTAGTAGCAAATACAGATAGATATATATAGTCTCGAAATAGGACTTCCTTAGAGTCTAAGTGCTTGTAACTGACTTCTACAAAAGGTTACCTCATACTATCTCCGTTCGTATATTCTCTGACTCTTCGACTACCGACTGCCATACGACTAGTATTTAGTCACCCCCCACCCACGAGGGTATCATGTGGCACAAGGCCGGTTTAATGTGGGATCTCCGAGCCCGTGATCTCGGCCAAAAATATACCCTTTGAACCCGTATAAACGGGTTCAGGGTCGGTTTACCTCCCCGACCGAAACTACGCCCTTCGGCGTAGCCTCGTTCGGGTTCCTCCCCGCCCGGAAGCAGAGAGTTCAACCGGTCGTCTGACATCGACTGCCATACGACTGCTCTCACTGACTGTAACTCTGGGTATTTAACGGCAGCAATCCAGGTACACTTGGTAGAGTCCACTTATATGAAAAAAGGGGTGGACCCCATAATATGAATAATATTTACTAAATCCACACCCTGAATTTTTGTGATTAAAGGAAGTAAGCGATGTTTTAAAGTGATTTTTAAAAAATAAAAATCTTTAATAATTTCACCTTGAGCAAGGCAATAAAACCACTAAGACGTCAGGGGGGGTTACTGATAAAATCTCTGAAAAAAATTAGTTATGGGAAAGAAAAATACGAAAAACGTGAATTAAGACGCCTGAAGATAACGACTGACCCTGCATTTAAATTTTTGAAGATCAAACCTGATAGAAAAGAAAGAAACAGGAGGAGAGTTCGGCAAACAGGAAGTGTGCGAGAAGAAACCGTTAGCATAGAAGCTATAAAATGATGCCCTTAAGTTCATAAAGTCTAGGTACCAAAGAAGAAAATGCATCAGAACAATTACCATGAATATATTTATAGCAAAGCCGCAAGGAAGCTACATTCTGGCGGTGTAAAATTAACTGAAGCCGAGATGCCAGGTCAAGATCAATGACATTGCCGATTTGTATTTGCCGAAATTATACTTCTTGAATTATAATACGATAATATGAAATAGAGGTCTACCAAAATATTGAAACGTATCATAGGGCTTTCCTTTACGACTTAGCTAATAAATGAATTGGGTAAATGAAAATGGCACGGAAAACACTGGATATCAGTTCTAGTTCCTTATATCTAAGTAACATTGTCTTTGATAATATTTCTTGCGAAACTGATAACCAATATCTAATTACGACGACGTACACACGTGCAAACGCATACGCATACACATACACGCGCGTGCGTACACACAGACAAACACATTGTTTTTTTTTCTTTCTTCAAGTTGCTCAGAATTTTCACTAGTTTTTTTAAATAGTATTTAACTAGATAAAGCCTAAGAGCCACTCAAGGTAGAGAGGTTATGGGTGATGTTGTTGTAACCGTGCAAAATCGGGAAGTAAAAAAAGTGCAATCAATATTACGAGGATAGATAGGAAAGATGATCATTGACTTTCGGATTGAACTGGTTCCCAAACTTTACGATGAGGAAACATCCTTTCGGGGGTTTGTTCCACAAAGTTGCTAATTACTTTTCTTGCTGTAAATGTGACCTGTGAGTATTAACATCGTTAAGCATTCTTTCTTATTTGGAAAATAATTTTCATTGAATTTTGGGGGATGTCAGCGAACACTCGTGGCCACTTTTGTGATGTCAACGAATACTGGTTGTTACTTTCGTACTGCTCGTTGTAGTAGAGACTTTTTAATCGCCGATACAACTACAGTAACGCCATTGGACAATACTCATGTCAGACGCTTTCGAATATCACTCTGACTCATAGTACTTGCTCAAAAAGTAACCATCGAATAGTAATCCGCATAGTGATGAGTATAGAGAAATACTATATAGAATAGTATAGATAATAGCGATCCGTATATTAATAGAGGATAGAGTAAAAATAATGATCTGTATAGTAATAGAGGATAGAATAGAAATGGTGATCTGTGTTCAAACCCCAGTGTCGGCAGTGACACTTTATTCCAATATAACGGAATTATATCAATTTGGTAAAACATACATAAAGCTAAAAAAAAAAAAAAAAAAAAAATAAGATAATAATCTCGCGGTGTAGTGTTATTGTCAGTGGGCAGGAATACTTTGCTTGTCAACGCCAGCGCTAAACTAAAGTCATTGTTACTACTGACTTTCTCCAAGCTGCTAGAATTTGATGTTAAGTGATATAATGAGGAATGTGTATGAAAAACGTGCGCCTTATATAACGGGTTAAATATACGGTTAATACAATGACACAATACATTTATATTGTAGATTAATTTTTAATTAATTTCTATACCTGATGTACGAAAGTTTTTTCTTGATTTAAATCATTTCACCCCATGCAAGCCAATAAAGCTACTAAGACACAAGAGTGTGAAAGAATAAGAAAAAGAACAATTTTATTAATGAGAAAAATAAAAGAAGAATAAAGTAGACAGTAGATACTGATTGACATTGCATTTACATTTTGGAAGATGAGTGATTGCTGGGAATTAGAAGTCTGAAGACAGTCCTACAGGTGAGAAGTGTTAGAAAAGGAACTGGTGCCAGGCGAGGACCAATAAAATTGCTGATTCTTATTTAGAATGTATCAAGAAACGTCTAAATATATAAGCAGGAGCACCAGACCTTATGGCAGGAATATTCAAAGTATGGACGAATGGTTGACTTATAGATATGTAAGATAAATTTTGTAAAGATAAATTATCTAACACAACACAGTGAACCATGTGCCTAGTAACAGACCTAGCAATTGATTGAATGTAATGTTTCCACTTCATGTCAGAGGAGAATCATATCCAGAGGAGACACAACCAGTCACTTTCAAAGAGAATAGGATCAGCCATTATGAAGTATGTCCAAAAGTGATATCTCAGATGATTTTGTTCTGAAGACGTTAAAAAGAAAAAAATATTTCTGGGCCCAGTTAACAGTAGATTTTAGGACATTTATGTTTTTTTTTTTTGTTTTTTTTTTTAGATCAGCTACTAATTTGACATACCCAAAATGATCAGAATTACTATTAAGATGTGTAAAAAGTTATATCAAAAACACAGATATAAAGTTGACAACTAATGCCATCAGAAAGTTGTAATGGATAATACCTGGAAACGCGCAATTTGGGAAAGGTACGATGCCACCACTCCTCCCCCAATTATGGGGTGATTAATAAAATTTTTCAGGACCAATAAAACTGCAGATTCTTCTTTGGATTTTATCAAGAATCTCTAAATATATAGCACGAGCACCAGACCATATGTGGCAGCATATTCAAAGCAAGGACGAATGGCAGACTTATAAATATGCAAGATAGATTCTGACAAGAAAAATTGTCTAGATCGACACAGTAAACAAAATTCCTTAGCTGTAGACTTAGCAATTGATTCCCTATACTCTTGTCAATCCATGTCAGGGTTCTCTTGGCTGGTTAAGAGAAAGCATTTTCGTTTCACCGCTTGCCTCATTTGAAAACAGATTGTAGGTCACTTTTTAGATCAGCTGCAAATTTGAAACGATCAGACTATTAAGACAGGAGTAAATGGTTGTATCATGAGCATAGATACTGGATTAATAGATTTATGTAACAAACCCTAATCCTGATTAATATTAGGTTGGTGCAAAAATAATGACGTAATAATGTCGTTTTTTGACGTTGAAAAATACGTCAAAAAACGACATTATTACGTCATTATTTTTGCACCAACCTAATAATAAACTACACTCAAATAATATTGTGACGTATGGAAAGAAAATGCCAGGCAAGTTTAATTAAAAAGTGAAAAATGTCATAACAGAAAAGCGGGTTATTTTCAGATAATTTGTCATTCAAATTACTTTGACTTGGTATCAAATGTAAAAACAACGGTTTTAGATACAGCTGTATATAAATGTGACTCTACAGAAAGACACTGAGAATACCATGGACTGAACATCTGAGTGTTGGGGCGCACCCACCTTCTCATCAGAATGGACTGATCTCTCTACTACTAATAGGACAGTTCTATAGAGTTCTGGAGAGATCAGGTGACCATCACGAGTTCAGACCCCCCGTCTTTTTGTGACCGGTGTTTTTGACTCATCTAATTGTTATTCGTGCGACAAACCCGATTTTTACCACGAGGATTTACTTGACGAACTTTTTGGATTGACGATTTTCTTTGATACTACCAGGACATTTTGTTAAGTTATTGTTTTCGTTTTTTATTCTTCCATTTCTTTTGTTTGTTTTATTTTTGGGGGGGCTTCGGCCCACATAATTTTTTTAATATTTTTTTTTTTTTATTATTTTTTGTTTCTAAAAAAAAATAAGTACATTATAAGAAAAAAAAAAAGAAAAAGAAAGCTTTGTTTTTTATTTCGTTTTTATTTTTTATTCCCACCTTCTGTTATTAGCGACTTCGGTCGCATTCTTTCTTTCTTTTTGGTTTGACTAGTTTGTTTTTCATTTGATTTTAATTTATTTTCTTTAGCGGCTTCGGCCGCAAACTTTTATTTTTTTTCTTCTGGTTTCAAACCAGATTTTTTTTTCTTTTCTTTTTCTTCTTGAACATTTTAATTGAATTTTTTGGAAAAAAAAAATAAGAAAGGAGTTTTCATTTTTTGTTTTTATTTTCGGCAGCCTTTGAGCGCCATCTTTATTTTTTAATCTTACCTGTCTGTTTATTTATTTCTGTTTGATCTAGTTTGATTTTTACTATTCCCATTTTATTTATTTTTTGTCTTTGCTATTTTTTTTACTGGTACATCCAGGTTTTGTCTTTTTTTTTTTCTAATTCCCTTTTTTCTCTACCTTCTCCCAACTCCTTTCCCCTAAAAATTTGGACCCGCAGGTGGAAGTCTCCACTTTTAATCCACCATGGCCGACGAAGCCAGTCGGTCCAATGTAAAGAAAGACCTTTTCGGTTCTGCGGCTAAAGCAGACCCGCCGGATAAAAATCCCAAAAAACAGGCTAATGCTAGCCCAATTTTGAAAAAAGGTGCTAGTGTCTCCAAAAAAGATACTAGCAAAAATGTAGAAGTGCCAAAAGAAGCACAAAGTAAGACCGCCGAGGAATTGCCCTCATGTTGGAAGTCCCCCCCAAGTTGTATCTTGAACATGGCGGATTTCTTGGATAAGGCGAAGGGGTACGCCCATCTTGTTAATAAAGATGGGTTCGTCGATATTGTCCAGGAAATAGATGTGTTCGCAAAGAGAATGGTGACCGTTTTTGTGGTGGATAAGAAAACAAGAAAGATTTGTCGCTCCACAAAAGACACTGTGATTAAATCACTTTTGTCCCTGGGGATAAAACCCCAAAGAGTAATAAAGGGTACAGGGTTCTTCATGTGGGACATTCTGCTACCCACCCCAGAAGATTGCCTGGCCATGGCCAAGAAAGAGTTAATAACGAAAGATTTCATAATCAGAACAGAATATGAAGGCCGCAGGCGGACCAGGGTAGCCGTCTTTGAAGTTCCTCCTCAAATTTCGGGAGAGCTCCTGGCTGCATTTTTTATGCAGTTCGGCCAAATTTTAGGGGCTCTCTCCGACAATTTGTACGGGGGATGGACTTTTGATATAATGCTTGACCAGAAGGCCTTCAAGTCCGTTCCCAACTGTTTGGAGTATGGTGACCGGAAAATGCCGGTCATAGTGACCGGTAGAAGACCAACTTGCTGGAGGTGTGGAGAGACTGGTCACCTTTCCTCCTCCTGCCCAGGAAAGAAGGCCCCTGGAGTTCCGGTCGCTGGCGACCAAAATCCCCCCTTGGCCGAGAAGCTAAAATCCGCGGCGCCTGTAGTGGGCCTAGCTGCGAGGCGGACCGGTGAGGAAAATCCCCGGGTTGGGCCCAGACCCTCATTACCCCCGAAACCGACGCCTGCCACAAGTGTGGATAAGGAGAAGGAGGAGGGGGAATGGCGCCTCGTAGTTAGGGGCAAGGGGAAGACCCAAACAGCGGTTCTTCAGTCCCAACATGACACCGGGGACAAAGTCACCTACAGCCCCATTCCCTCTACCAGCTCCGAGGGCGACGCCTCGGCGTCTTACGAAACTAACGCAACAAAAGCTCAGAAACTTAACGAGCCAAGTTGGGAAAAGATTTTGGACCTGAAAAAACTGAAAGAAAATTTGGAGATAAAGCGGGGCAAAAGTCAAAAATCGCTGGGGGCACCGGGCCCCCTATCCTCTGCCCCGTCTTCCCCTTCTTCATCTAAAAAGACTTTCATAAAACCACCTCCGCCCAAATCTGCATCAAGCTCACCAGCAAAATCTCGTCATTCTTCTAAACCATCGCCAGTGAGGACGCCTACCGGGTGGACACCATCTACTACCCCCAATGTCACACCCATGTCAACTCCCATACATTCACCTCAAAAAAAAAGGTTAAGAAGTCCAGATGCACAATCCATTACCGACAAGAAAAAGAAAAAAATCAAACCACCATATCTCCCAGGGGAAGACGTCTGCCGCGTACCCCGGGACCAAGCAGAAAGGGTTTTTGGCCAAACTCGTAACCCAAAAGATCTGAAGATTCTTTGGAACTTTAAAAAGGTAAATGGCCTAGACGTGGAGAATCCGAATAATTTCCCTTCGGCCTCAAGAATCCTGACTGTTATTAGATCTGGCCCGGGTACGCGGGAGATTTGGGGCATGATAGAGGAGGCCCAGTCGTCACTCAAAATGGTGCCCCCAGCTGCCTATCTTCTAGACCCAGAAACAAATGAAACCGATCAAAAACTCAAAGGGAGGGTCCCAGTTTTTGTTCACCTATCCCTTTATCGGGCTCTCAAACTCACCTACCCCTCGGACATCGGCGGCTTGTCTCAAGATGATACCGTCGAAAATGAGATGGCGTCCGGATCTATGGGACGAGCTGTCGGTGTCCTCACCCCAGCCATGTTCTATCCTGAAGGACAACCCTAATCGGCTTGACAATGGCACTCTGGTTAGCTAGTTTAAATGTCCGGGGCCTGAGGTCCGAGTCTCGCAGGGCGAGGCTCACTCGTGATCTTCAGCGCCTCGGGGTGAATGTATGTTGTATACAAGAGACCCGTTTTTCTTCTCATGATCGTGAGGACATACTGTCTAAGGGGTTCGCCGTTTATTCAGCCTGTTTTGATGGTCGTTCGAGGGGTGTCTCTTGGCTAGTGTGCAAGTCTTTGAAGGCTGCTTGTACCCTTGTCTTCGCGGATCCGGCGGGCAGACTTTGCGTGCTGGATGTTACCATAAAGGTTAAGGTTCTACGTCTCATTGGGGTTTATGCGCCCAATACCCATTCCGAGCGGCCTCCTTTGTTTCGGCAGATCGCGCCGTTCTTGACGACGTCTCGTCGGGTAGTTTTAGCGGGGGATTGGAATGCCGTCCTTGACCCCGATATAGATCGTATAGGGCAAAAACAAGGTACTAACAACCCGGATGTGAAACCATTTCGGGACTTTATCGATGAGTTTGATCTTGTCGATAAGTTCCGGAATGAACACCCTCGGGAGGTAGCATGGACTTGGACAACTAGTGGCAACTCGGCTCCCGGGACGCTTGCGAGCTACCTGGACCGGGTCTTAGTTAGGAGAGTCGATGTAGGGCTCTTAGGGTGTCCAAGTTTCCATTATATAGTTTATACGGATCATAGGCTTGTCCGGGTCCGTGTAAACTTAGATAAGCCTAAGGTTAGATTGGCTGGTTACTGGAAATTGAACTGTTCCCTTTTTGGTGATCAGGGTTTCCGGGACCAGCTTTTACTAATGATACAAAGGGAATTGACTGGTGCGGTTGTGGGAAATGCCTGGTGGGGCAAATTAAAATCTAAAATTCGAACGTTTGCTGCCGATTTTAGTCGTCGACTCAATCTAGATAGATTAGCGGCGCAAACTGCTTTAGAAGATAAAGTCGATCGGGCAGTGAAATCCCGTGTTAGTGGGGACATAGATTTAGCTAAGGCAGAGTTGTCCTCCTTGCTTATCAAGAAGGATCAAGCTCTGGTAGTTAGGGCTAGGTTAAAAAGCATGTCTTCTGAGGAAACGAATATGGCCGCTGAACTGCGTGCAGAGGAAAATCGAAGCGCGTCTAAGCGACATATCGCATGTGTCACGTTGCCGGATAAGCGGACCGTGACTACAAACGCGGGCATATGTGAGGTGTTTCGGGACTACTTTCAGGATCTTTTCACCAGGGAGCCCGGTCTGAGCTCTGCTCAGTTCGACGCCTATTTAGCTGACTTTCCCTGCCTTTCGGCAGCTGAAGCGGCTAGGTGCGAGGGTCCCATTACAGAGTCGGAGATCTGGGAAGCGCTGAAGCAGGTTGGCCTGGATAAGTCTCCGGGATTAGATGGTCTTCCCTACGAAGTGTACTTGAGGTTGTCGCACGTTTTTGTTCCTTTGCTGGAACTGATTTACAACCACTGGATGAAGCAGGGGTCTTTACCCCAACGCTTCACCAGGGGTGTGATCAAGTTGCTGCGTAAGGACAAGGGCGGTGGGGATGGGTTAGGGAACTTTCGCCCTTTAACGATGTTAAACACTGACTTAAAGATTTTGGCGAAGATCTTAGCCAACCGTTTGCAGATTGTCCTGTCTAATCTGATTGGCCCTGAACAGACTTGTGCTGTGAAGGGGAGGACTATTCAGGATAACCTTCACATGGTACGCTTGATCTTAGAAAAAGTCGACAGTGAAGCCGCGCTGATCAATTTAGATCAGTCCAAGGCCTTCGATAGGGTTGACCATCGATTTCTGGAGGCTGTCCTTTCGGCGGCCGGTTTCAGAGCCGACTTTTGCTCCTGGATCCGACTTTTGTATGCGACCCCCGGTGCGCTGATGGAAGTGAATGGGGTAAGATCGAAGCCTTTCGTATTGTCTCGCTCCATTCGTCAAGGTTGTCCGCTCTCGCCTCTGCTTTACGTTCTTGCGTTGGAACCATTCCTTCGCAAGTTGAAGGCGAATCCGGTCCTGCGCGGAATTTCCCTGCCTGGGGCTTCCACCTCAGCCAGGTATTCTGCCTATGCTGACGAAGTTTCGGTTCTTGTGTCGAGCAGAGCCGAGATTGACGAAGTCAGCAAAGAGATCAGTGGGTATGAGATGGTGACAGGGGCCAAGATCAACCGCGATAAGTCTGTGGGCTTGCGGTTGGGTGCGTGGAAGGGAGTTTCTCTTCCCGGACCTTTCCTCTGGATGGATGGGCCGATCAAGATACTCGGCGTCTGGTTCGGTCCTGATCTCCAGTTGGAAATGAATTGGTCGGAGGTGCAAGGGAAGGCCGAGATCGCGGTTAATCTGTGGTCTCGGAGGAGACTTTCCCTGAAGGGAAGGGCGGAGGTATGTGTTTCACACATATATCCGATCCTCCTTTACCGACTTTCTGTGCTTCCGCTCCCGTATGCCAGACTAATGTCATTAGTCCGGACCTTGTTCTCTTTCTTGTGGAGAGACTAGGCCCCTATGGTAACTCGCGAGATCTGTTGCCTTCATCCCTCTGAGGGCGGTCTGGGTATGCCTAGCATTGAGATTCGTCAATATATGCTTCGCATTACCTTTCTAGACCGAATGTGTCGCGGATTGGATGAGGTGGGCACCTTTTGGAAAGAAGATGTCCGAAAACATTTCCCATCCCTGAGAAGTGTGCACTCGTGCGAGGAGGAGGCCGGCCGTAGACCTCGTGCCGAGTGCGCCTTCTACCGCGAATGTCGTAGTGCTTTGAAGCTCCTCTTACGGACGACGGATGGCCTCTCCGACGCCCAAGCGTTGTCTCGTAAGGCATTGTATCAATTGTTAGTCAGGGGGTCCGTTCAAGATGATCTGATCGACGAGCTCGGTCTTACGAAGCAGGAGGCTCGCTCGATATGGCCTTGGGCGCCTGGGTTGAAATGTCTCAATAACGATGAGGCATCACTCACCTGGCTGATGATTCGTGGGGCCCTCTGGGTCGGCAAGAGACTCTGTTCAGCAGGTTTGGAGAAATATCCAAACTGTCGTCGCTGCACTGGGGAAGTCGAGACCATTGGTCACGCCTTTTTTCAGTGCAAGACGGTAGTGCCGTTGTGCAAGTTTGTTGAAGGCCTCATGGTTCGCATGCTGCAGGGAAAGTTCTTTGTCCTGGAAGCCAGTTCTGTTTGTAGCAATGTGGTGCCGCAATTGACGAAGGCTGAACACTATGTGTTCTGTTGCTTACTAGGGATTATGAGAGTCGTGATTTGGACGACGCGTCAGAAGGGATTCCATGGGGGCGAGAAGTTCACCTCTTCCCAACTGATCTTGTACTTTAAGCATCAGCTTAAAGTCAAGATTAGGACGGAAAGGCGGCGGCTCACCTCATCGGAATTTGGCAAAAGGTGGGTGAATCTTGCGCGAATGTGTAGAGTGAAAGGGGCTGACCTAGAGTGGCACTTGGATGTCGGTTAGGTACAGGATTTGTCCTAACAGGGTTGAACATAGGCAACCCACCCAGATATTAGCTTAGACTAGGTTTTCGATTTTTGAATCTTTAGTTTTCCCTTTTTTCTAGTAAACTTAGCTAGGGTATGCATGCGCATTGGTCCCTTTTATTTCTGTCCCTATTTTTCTTTTGTTTTAATTCCCCATCCCCTCCCTCGTTAGGTGGTCAGTGACTTCAGTTCTCTGGTGGATGCGGGGCGACTTCCGTTTCGTGTGCGTGCTTTTTCGTATTTGTTGTTGTGTATGAATGTGTGTGTGTCTGTGTGAATGCTTGGAGGAATGAATGTTTTTCTTAGCCCCGTATTGATTTCGTCTAGTTAACTGATTTTGCTTCCACATTTATGGTTTGTGGGGGGTTTTATTACTAACACAGTTTTGTTTAGTTTTATTGTAAATACTTAAGTCATATTGTAATTACTCATTTGGGGATCTTTTTAAAAGTTGTTGTTTTATTGACCCTCCCCCCCACAGACAATTTTTGTACATAAGGGGACTAGTTAAGACTTCATAGAGAATTTGAGGCATTATGGTGGACGTAGTAAGAAAGGTAGGAGTGAATGTGTTGTTTTGGTGATTGGAATATTGTTAGTTTGTTTCGGTCAGTGTCTGGGACTAGCTAAGTTTAGATTTAAGACAGAAGAAGGCCGTCATTCCCCATCCCCCCTTTTTAGGCCTTGTGCCACATTTTATACATATTGTATAAATAAATATCGATCAGGTGACCATCACACTTCCGTCTCTCTACCGGAAGATACTGTTTTGAATTTATACTCTTTCTGATTGTGACTGACTAACCTGCGTTCGTTTGACTATTAATCTCTCTGTTGTAAATACCTCTTCGGATATACCAGTATTTTCCCTACGTATGTGTTTGTCCTTATTTCAATACACGCACGCGGAAACACTCAACATCTCAACACTGAGCAACGATGAAGCTTAAGAAAAAAAAAGAAATAAAACTATATTTAAAATTAACGTCAGAAACAGAATGTTGAAATTTATAGGGTACATAATAAGTAAAGAGGGGCACCTCGACGTAATGTAATGGTTAGAAAACTTGTCTTGCTAGATCAATTCCGACTGAGCAGTGAGTTCAATCCTCACTGGGTGCTCCATACTTTCGGCTTTGTGCCACATCTAAGCCGGACTTAGAAAATCACCATAAGGAAAGAGGGCTTGGCAAATTTAGAAAAAAAAAACGAATAACCAAACTAACAAGATTGCAAGATGGCGGAAGGACTGAGTTTATGAGTGATAGCAAAAAAAAAAAACAAAAAAAAATTAAGAGGTAAAAAGAACAGAAAACAGTGGAGGATAATTATCGCCTATCTCCTGAAGAGACCAGGCACACAAAAGAAGAAAAAACAAGCTCGTGTAAATGGTTGTCATAACAGGCATTAGAAGATATAGTGAACAGATAAAATTTACTAGGTGCTACAAAGAACAGGAAATTGTGGAGGGCCATTATTGCCTATGTCCTGAAGTGACACGACACAATGAAGAAAAACGAGTTTGTGTAAATTTTATAACAACAGGGATTAGAAGAGATAACGAAAAGATAAAATTTACTAATTGCTACAAAGAACAGGAAATTGTGGAGGGCCATTATCGCCTAAGTCTCGAAGAGACACAACACACAAAAGAAAAAAGAGCTTGTGTACATGGTTGTAATAAGACGGATTAGGAAAGATAGCGAAAAGATAAAATTAACTAAATGCTACAAAGATGAGGACATAGTGGAGAGACATTATCATCTGTCCGGAAGGGACACGAGACTCAAAGGAAGAAACAAGAACCTGTGTAAATGGTTGTCATAAGAGGGATTAGAAGACATAACAAAAAGAAAAAAATTACTATGTGCTGCAAAGAACAGGATAGTGTGGAGGGCCATTATCGCCAAGTCTTGAAAGAATAGGACAAACAAAAGAAAGGCAAGCCTGTGTGATGTTTTTATAACAGTAATTAGAAGAGATAGAGAAAAGACAAAATTTAGTGGAACAAAAAACAGGAAATTTTGAAGGGCCATTATCACCTAATACTGAAGAGACATGACACATAGAAAAAGAATTACGAGACTTTTGTAAATGGTTTTCATCAGGGGGATAAGAAGATATAGCAAAAAGAAAAAAAAATCCTCAGTGCTACGTAGAAAAGGTCATTTTCGAGGGCCAATATTACATAAGTCCTGAACAGTCGCGATACACAGAAGAAAGATGAGATGAATGAGGTGGCCATAACAGGGATATGAAGAGATAGAAAAAACATCATGTTTACTAAGTGCTACAAAGGACAGGAAATTGTGGAGGGCTATTATCGCCTGTCCTGAAGAGACACAACACAAACAAAAAGTGCGAAACATGTATAGATGGTTGTCATGAGGGGGATTAGAAGAGATAAGGAAAAGACAAAATTTACTAAGAGCTACAAAGGACAGCAAATTGTGGAGGGCAATTAAGTACGAAACATGTATAGATGGTTGTCATAAGGGGGATAGGAAGAGATAAAAAAAGACAAAATTTACTAAGTCCTACGAAGGACAGGAAATTGTGGAGGGCTATTATCGCCTGTCATGAAGAGACAAAACACAAAGAAGTACGAAACAAGTATAGATGGTTGTCATAAGAGGGATTAGAAGAGATAAGGAAAAGACAAAATTTACTAAGTGCAATGAAAGACAGGAAATTGTGGAGGGCCATTATCGTCTGTCCTGAATAGGAAAAACACAAAGAAGTACAAAACATGTATAGATGGTTGTCATAAGAGGGATTAGAAGAGATAAGGGAAAGATAAAATTTACTAAGTGCTACAAAAGACAGGAAATTGAGGAGGGCCATTATCGCCTGTACTGAAGAGACACAACACGAAGAAAAAGTACAAAACATATATAGATGGTTGTCATAAGTGGCATTAGAAGAGATAAGGAAAACACATTTTACTAAGTGATACGAAAGACAGCAAATTGTTGAGGGCCATTATCGTCTGTCCTGAAGAGACAAAAGCCAAAGACAAATCACGAAACATGTATAGATGGTTATCATAAGGAGGATTAGAAGAGATAAGGAAAAGACAAACTTTACTAAGTGATACGAAGGACAGGAAATTGTGGAGGGCCATTATAGCCTGTCCTGAAGAAACAAACCGAAAGAACAAGTACGAAACATGTATAGATGGTTATCATAAGGGGGATTAGTAGAGATAAAGAAAAGACCAAATTTTTTAAGTGCTACGAAGGACTGGAAATTGTGGTGGGCTATTATCGCCTGTCCTGAAGAGACAAAACAGAAAGAAGAAGTACGAAACATGTATAGATGGTTGTCCTAAGGGGGAATAGTAGACATAAGGAAATGACAAAATTGCTACGAAGGACAGGAAATAGTGGAGGGCCATTAGAGCATGGGCTGAAGTGACAAATCAAAAGAAGAATTACGAAAGATCTATAGCTGGTTGTCACAAGGGGGATTGTGGTGGGCTAGTATCGCCTTATCCTTAGAAGAACGAAACATGTATAGATGGTAGCCATAAGGGGGATTAGAAGAGATAAGGAAAGGACAAAATTTACTAAGTGCTACAAAGGACAGGAAATTGTGGAGGGCCATTATCGCCTCTCCTGAAGAGACACAATACAAAGTAGAAGTACGAAACTTGTATAGATGGTAGCCATAAGGGGGATTAGAAGAGATAAGGAAAGGACAAAATTTACTAAGTGCTACAAAGGACAGGAAATTGTGGAGGGCCATTATCGCCTCTCCTGAAGAGACACAACACAAAGAAAAAGTACGAAACATGTATAGATGGTAGCCATAAGCGTGATTATAAGAGATAAGGAACGGACAAAATTTACTAAGTGCTACCATGGACAGGAAATTGTGGAGGGCCATTATCGCCTGTCATGAAGAGACACAACACAAAGTAGAAGTACGAAACATGTATAGATGGTTGTCATAAACGGGATTAGAAGAGATAAGGAAAGGATAAAATTTACTAAGTGCTACGAAGGACAGGAAATTGTGGAGGGCCATTATCGCCTGTCATGAAGAGACAAAACACAAAGAATATGAAACATGTATAGATGGTTGTCATAAGTGGGATTTCAAGAGATAATGAAAAGACAAATTTACTAGGTCCAACGAAGGATGGAAATTGTGGAGGATCATTATATCCGGTCCTGAAGAGTCACAACACAAAGAGGAAGTATGAAACATGTATAGATGGTTGTCATAAGGGAGATTAGAAAAGATAAGGAAAATACATTTTCCTAAGTGATACGAAGGACAGGAAATTGTGGAGGGCCATTATCTTCTGTCATGAAGAGTCAAAATAGAAAGATGAAGTACGAAACATGTATAGATGGTTGTCATAAAGGGGATTAGAAGAGATAAGGAAAAGACAAAATTTACGAAGTGCTACGAAGGACAGAGAATTGTGGAGGGCCATTATAGCTTGTCCTTAAGAGACACAACACAAAGAAGTACAAAACATGTATAGATGTTCGTCATACGAGGGATTAGATGAGTTAAGGAAAAGATAAAATTTATTAAGTTCTACAAATGACAGGAAATTGTGGAGGGCTATTATCGCCTGTCCTGAAGAGTCACAACACGAAGAAGAAGTACAAAATATGTATATATGGTTGTCATACGAGGTATTAGAAGAGATGACGAAAAGACAAACTTTACTAAGTGATACGAAGGACAGGAAATTGTTGAGGGCCATTATCGCCTTTAGTAAAGAGACACAATACAAAGTAGAAGTACGAAACATGTATAGATGGTTGTCATAAGGGGGATTAGAAGAGATAAAGAAAAGACAAAATATACTAAGTACTACGAAGGACAGGATATTGTGGAGGGCCATTATCGCCTGTCCTGAAGAGACACAATACAAAGAAGTACGAAACATGTATAGATGGTTGTCATAAAAAGGATCAGAATAGATAAAGAAAAGATAAAATTTACTAAGTTCTACAATCGACAGGATATTGTGTCCTGAAGTGACACAATACAAAGAAGAAGTACGAAACATGTATAGATGGTTGTCATACGAGGGATTAGAAGAGATAAGGAAAATACAAAATTTACTAAGTGCTACAAAGGACAGGAAATTGTGGAGGGCTATTATCGCCTGTCCTGAAGAGTCACAACACAAAGAAGAAGTACACAATATGTATAGATGGTTGTCTTTAGGGGGATTAGAAGAGATAGGGAAATGACAAAATTGCTACGAAGGACCGGAAATTGTGGAGGGCCATTATAGCATGGTCTGAAGAGACAAAACAAAAAGAATTACGAAAGATCTATAGCTGGTTGTCACAAGAGGGATTAGGAGAGATAAGGAAAAGACAATATTTACTAAGTGCTACAAAGGACAGGAAATTGTGGAGGGCCGTTATCGCCTGTCAAGAAGAGTCAAAATAGAAAGATGAAGTACGAAACATGTATAGATGGTAGCCATAAGGGGGATTAGAAGAGATAAGGAAAGGACAAAATTTACTAAGTGCTACAAAGGACAGGAAATTGTGGAGGGCCGTTATCGCCTGTCAAGAAGAGTCAAAATAGAAAGATGAAGTACGAAACATGTATAGATGGTAGCCATAAGGGGGATTAGAAGAGATAAGGAAAGGACAAAATTTACTAAGTGCTACAAAGGACAGGAAATTGTGGAGGGCCGTTATCGCCTGTCAAGAAGAGTCAAAATAGAAAGATGAAGTACGAAACATGTATAGATGGTAGCCATAAGGGGGATTAGAAGAGATAAGGAAAGGACAAAATTTACTAAGTGCTACGATGGACAGGAAATTGTGGAGGGCCATTATCGCCTGTCATGAAGAGTCAAAATAGAAAGATGAAGTACGAAACATGTATAGATGGTTGTCATAAAGGGGATTTCAAGAGATAATGAAAAGACAAATTTACTAGGTCCAACGAAGGACTGGAAATTGTGGAGGATCATTATCGCCGGTCCTGAAGAGTCACAACACAAAGAAGAAGTACGAAACATGTATAGATGGTTTTCATAAGGGAGATTAGAAAAGATAAGGAAAAGACATTTTCCTAAGTGATACGAAGGACTGGAAATTGTGGAGGGCCATTATCGCCTGTCATGAAGAGTCAAAATAGAAAGATGAAGTACGAAACATGTATAGATGGTTGTCATAAAGGGGATTAGAAGAGATAAGGAAAAGACAAAATTTACGAAGTGCTACGAAGGACAGGGAATTGTGGAGGGCCATTATAGCCTGTCCTGAAGAGACACAACACAAAGAAGAAGTACAAAACATGTATAGATTTTTGTCATAAGGAGGATTAGAAGAGATAAGGAAAAGACAAAATTTACTAAATGCTAAGTTCGGAATGGACTCGATCCTCAGTGGAAGAAAATCGAGTCTGTGTAAATGGTTGACATAAGAGTGATTGGAAGACATAGGAAAAAGATAAATGTTACTAAATACTACATTGAACGGAACATTGTGGAGGGCCATTATCGCCAAAGTTCTGAAGGGACCTGACTCACAGAAAAAAGACGAGGCTGTGTTAATGCTTTTCATAAGAAGGATTAAAAGTGATAGAGAAAAGTTAACATTTCCCATGTGCTACAAAGAAAATGACCTTTTGGAGGTTCATTATCACCTAATCCTGAAGAGATGCGACACACAGAAGAAGAATTACGAGACTTGTGTAAATGGTTGTCATAAGTAGAATGAGATAGCGAAAAGGCAAAATTTACTAACATCCGGATATTGTGGATGGTCATTATCGCCTATGCCCTGAAGTGACATAACACTCAGAAGAAAAACCAGCTTGTGTAAATGGTTGTCATTACAGGGATATGATGTGATAGCGAAAAGGCAAAATTTACAGAGTGCTCGAAAGAACAGGACATTGTGGAGAGTAATTTATGGTGAGCCATGATCGCCAACATCATGAAGGGACATGACGCACCAAGAAGAATATGAAATTTTCAACATGTCGAATTCATTTACTTTGAATATATTTCAACCTTTTCACGTCACAAGTTTTAACCGCATCCATTACTGGCCTTAAAACAACCACGCCAAAACTCAATACAGAGGTATCCCTTGCTATCTTCCCTGTGTAATGTCAGTTTACGCTCAGTATAATCGTTCTTGCCTAGAAGTGTCTTGCTCAGTGAGAATCTCCGACTAGTTTAATAGTCATTTTCTAGAAAACCCGCGTATATAAAACGTACTGCGCAACGTTATTTGAAAAAAACATCTGGAGAAACACGTGTAGATAATATGATGTGTTGCATTAATCGTCTTAATGAAACACCCTTACATATAATCCGTCTTAACGAAACAGCCTTTATAACTTCGTCCTTGGATTGGATATTTGTTCACCTTGATAAAATCTATGGAAGAATATTCCTTTACCTGGCCTCTGTGCTTCAGTCGTGGGCATCTAGGTCTCATTTTAGAGTTGAATTAACTAAATATAACCCTAAGTTCAGTTTCTCTTATCGAACTGTTCCCTTACGAAGCTCTTCTTGTTTCTGGCATTCCAGTCAACATTAATGTTCAACAATGCAACAATGCAAATGCAATGACAGTCATCAGTTTCTGTCTCTCCTAATTTCTGTTCTTTTACTCTCCCCTCTCCTCAATATTGTTCGTTGGGTTCTTTCGCACTCAGTAGCACCCTTCTTCTTAGAGGCTTCATCACCTTGCATGTGGTGAAATGATAAAAAAAGAGAATTGGTGGTTTGTATTCGGAGTTTTCTTTCTCCTAGACTGGCTGAAAATTAAGGTTCCCAGTCTGTCCTGATATTTACTCATAGCTTCGAAGTAGAGATGGAATCATACCTTTCCCAAAAACGTAAGTTAATGCAATGAAAACTACTGAATTTTAAACTCTGCCCTCCTATTCTGCAATCCAAGCCGCTATCCATTCACTGATTAGGTGTAGCCTTACGTTTTTCTTTGTACTTCCAGTAACTCTGTCCCAGTAGCGATGGGCTTCGTACATTATCTCGCATTAGCAGGATTGAAAAGGTCATCCCAAGCCTCATTCAGCTGCCGTCTTGCCAAGCAGGAAAGAAGACCTCGACGCAGATAAGGCCGAGAGCCTCTCTGATTCCCCCTCTAAAAGTTTTGCCATCCCCTTCCCCCACAGCAGACCACTTACCAGTCTCCAAACACACCCCACCAAGTAAAATAAGTTATTCCGCAATGGACGGGCTGTCTGACAGATGGGCAGAAAGGGAGATGTCGTCACAGTGGAAGGCCCTTGTTTAGCTGCACCTCCGTAGACGGTAAATCGACGGAGGATCTCAGAAAATTCCCCAAAGCACCTAGTGCAACTACTGAGACCAGGAATACGAGGGGAAACCTGAAAATTCCGGACCACTTGGGACGCATTCCCTAACAGGAAAATGGTATCCAGAACAGGAAAAAATCCCTCGAATGTGTGCGGGCAGGGTCCCGGTTATTCTCCATACCTGGTTATATAGGACCCCAAAACTAACCTACCTTGCGGACGTCGGCGGAATTGTCTTGGAAGGACGAATTACGTCCGATATCGGTACAGGGAGCCTATGACAATCTGTCGGGTTACCATCCGCTACTGATTTCCGGCCAGTATAGGAATACGGTATTTTCTTTTTTCAGTTTTAAAAAATGTCTATCAAGCTAGCCAGATTGAATGCGAATGGCCTGAGGGATCGGGGTATGGCCTCACGTCTGCTTCGTGTCCTCTTGTTTTTTTGCGGTGGGTGTCGCCGCGATCGAGGAGACGCACTTTGCAAGCTCGATGCATTCGTGTTGTCTAGAGATTTTGTTGTCTATTCAGCATACGTGAGGTGTTTCGTTGCTGGTTAAGCTTACCCTGGATGTGAAGGGTGACATTGTCCGTGTCGATGCGGCGGAGGGAGCGCGGCCGAAATTGCTGGGAAAAGTGGTTCGTTCCTGATCGTTGTGGTTTATGCGCCGAACGATCAGAGGGAGCGTGCCTCGTTTTTTCATCTGTTAGGACCGTTCAGGGTGGATTAGTCGCATTTAGTATTAATGAGGTTGTCTGGAATACTGTCCTGGAGCCCAAATTAGACACAGCGTAATCTGAGGTTAGCCGATGGTATATCCGGGGATTTTCGGCGGCATCCCGGGAGCCATTGTTCTTTGTGACGAAAATTTTCGTAACTATTTGGTTGACTTTCGGCGACTGAAGCGGCTAGATATGAGGGCGAAGTCTATTTGGCATTGAAAAGTGTCCGCAGTGACAAGTCTCCGGGACTTAATAGTTTGGCCAGTGAATTGTACGTGAAACTGTCGGACATCTTTGTTCCAAGTTTGATTGCCGGGGGTCCGTTCCCGACCCAATCTCCGGGAATTTGATCACGCTGTTGAAAAGTGAATTTGTTTTATCCTTCTATCTCTCTTAGCAAGAAAACGTCTTGATTTTGTCGGAAGACAGAATACAGCGGCTCCACTTATTTTTAAGGGATGTACAGGTGCTACTAACATCAGTTATTTTCAGTTTATATGTTTTGTTACATTTTTTTTTTTTTGCTTCTTCCCCACTCATTTCATAACATTAATATAATTTTATATATTTTTGTATACACAATTGTACATAGGGAAATTTTTATGTCATAGGCTGTATTGTAGGTTCACTGTTAACGTGTGGTATTGTCGTATATGTAGGATTGAATGACAAGGTTTTGTGGTGAACAAGTAAACTGTAATGAATGAATGGGTCGTGAATCTGATTAGCTTCGTATAGGGTAGTTAGTGTCGACCAGCCTTTTATACCTTGTGCCACAATTACTGTTTGCAGTCAGTAATATACACTAGACACGGTGTCTTGCGAAGTTGATCCTGTGCGCATTGATGTTTCTCAAATGACTATGGCTTCCGAGGCAGTGTTAGTCTCTCCCCAATCTCGACCAGACTCTTTGTTCACATTGAAACATATGTTCACCTAAAAAGAAACACAGCTTTTCACCTGAAAAAACACAAATCATTCATATTACGTCGACCGCTAACGAAAAAAAAAATACAATAGATTTATATCCAAAATTTCGAACGTGGAGAAGGAAATTATTAGAAAGTAATTGAAACTCACCTGAAGCGAGCTGAATGCGTAATGCTCCTCATGCCAATGACACTTCTACCGAGCTTCTCTACGGTATATGACTTCACTGAATGTTGAAGTGTTCCTCTCGAATTTATATTTAAACTGGGATCATCTGAAGAGAATGTGCACCGTTTCGGGGCCTTCCTCTCAACGGTTTCAGTTGCACACCGGCCCCTCTCACTGATGTGAGGCCCCATTATACCGATACACAAGTGTTTTAGATAAACTAGTTCAAACGTGATAGAAAGGATTAAAAAAATCAATACAAAATACTTTGGTATTTTCTCATAATAATAATATAAACATTTTATCAATAGGATTTAGCGGTGGGGAGGTCATCATGCTATGTTGTGTCTGTTTTTTTTTGGGGGGGGGTTTAAGCAAGAAAGTGGAGGTAGCTACAATTTAGTCATTCTGGTCGTTAATTCTAAGTTAAAAAGACGGTGGAAAAAATGTTGAATGCTTCTTGCAATTTTTTCTATAGAACATAAATGATTGCTATCAACATTTCCTTCAGTTCCATCCGCAGAGACGCTTTCTTTTTCCAGAGCTGACGGATTTATATACTTTTCGCCTCTCAAAAAGCAAAACAGAGGTTGGATATTTGAAAATCCACCTAGAAGATTTATGATTTTAAAATGAGAACGTCTTCCCGGTTTATAGTTTCTGATTGGCGCAGATTCGAAAGGGGTATTATTCCAGGGAATACGATCTCAGTTACCCTATTTACCCTCGCTATAAATATGGTGGTCAAATCGGCCGAAGTCAACCACCGATCAGAGCGTACATGGACGATCTGGCCATTACAACATCTTCGGTAACGGGGAGTAAGTGGATCCTTCGTAGACTTGAAAAGCTTATTGTTTGAGGAACGAGAATGAGTTTCAAGCCTGAAAAGTCGGATTCGTTAGTTATAAAGAAAGGAACTACTAACCTGACGTTGACAGAGAGACCCATAAAGAGCCGAGGTAAAAGTTTTAACAGCTCCTTAACGGACACTTTATCCATCCAAATGTCGATCTCCGAACTGGAAGTATGGTTTGCTAAGGTGGACAAGTCTGGACTTCTGGGTCGTTTCAAAGCGTGGATTTACCATCACGCGGTGCTCCCAAGAAGTCTCAGGTCTTTTTTTTATTTACAATTTCCCAATGACATCAGTGGAGGCCATGGAAAGGAGAATTAATGGCTACCTTCGCAGATGGCAGGAGATTCCTAGAAGTCTGAGTTGTGCCGCACTATATGGCAAATAAAATGCACTTCAACTCCCCATTAAAGGATTGGTGGAGGAATTCGTAGTCTCTCGAACAAGACAATTCCTACAGTATAGGGACTCTAAGGACCCAGAAGTGGCCACTGCAAGCATAGAAGTCCGCAAAGGAAGGAAATATTGAAGAGGGCGAACTGAGTATTGCGGAGGAGCATCTGAAGCAGAAGGCTCTCATGAGGACAGTGGTATCAGGTCATGTGGGCTTGGGCTTCTTTCCTGGTACCCGAATCGAGAAAGCTATAGGTAAACAGAGACGTCAAATAATTCAAGAAGTACGAGCCAACGTTGAGGAAAAGAGAATATGCAAGATGGTGGGTCTAAGCCAACAGGGTGCATGGACAGGATGGGAGAATTTTTTTTACGGCGGAAGATAAGTTGGTCGGAGATGAGGCACTCCGACGCCAGTCGCATTAAATTTCTTGTGAAATCCGTGTACGATGTATTACCGTGTCCTGCAAACTTGCATACTTAGGGGATGAGCGAGTTATCATCATGGCCACTCTGTACCATGAAAGGTACGCTGAAACATATTCTAAGCGCCTGTCAGAGGGCCCTTGGTGAATGGAGCTACCCGTGGAGACCTGATCAGATACTTAGGAAATTAGCCAAAGTAGTGGCCGCAGCAATTAGCGGTTGCAGTTCTAAGCCCGAAAGAAAGGCGATCTGTTTAGCCAAGGCCGGCGGAAACTCCTTCACGGTGCGTAAATCGTCAACCTGCATGCTCTCCTCTGACCGAGATTAAGTGTATACCTGGGAAACCAGTTGAATATCCCGGAGTAGATAACAACATCGTTCCTGCTCCAGGATTTATTGGTCTGGTCAACTGTCTCCAGGCAGGTCATAATGCTCGAACTCACGGTACCTTGGGAGGACAATTTGGAAAAATTCTTTGAAAGAAAGCTGGAAAAATATCAAGAGGTAGTTGAGAGATGAAGATCTAACAAATGGCGGACTACCTGTCTCCCCGTTTAAGTCAGATGCCGTGGTTTAGCAGGAAGAACTGTATGCAGAAGTCGGCTTGGAGTCGGGGGAGTAAAAAAGAGAAAAGCTATCAGGGCTCTCTCAGAAAGTGCAGAAAAAAATCCCCAACTGAATATGGATTAAAAGATATGTTCCATAGAGCTCTACGATGGTTTGGTTTAGTTGTTTTATGGCATTTCAACTCACTGGGTCATATAATGCCAACAAATTTTTTTTTAAATTGATTCATAACCATAGTCTGGTAAAAAGATGTGTATGTATACATATAGTGATTTTCCATGCTGAGCTCAGATGTGGCACAAGGCCAAAAGTAAGAGGCACCCAGTGAGGATCGAACTCACTACTCAGTTGTAATTGTTCTAGCGAGACTAGCTTTCTAACCATTACACCACCTCGAGGTACCTATGTGCGTATACATATATATTTGATCATTTTTAAATTACTCATATTTTTGAGTACAATCCAACTTCTTTTAGGAAATTTAGAAACTTGGATGGTTTTATTTTCATAAAAAGTTTTTCCTTTTAATTACTCACTTGGTAATATTTTGTTCGCACTATTTTGTATTCTGAGTTCCATTCTACATTTTTTTTTCAAAGAAACTATAGCTGTTTGTATTACTGGTATTTTTTTTTTAAATATTGCTGATAATAATTTTTCCTTCAAAAATTATTGCTGGTTATAATTTTTTTTTATTACAAAGTATTTCTGGGATTAAAACTTATTTTTACACAAGTTTGGGTGTTGACTATTTGCTCATAGCTGGGACCCTAAAAAGTGCTACCTCCCCGTGTTAGGGTGTACCTGGGAACGCCAGCAATTAAAAGGTGGTTCCACGCTCCTCAAAACCTCCTGCTTAGAGGCCTTGTAGTTTGACGTAGTTTATCGTCTTACCCAGCACGCGGATGTAGTTTATCGTCTTACCCAGGGCGCGGATGTAGTATATCATCATACCCAGGACGTGGATATAGTTTATCGTCATACCCAGGACGCGGATGTAGTTTATCGTCATACCCAGGTCGCGGATCTCTACGACGGAGAGGTGCAGTTGGAAAAAAAAGGATAAAGAAGGAAAGAAAAGTGAAATTTAGTAGGATGACCAAATTCGCTGTTTGAGGGGAGTTTTTTTTTTTATATACTGACTTTTTCAACGAAGCCGTCTTGATTTTTTTTTTGCCTATTCGGTGGGGGAGAGAGGAGGGTTGTAAAAGGAAAAGGAAAGAAATTGGAAGAAGAAATGGTGCTGGTGGGAAAAGAAAGCAAGAAACTTTTCTGGTCATAATTCCTATGACCAACGAATGTGTTCGATGATTTTTTTTAAGCAATTCTTCATAGGAAAGGTATTTTTTCTGGTCTTTACTTACCAGTTATGTCAAACTGTTGGCTGAGAATATGGGTCTTTCCGCGGGGTGTACCTAAGATGAAAAAAAGAGGAGCATGCTGTCTATTCTTTTCTTTTTTTTTTGTTTCGTCTTGGCTGAGGAGGAAGTGACGTAGGTCGTTAATGATTGGTCTCTTGTAATTTCAAGATCAGCATTGGCCGGAATAGTTCTGCTTTGGTAGGGTCTCTTGGACGAACAAGTATGATGTTGCAAGACCCGAAACTTGTCGTGACTCCAAGTCATAACATCACTGACGTTAGAGTGTTTTCATAACAAAACTGATTCATGCGTCATTTGCTAAATCCGTCCAAATATTATCAAAGAGCTGAGCAACTTGTCTTTTGCTGTTAATGTAAGTATATATTTAAATTTAAAATATTATTAATCAGTATCTATGTCATTATGTTATTTTATAACAATCTGGATGTCTGGGCTAAGAAATTATTATCAGTACAGTCACATGTTAGTTTTTCTTAATCGGACTATTGTCCTCATCTTTGTCGCCATATTTATTACAACGTTTCGGCCGGTGTACGCTCCGGCCTTCTTCAGGTGATTGGAATATCGAACTGAACCCTTTATTTCGTACACTGGGGTAGCCTACTCTAGTTCCACGTGCCGTGTTTAATGGATATCAGTTGTCAGTTATCTCCTGTTAATTCCCCTCTCCATGTTCTCCACTGCCTTAAGCTGGTATTGAACTCACGCTGTTTGGGTCCTGTCACTGGATCTAACCAATACCTTTCAAATTCACGATGTCCAAGTTCACCATCTGGTTGAATAGAATAGCAGTATCTTTGATTATTTCCACGAAGTGGGTGTAGTTCCGGACATATGAAGGAGACTTCCCGGTCAATGGGTCAATTATATCTACCGTGATGTGGTGAGTTCACCAAGGTACCCACTGAGGAGGCACTCTCAATAGTCAGAGAAAGATTGGCCTCTGACTCATCCCTAGAAGAACGTACCAGTATTCCAATAGATAATCTGATGGAGATGCTGACTTTCTATACACAAACAACACACTTCGGAATGGGGTCACAGATATATCGACAGAATGACGGCTTAGAAATGGGCTTGCTATTATCACCATCAATGGCGAATATATACATGAAATACTTTGAGGAAATGCCATTAGAATCTATATCTCTAAAGCCAACTATATGGTTACGGTACGTAGATGACACCTTCATACTCTGGCCACACCAGGAAGATGTTCAGGTTCTACTGGACCATGTGACTCAATAAGACATTCGATACAGTTCACAATGGAGAAAGAGAGTAGGAACACACTCCCATTCCTGGATGTTCTAATATCTCGAACAGAGCATGGGTTCAAGTCATCCGTATACCGTAAACCGACCTTCACTAGACAGTGCCTCAATTTCAACTTCTATCATCCATACAGCTTAAAGAAAGGGATTGCCCGTTGCTTACAACACCGAGCAAAAGTCATAAGTGGTGACCCAGAGACATCAGATAACAACTACCCTGGGTACATGGCAACAGCCACAAAAAACTGGAATACGCGGGTACAAGAGGAGGACAACAACACTCTGCCTGACTTATGTGAAGGGGTTATCAGAGAAAATACAAAGGATCTGCGGTCCATATAACATCAGGACGACGTTCAAAATCTTGACGACACTCCGCAGATATCTCTCCCGAGTAAGACTCCACATAAAGGAGAACATGACTAAAGACTGTGTGTACGCTATCCCGTGCAGCTGCGGATATAATATAAAGGGGAGACAGGCCAACCCCTTAAGGTAAGGCTTCAAGAAAACCAGAAAGCTGTAACACGAGGGAAGTGGAAAAATCAGGCGTGGCTGACCACATATGGAGAGAAAAAGGAGATCACCACCCCGTGTGGGATCAGGTTGAGATCACAGACAAAGAACACCATTGGAAAATTCATAAACTTAAGGAATCAGCACATATCCTAGGCCACACAAATCTCCTGAGCCGACCAAGCCAAGAAATGAATACAATATGGGAACCAGTAATAAGGAGTGCCAAAGAAAAACGATAATAACAAAAAATGCGATATGAGCTCTGGTAAAAACATAGAATGATAACATCAAAAATTACAATATGAGCACTGGTAAAAAATCGTGACTGAAGACATTAGGTTTATAATACCCAGAAATCCGTGCACAGATGTCCTCAAGGACACATGGCACAGTGGATAAAGGCATTGGTTAGATTCAGTGACAGGACCCAAAGATTGTGAGTTCAATACCTGGTTAAGGCAGTGAAGAACTTGGAGAGGAGAATTAACAGGAGATAACTGATTACTGACATCCATTAAACATGGCACGTGGAACTAGAACAGTCTGCCCCAGTGTTCGAAATAAAGGGTTCAGTTCTACATTCCAACCACCTGAAGAAGACCGTAGCGTACACCGGCTGAAACGTTGTAATAAATATGGCGACAAAGATGAGGACAATATTCTGAATAATGTATATAGTGTATATAGTGTACATAGTATCTCATCTCAGAAAGGTAGACAGTTTTTCTTATCCACATGAAAAAAAAATTTATGCATTCTTTTGATAATATTTATTCTAAAACTTGTGCCTTGGAACCACGATTTATTTTCAGGTGTCTGTCGATTTGCCTAACATTCAAAAGATTTAGACATTAAATATTTATTCAATCTACGGATATAGTTTATTTTCTTTATATTTTTTTCTTTTATTCTTTCCTTTTTGCTTTCTAATGTTTTTTGTTTCTTTCCGTCTTTCTTTGTTTACTTTTTCCATCATTGCTTACGCCTTCGTTTTCCGCTTTTCTCTCTCTTTATTTCTTTATTTCTTTTCATTTTCTACTTTTTTTCATTCTTTGTTTCTTTATTTCTTTTCACTTTCCTCTTTTCTTTCTTTGTTTCTTTATTTCTTTTCACTTTCCTCTTTTCTTTCTTTGTTTCTTTATTTCTTTTCACTTTCCTCTTTTCATTCTTTGTTTCTTTATTTCTTTTCACT
The DNA here is from genome assembly GCA_963932145.1 of Acanthosepion lycidas. Taxonomy (NCBI): domain Eukaryota; kingdom Metazoa; phylum Mollusca; class Cephalopoda; order Sepiida; family Sepiidae; genus Acanthosepion; species Acanthosepion lycidas. The sequence continues at coordinate 32,897,718 of OZ010610.1, read as the reverse complement.
TTCCTCTTTTCTTTCTTTGTTTCTTTATTTCTTTTCACTTTCCTCTTTTCATTCTTTGTTTCTTTATTTCTTTTCACTTTCCTCTTTTCTTTCTTTGTTTCTTTATTTCTTTTCACTTTCCTCTTTTCATTCTTTGTTTCTTTATTTCTTTTCACTTTCCTCTTTTCATTCTTTGTTTCTTTATTTCTTTTCACTTTCCTCTTTTCATTCTTTGTTTCTTTATTTCTTTTCACTTTCCTCTTTTCTTTCTTTGTTTCTTTATATCTTTTCACTTTCCTCTTTTCTTTCTTTGTTTCTTTATTTCTTTTCACTTTCCTCTTTTCTTTCTTTGTTTCTTTATTTCTTTTCACTTTCCTCTTTACTTTCTTTGTTTCTTTATTTCTTTTCACTTTCCTCTTTTCATTCTTTGTTTCTTTATTTCTTTTCACTTTCCTCTTTTCTTTCTTTGTTTCTTTATTTCTTTTCACTTTCCTTTTTTCATTCTTTGTTTCTTTATTTCTTTTCACTTTCCTCTTTTCTTTCTTTGTTTCTTTATTTCTTTTCACTTTCCTCTTTTCATTCTTTGTTTCTTTATTTCTTTTCACTTTCCTCTTTTCATTCTTTGTTTCTTTATTTCATTTCACTTTACTCTTTTCTTTCTTTGTTTCTTTATTTCTTTTCACTTTCCTCTTTTCATTCTTTGTTTCTTTATTTCTTTTCACTTTCCTCTTTTCTTTCTTTGTTTCTTTATTTCTTTTCACTTTCCTCTTTTCATTCTTTGTTTCTTTATTTCATTTCACTTTCCTCTTTTCTTTCTTTGTTTCTTTATTTCTTTTCACTTTCCTCTTTTCTTTCTTTGTTTCTTTATTTCTTTTCACTTTCCTCTTTTCTTTCTTTGTTTCTTTATTTCTTTTCACTTTCCTCTTTTCATTCTTTGTTTCTTTATTCCTTTTCACTTTCCTCTTTTCTTTCTTTGTTTCTTTATTTCTTTTCACTTTCCTCTTTTCTTTCTTTGTTTCTTTATTTCTTTTCACTTTCCTCCTCTCTTTCTTTGTTTCTTTATTTCTTTTAACTTTCTTCTTTTCTTCCTTTGTTTCTTTATTTCATTTCACTTTCCTCTTTACTTTCTTTGTTTCTTTATTTCTTTTCACTTTCCTCTTTTCTTCCTTTGTTTCTTTATTTCTTTTCACTTTCTTCTTTTCTTCCTTTGTTTCTTTATTTCATTTCACTTTCCTCTTTACTTTCTTTGTTTCTTTATTTCTTTTCACTTTCCTCTTTTCATTCTTTGTTTCTTTATTTCTTTTCACTTTCCTCTTTTCTTTCTTTGTTTCTTTATTTCTTTTCACTTTCCTCTTTTCTTTCTTTGTTTCTTTATTTCTTTTCACTTTCCTCTTTTCTTTCTTTGTTTCTTTATTTCTTTTCACTTTACTCTTTTCTTTCTTTGTTTCTTTATTTCTTTTCACTTTCCTCTTTTCATTCTTTGTTTATTTATTTCTTTTCACTTTCCTCTTTTCATTCTTTGTTTCTTTATTTCTTTTCACTTTCCTCTTTTCATTCTTTGTTTCTTTATTTCTTTTCACTTTCCTCTTTTCATTCTTTGTTTCTTTATTTCTTTTCACTTTCTTCTTTTCTTTCTTTGTTTCTTTATTTCTTTTCACTTTCCTCTTTTCTTTCTTTGTTTCTTTATTTCTTTTCACTTTCCTCTTTTCTTTCTTTGTTTCTTTATTTCTTTTCACTTTCCTCTTTTCATTCTTTGTTTCTTTATTTCTTTTCACTTTCCTCTTTTCATTCTTTGTTTCTTTATTTCTTTTCACTTTCCTCTTTTCATTCTTTGTTTCTTTATTTCTTTTCACTTTCCTCTTTTCATTCTTTGTTTCTTTATTTCTTTTCACTTTCCTCTTTTCATTCTTTGTTTCTTTATTTCTTTTCACTTTCCTCTTTTCTTTCTTTGTTTCTTTATTTCTTTTCACTTTCCTCTTTTCTTTCTTTGTTTCTTTATTTCTTTTCACTTTCCTCTTTTCTTTCTTTGTTTCTTTATTTCTTTTCACTTTCCTCTTTTCTTTCTTTGTTTCTTTATTTCTTTTCACTTTCCTCTTTTCTTTCTTTGTTTCTTTATTTCTTTTCACTTTCCTCTTTTCTTTCTTTGTTTCTTTATTTCTTTTCACTTTCCTCTTTTCATTCTTTGTTTCTTTATTTCTTTTCACTTTCCTCTTTTCATTCTTTGTTTCTTTATTTCTTTTCACTTTCCTCTTTTCATTCTTTGTTTCTTTATTTCTTTTCACTTTCCTCTTTTCTTTCTTTGTTTCTTTATTTCTTTTCACTTTCCTCTTTTCATTCTTTGTTTCTTTATTTCTTTTCACTTTCCTCTTTTCTTTCTTTGTTTCTTTATTTCTTTTCACTTTCCTCTTTTCTTTCTTTGTTTCTTTATTTCTTTTCATTTTCCTCTTTTCTTTCTTTGTTTCTTTATTTCTTTTCACTTTCCTCTTTTCATTCTTTGTTTCTTTATTTCTTTTCACTTTCCTCTTTTCATTCTTTGTTTCTTTATTTCTTTTCACTTTCCTCTTTTCATTCTTTGTTTCTTTATTTCTTTTCACTTTCCTCTTTTCTTTCTTTGTTTCTTTATTTCTTTTCACTTTCCTCTTTTCATTCTTTGTTTGTTTATTTCTTTTCACTTTCCTCTTTTCTTTCTTTGTTTCTTTATTTCTTTTCACTTTCCTCTTTTCATTCTTTGTTTCTTTATTTCTTTTCACTTTCCTCTTTTCTTTCTTTGTTTCTTTATTTCTTTTCACTTTCCTCCTCTCTTTCTTTGTTTCTTTATTTCTTTTCACTTTCTTCTTTTCTTCCTTTGTTTCTTTATTTCATTTCACTTTCCTCTTTACTTTCTTTGTTTCTTTATTTCTTTTCACTTTCCTCTTTTCATTCTTTGTTTCTTTATTTCTTTTCACTTTCCTCTTTTCTTTCTTTGTTTCTTTATTTCTTTTCACTTTCCTCTTTTCATTCTTTGTTTCTTTATTTCTTTTCACTTTCCTCTTTTCATTCTTTGTTTCTTTATTTCTTTTCACTTTCCTCTTTTCATTCTTTGTTTTTTTTATTTCATTTCACTTTCCTCTTTTCTTTCTTTGTTTCTTTATTTCTTTTCACTTTCCTCTTTTCATTCTTTGTTTCTTTATTTCTTTTCACTTTCCTCTTTTCATTCTTTGTTTCTTTATTTCTTTTCACTTTCCTCTTTTCATTCTTTGTTTCTTTATTTCTTTTCACTTTCCTCTTTTCTTTCTTTGTTTCTTTATTTCTTTTCACTTTCCTCTTTTCTTTCTTTGTTTCTTTATTTCTTTTCACTTTCCTCTTTTCTTTCTTTGTTTCTTTATTTCTTTTCACTTTCCTCTTTTCTTTCTTTGTTTCTTTATTTCTTTTCACTTTCCTCTTTTCATTCTTTGTTTCTTTATTTCTTTTCACTTTCCTCTTTTCTTTCTTTGTTTCTTTATTTCTTTTCACTTTCCTCTTTTCTTTCTTTGTTTCTTTATATCTTTTCACTTTCCTCCTCTCTTTCTTTGTTTCTTTATTTCTTTTCACTTTCTTCTTTTCTTCCTTTGTTTCTTTATTTCATTTCACTTTCCTCTTTACTTTCTTTGTTTCTTTATTTCTTTTCACTCTCCTCTTTTCATTCTTTGTTTCTTTATTTCTTTTCACTTTCCGCTTTTCTTTCTTTGTTTCTTTATTTCTTTTCACTTTCCTATTTTCATTCTTTGTTTCTTTATTTCTTTTCACTTTCCTCTTTTCTTTCTTTGTTTCTTTATTTCTTTTCACTTTCCTCTTTTCTTTCTTTGTTTCTTTATTTCTTTTCACTTTCCTCTTTTCATTCTTTGTTTCTTTATTTCTTTTCACTTTCCTCCACTCTTTCTTTGTTTCTTTATTTCTTTTCACTTTCCTCTTTTCATTCTTTGTTTCTTTATTTCTTTTCACTTTCCTCTTTTCTTTCTTTGTTTCTTTATTTCTTTTCACTTTCCTCTTTTCATTCTTTGTTTCTTTATTTCTTTTCACTTTCCTCTTTTCTTTCTTTGTTTCTTTATTTCTTTTCACTTTCCTCTTTTCTTTCTTTGTTTCTTTATTTTTTTCACTTTCCTCTTTACTTTCTTTGTTTCTTTATTTCTTTTCACTTGCCTCTTTTCATTCTTTGTTTCTTTATTTCTTTTCACTTTCCTCTTTTCTTTCTTTGTTTCTTTATTTCTTTTCACTTGCCTCTTTTCATTCTTTGTTTCTTTATTTCTTTTCACTTTCCTCTTTTCTTTCTTTGTTTCTTTATTTCTTTTCACTTTCCTCTTTTCATTCTTTGTTTCTTTATTTCTTTTCACTTTCCTCTTTTCATTCTTTGTTTCTTTATTTCTTTTCACTTTCCTCTTTTCTTTCTTTGTTTCTTTATTTCTTTTCACTTTCCTCTTTTCTTTCTTTGTTTCTTTATTTCTTTTCACTTTCCTCTTTACTTTCTTTGTTTCTTTATTTCTTTTCACTTTCCTCTTTTCATTCTTTGTTTCTTTATTTCTTTTCACTTTCCTCTTTTCTTTCTTTGTTTCTTTATTTCTTTTCACTTTCCTTTTTTCTTTCTTTGTTTCTTTATTTCTTTTCACTTTCCTCTTTTCATTCTTTGTTTCTTTATTTCTTTTCACTTTCCTCTTTTCTTTCTTTGTTTCTTTATTTCTTTTCACTTTCCTCTTTTCATTCTTTGTTTCTTTATTTCTTTTCACTTTCTTTGTTTCTTTATTTCTTTTCACTTTCCTCTTTTCTTTCTTTGTTTCTTTATTTCTTTTCACTTTCCTCTTTTCATTCTTTGTTTCTTTATTTCTTTTGACTTTCCTCTTTTCATTCTTTGTTTCTTTATTTCTTTTCACTTTCCTCTTTTCATTCTTTGTTTCTTTATTTCTTTTCACTTTCCTCTTTTCATTCTTTGTTTCTTTATTTCTTTTCACTTTCCTCTTTTCTTTCTTTGTTTCTTTATTTCTTTTCACTTTCCTCTTTTCTTTCTTTGTTTCTTTATTTCTTTTCACTTTCCTCTTTACTTTCTTTGTTTCTTTATTTCTTTTCACTTTCCTCTTTTCATTCTTTGTTTCTTTATTTCTTTTCACTTTCCTCTTTTCATTCTTTGTTTCTTTATTTCTTTTCACTTTCCTCTTTTCTTTCTTTGTTTCTTTATTTCTTTTCACTTTCCTCTTTTCATTCTTTGTTTCTTTATTTCTTTTCACTTTCCTCTTTTCATTCTTTGTTTCTTTATTTCTTTTCACTTTCCTCTTTTCATTCTTTGTTTCTTTATTTCTTTTCACTTTCCTCTTTTCATTCTTTGTTTCTTTATTTCTTTTCACTTTCCTCTTTTCATTCTTTGTTTCTTTATTTCTTTTCACTTTCCTCTTTTCATTCTTTGTTTCTTTATTTCTTTTCACTTTCCTCTTTTCATTCTTTGTTTCTTTATTTCTTTTCACTTTCCTCTTTTCATTCTTTGTTTCTTTATTTCTTTTCACTTTCCTCTTTTCATTCTTTGTTTCTTTATTTCTTTTCACTTTCCTCTTTTCTTTCTTTGTTTCTTTATTTCTTTTCACTTTCCTCTTTTCTTCCTTTGTTTCTTTATTTCTTTTCACTTTCCTCTTTTCTTTCTTTGTTTCTTTATTTCTTTTCACTTTCCTCTTTACTTTCTTTGTTTCTTTATTTCTTTTCACTTTCCTCTTTTCATTCTTTGTTTCTTTATTTCTTTTCACTTTCCTCTTTTCATTCTTTGTTTCTTTATTTCTTTTCACTTTCCTCTTTTCTTTCTTTGTTTCTTTATTTCTTTTCACTTTCCTCTTTTCTTTCTTTGTTTCTTTATTTCTTTTCACTTTCCTCTTTACTTTCTTTGTTTCTTTATTTCTTTTCACTTTCCTCTTTTCTTTCTTTGTTTCTTTATTTCTTTTCACTTTCCTCTTTTCTTTCTTTGTTTCTTATTTCTTTTCACTTTCCTCTTTTCATTCTTTGTTTCTTTATTTCTTTTCACTTTCCTCTTTTCATTCTTTGTTTCTTTATTTCTTTTCACTTTCCTCTTTTCTTTCTTTGTTTCTTTATTTCTTTTCACTTTCCTCTTTTCATTCTTTGTTTCTTTATTTCTTTTCACTTTCCTCTTTTCATTCTTTGTTTCTTTATTTCTTTTCACTTTCCTCTTTTCTTTCTTTGTTTCTTTATTTCTTTTCACTTTCCTCTTTTCATTCTTTGTTTCTTTATTTCTTTTCACTTTCCTCTTTTCATTCTTTGTTTCTTTATTTCTTTTCACTTTCCTCTTTTCATTCTTTGTTTCTTTATTTCTTTTTACTTTCCTCTTTTCTTCCTTTGTTTCTTTATTTCTTTTCACTTTCCTCTTTTCTTTCTTTGTTTCTTTATTTCTTTTCACTTTCCTCTTTTCTTTCTTTGTTTCTTTATTTCTTTTCACTTTCCTCTTTTCATTCTTTGTTTCTTTATTTCTTTTCACTTTCCTCTTTTCATTCTTTGTTTCTTTATTTCTTTTCACTTTCATCTTTTCTTTCTTTGTTTCTTTATTTCTTTTCACTTTCCTCTTTTCATTCTTTGTTTCTTTATTTCTTTTCACTTTCCTCTTTTCATTCTTTGTTTCTTTATTTCTTTTCACTTTCCTCTTTTCTTTCTTTGTTTCTTTATTTCTTTTCACTTTCCTCTTTTCTTTCTTTGTTTCTTTATTTCTTTTCACTTTCCTCTTTTCATTCTTTGTTTCTTTATTTCTTTTCACTTTCCTCTTTTCATTCTTTGTTTCTTTATTTCTTTTCACTTTCCTCTTTTCATTCTTTGTTTCTTTATTTCTTTTCACTTTCCTCTTTTCATTCTTTGTTTCTTTATTTCTTTTCACTTTCCTCTTTTCTTTCTTTGTTTCTTTATTTCTTTTCACTTTCCTCTTTTCTTCATTTGTTTCTTTATTTCTTTTCACTTTCCTCTTTTCTTTCTTTGTTTCTTTATTTCTTTTCACTTTCCTCTTTTCTTTCTTTGTTTCTTTATTTCTTTTCACTTTCCTCTTTTCATTCTTTGTTTCTTTATTTCTTTTCACTTTCCTCTTTTCATTCTTTGTTTCTTTATTTCTTTTCACTTTCCTCTTTTCTTTCTTTGTTTCTTTATTTCTTTTCACTTTCCTCTTTTCATTCTTTGTTTCTTTATTTCTTTTCACTTTCCTCTTTTCATTCTTTGTTTCTTTATTTCTTTTCACTTTCCTCTTTTCTTTCTTTGTTTCTTTATTTCTTTTCACTTTCCTCTTTTCATTCTTTGTTTCTTTATTTCTTTTCACTTTCCTCTTTTCATTCTTTGTTTCTTTATTTCTTTTCACTTTCCTCTTTTCATTCTTTGTTTCTTTATTTCTTTTCACTTTCATCTTTTCTTTCTTTGTTTCTTTATTTCTTTTCACTTTCCTCTTTTCATTCTTTGTTTCTTTATTTCTTTTCACTTTCCTCTTTTCATTCTTTGTTTCTTTATTTCTTTTCACTTTCCTCTTTTCTTTCTTTGTTTCTTTATTTCTTTTCACTTTCCTCTTTTCTTTCTTTGTTTCTTTATTTCTTTTCACTTTCCTCTTTACTTTCTTTGTTTCTTTATTTCTTTTCACTTTCCTCTTTTCATTCTTTGTTTCTTTATTTCTTTTCACTTTCCTCTTTTCATTCTTTGTTTCTTTATTTCTTTTCACTTTCCTCTTTTCTTTCTTTGTTTCTTTATTTCTTTTCACTTTCCTCTTTTCTTTCTTTGTTTCTTTATTTCTTTTCACTTTCCTCTTTTCTTTCTTTGTTTCTTTATTTCTTTTCACTTTCCTCTTTTCTTTCTTTGTTTCTTTATTTCTTTTCACTTTCCTCTTTTCATTCTTTGTTTCTTTATTTCTTTTCACTTTCCTCTTTTCTTTCTTTGTTTCTTTATTTCTTTTCACTTTCCTCTTTTCTTTCTTTGTTTCTTTATTTCTTTTCACTTTCCTCTTTTCTTTCTTTGTTTCTTTATTTCTTTTCACTTTCCTCTTTTCATTCTTTGTTTCTTTATTTCTTTTCACTTTCCTCTTTTCTTTCTTTGTTTCTTTATTTCTTTTCACTTTCCTCTTTTCTTTCTTTGTTTCTTTATTTCTTTTCACTTTCCTCTTTTCTTTCTTTGTTTCTTTATTTCTTTTCACTTTCCTCTTTTCTTTCTTTGTTTCTTTATTTCTTTTCACTTTCCTCTTTTCTTTCTTTGTTTCTTTATTTCTTTTCACTTTCCTCTTTTCTTTCTTTGTTTCTTTATTTCTTTTCACTTTCCTCTTTTCTTTCTTTGTTTCTTTATTTCTTTTCACTTTCCTCTTTTCTTTCTTTGTTTCTTTATTTCTTTTCACTTTCCTCTTTTCATTCTTTGTTTCTTTATTTCTTTTCACTTTCCTCTTTTCTTTCTTTGTTTCTTTATTTCTTTTCACTTTCCTCTTTACTTTCTTTGTTTCTTTATTTCTTTTCACTTTCCTCTTTTCATTCTTTGTTTCTTTATTTCTTTTCACTTTCCTCTTTTCTTTCTTTGTTTCTTTATTTCTTTTCACTTTCCTCTTTTCTTTCTTTGTTTCTTTATTTCTTTTCACTTTCCTCTTTTCTTTCTTTGTTTCTTTATTTCTTTTCACTTTCCTCTTTTCATTCTTTGTTTCTTTATTTCTTTTCACTTTCCTCTTTTCTTTCTTTGTTTCTTTATTTCTTTTCACTTTCCTCTTTTCATTCTTTGTTTCTTTATTTCTTTTCACTTTCCTCTTTTCATTCTTTGTTTCTTTATTTCTTTTCACTTTCCTCTTTTCATTCTTTGTTTCTTTATTTCTTTTCACTTTCCTCTTTTCTTTCTTTGTTTCTTTATTTCTTTTCACTTTCCTCCTCTCTTTCTTTGTTTCTTTATTTCTTTTCACTTTCTTCTTTTCTTCCTTTGTTTCTTTATTTCATTTCACTTTCCTCTTTACTTTCTTTGTTTCTTTATTTCATTTCACTTTCCTCTTTTCTTTCTTTTTCATTTTCCACTTTATTTTCTTGTTTCACTTTTTCCCTGCTGATTTCAACTTTCGTTTTTCTTTCTTTCCTTCTTTTTTACTTTCTTTCTTTCGCATTTCATTGTTGTCACTTTCCCTCTTTCTTTTTCACTTCTCGCTCTTCAGTCATTCTTGCATATTTTTCTTTCCTTCTTTCTTTTTGGCTTTCCAATTTCCTTTCTTTCCTTTTTCTTTTCTTGATTGCTTTTGTCTTCACTATCCACTTTTCTCTGTTTCTTTGTTTCCTTCTTTTCACATTCCGCCCCTCTTTCTTTTTTCCATTTTCATCATCTTCCTTTCTTTTTTGATTTTTTTCATAATTTTTTTCTTTCCTTCTTTCTTGTCTATTTCTAACTTTTGCTTTTCTTTCATTTTGTATCTCTTGTTTTCTTTCTTTTTCACTTCTTTTCCTTGTTTGCTTCTTTCATTCTTTCTTTCTTGCTAACTTGCTGTTTTTCAACTTTCTGCTCTTCATCTTTCTTATTTGCTTTTCCATTTCCCACTCTTCATTTTTTTCTTGTATCTTTTTTCTCTCATTTTTTTCTTTCCGATTTCTTTCTTTCTTTCCGATTTCTTTCTTTCTTTCTTTCTTTCCGATTTCTTTCTTTCTTTCTTTCTTTCTTTCTCAAACATTTTCTATTCTTTTTTCCCGTTTCTCCTATATCTCATTTATTTTTTAATGTTATTTTTTTTTTATTATTTCTTTCCCGCTTGAACTTTCATTATCTGTTCCACACGTTCTCATCATCCTGTGTTTTTCAACTCTCTCAATTCATAATACGCACAAGAAATGCAAAAACAATCAAGCAAATATTTCCTTCACTTTAAATAGTTTTGATCAGTATTTACAAAAATTCGAAGACTTTAAAAAATTTAATCTAAAGACAAATAGAAAATACGCTAAAATGGATTCTATAAATTTAATTATTTACTAATCAGTTGAGAAATTGAAATATAATATTTTTTCGCCACACTGAATTCACTAACCTCTTCAGCTTTTATCGAATGATTTGTTCGTGGTAAACACCCAATGGGCAAATTGTTTGGAATTATTAGCTTATGAATCAGCGGCATGTTACAGACCCTCCAAATATTCATACAAATTTCGTCTAATGATTAGAAAACGACTGCGCATGCGCGAACAGACACTCTCTCGATGTGATTACTCAGTCAACAGCGAAACTTCAAATGTTATCGTGAATTATCGTACATGAAATAGACACCCAATTTTTCTTTTTACTTTACAGGGGGAGTATTACCGGGGTAGTGTATCCGAGAAATCTTAATAAAGGAAACTTGTATCCAGCCCTTGGTAGGATAAGCCACCATTTTACCGCTCGGCTACAAGGAACATCAATAAGACTCTATTTTCCATTTCGTTTTCGAAAATGTATTTTTGTTGGTTGGGGCGTCATCGTCTATCTGAAGATATTATTTTCTACAATTATTTCTGATAGGTTTGCCTAGTCTCCAGAATGAGTCTGGATGATGAAATTCTAGAGGTTGGTAACTACCCGTTATTATTATTATTATTAATAATAATAATAATAATAATAATAATAATTTCTTTTGATTTCTAGTGTGTACTCATTTCTTTCTGGATTTCGGCCAGATACATAAGGTCAGAAATGGCATCATGAAATTTTCCACTGAGCCATTTTGAAAAGAAATATACATCTTACATAAATAAAGACTTTCAATAAGTCTTTTGGAGTCTTCTCCAATAAATCCAAGGGCTCAAAATACAACTGGAATTGTTAATGTTCTCATGTACCACATTTTTGAGTTTTCGATTTCAAGGTCCTTGTATTTTTGTTATTTCTTGAAGATCTTCAAAGATACATTGCAATCTGCAGGGACTGTCATATCAACAAGGAGGCACTTTTGGTTTTGCGGGCTCTTAACACGAAGTCTGGGCGATTAAATTATTATTATTGTTAATATTATTATTATTAAAAATAGTTTAATTAAGGAAAATTTGTACAAAAACTGAATCTCGATGAATTACAACAGTACGCAACGACTACTATGAAGCCGTTTAGCCTACGAGAGCCATTTTGTCCCACAAGCACGTAGCAGAGCGTCAAAATATTCTCCAGCGCTAGACAGATCTACTGGAGGTACTGGAGGACGACGTTCTTCTAGCGGCTGCATGGTCTGCCGGCTGCCCGTCTCCAGTTTGAAGATAGCGCGCCGAACTTTTAGATATCTCTGGTAGGGTGGTAATTTGGTAGTCGCATGAAGTGACCGGACCAGAAAACACCAAACAGAAGAAATGGGGCACCGAAACCAAAATTTAATTTGCTTAATTTTTACTCAGAAGCTTTAAATAATCCTAATTTTTTTTCAGTAATAGTATCTGTATTGCTTCAGTACTGCGATTCATGTTGTCAGCCTCACGGAAATCCAGGGCATGCCTGAGAGTGTCGTAACACTAAACTGAACATTTCAATATTCATGAGCCACTACAGGAAACGTAGAATTGACTGTTTTTATTGAGAGTATAAAAACAAGAATTATACAAAATAAATTTGTTTATGTATTTAGGAGAACCAGCATTTCATATGACGTCTGTTGGCCCGATCTGGCGTCTCAGTTTGATGTGGTGAGGAAGAATGTCTGTCACGACACTCAAAGTACTTAAGCTTTCTGTTATATCCCAGATATTTCAACTTTCTCCGCATAGGTTAGATTATTAGAGGATCAGGACTTTGAACAGATAATCTTTTAACTCAGTAATGTGTCATATTCCGTTCTAATAGGAATATATACTTGAAAAACACAGTGGATAAAATAAGTAAAGGTTTATTGTAAAAATCAGTACAATAAGATTAAAGTTATCAGTTATTCACAAGGTCGTCGCAAGTCAATCCAGTAGTGAGTGCTACTATTGGAGGGCCGGTAGTTCTCACGTAAGTCTGAGTCCAGATCCCAGCTAGACGGCATCTAGCAACTGCCCTACGCAGTCACGTGTGGCACAAGGTAGAATTTAATCTGGGGTTCTCGAATCCGTAGGCTCGGCCAAAAAATCCCCGTAGACCCCGCATAAACGACATATGGGCTGTCTAACTACGCAGAAGAAATTTTGCCCTTCGGCATAGCCTCGTACGGGATCCACTCTGCCCGAAGGCAGAGAATTCCACCAGCGCAGCTGTAAAAAAATTCTAGCAACTGCCCCACGCAGTCACATGTGACACGAGGCCGAATTTAATGTGAGGTTCCCGAGGCCGCATTAACTACCTCCCCGGACTAGACTCTGCCCGAAGGCATAGCCTCTTCCGGGTTCCTCTCTGCCCGATGTCAGCTCAACTGGAAAAGTGTCCAGTTAGACAATATTAACTACCCCCCACCCCACGAGGGTAGCTGCGGCACAAGACCGATTTTAACTTGGGTCTTCCGAGCCCGTAGGCTCGGCCAAAAATATAAACATGTTCAGGGTCGGTCTACCTCCCCGAACGATCCGGAGGTAGGATGAATTAAATGTCTGTGCTCCACGCCGAAAGAAATCGCTATTTGTGCATAGAGCCTCTTGTAACCTCAAGGGCACAAAGAAAAAAATAAACAACACTTTCGGTTCCTGTACAAAGAGCCCTTTAAGGCTACTCTTTTTATACCACTACCAACGAAATTGCGCGAATACAAACTGTCTTAACGAGATTTACTCGTTTGTTTCGGAACGTCACAGAGAGAGAAAGGCACAATTATGCCGGCCGAAATTCGGCTGTACTAAGGGAGATAATTCGTGGTTTTCTCGCCCCATCCGATATAGCAGTCGGCTTTTCTCAGCTATGTTGATGAAGTTATCAGGATTCGCACGAGTTCGATTTCTATCTCTGGATACGATTCGGACATTTTGACGCATGCAACCAACTGGCCAGATCAGCAAGACCAACTAAGCTATTTCCGCCGCGTTTTCCTTCGCGTTCTCTGATCTGCGGGCCCTGATCTGCGATCTGTCTCTCTCTCTCTCTCTGCCGCCCCTGCCGCTTCTCTCGCGTTCCGACGCGTTCTCCGATCCTATCCGATCTGGTCTCCGATCTCATCTGCTCAACCCAAGCGTGCAGGCAGCTTATATATAGAGAGGCGGAGCTAAACAGTTTTTAGGCACCGCCCATGAATTATAATATGCAAATCGCCTGGACCAGCATGTGTTTTCCGCCGGATCTCCGTAGCGCCGCGGGAAAGCAGTTTTCAAAAGGTACAAACATCGGATTCGGACTCCCTGCTGGGTTTTCCGCAGACAATGTCCACTTAAGCTCGTCTGAGGGCTCTGGCTGGATTTCATCCGGCAGACCACCCAAAATCCAATTCACCATTTATCACAAGCTTTACTTAACGAACCTGTCCATTAATTACTCTGGAATTAATTCACCTAGTTAATTAATAATTCAATCCCAGAAACAACTAAGTAAAAATAAAAACTTATTTCTGGAATTACTCCAGAATCCCTTCTACCCAACTAATTAGTACCTTCTTTCCAATCCTTTAGAATCGTTGATTAATAAACCCACCTGGTGGTGGGGGCCTTTTCTCTCTGTCACATTACGTCATTTGTTTACATTTGGATACGCTTTGAGCAGATATGAATGTACGAGAGATATTTAAAGTTTAAAAACAGTAAAATGGACCTTGCTAATCGAACGATCGTCCGTGGCTCGATCTGTTAAGGCATGTCAGGGTTCCGTATAGAATACACGTTCGATTCCTGTAGGAGGACGCATATTTTCTATGAAAATTTCTAGGACATTCAGGCCGGTATATGTTGTTAATACTGTTTATTATAAACAGAGTATTTACTTAAATAACGTATAAACATAAATATGTCTTAAAATAATTGTCGGACTTTGTTCATTTCATATACAATCCATTATGTGAGGATATTTCATATTCTGTTCTATCTGATAATGGGCTGCATAAATAAATATTTTAAATCAGTAATAAAATAAATATTTTTCACTCTTCAGCGTACCATCTATTTTTATAATCTTTCTTGTGTCACTATTTTTAATAGAATCTCAAACATTCAAATTCTAATCACTCTATTTTTCTGTCTGTATTGTATATTTTGAAAAGTTTTTGTAGATATTTTCTTAGATTAGAATTCAATTATATCTCGTTTTTCTCAGTATATATAACTTTTGCCATTATCCCATGGCAGATGTTCTTTTTCTCGGTACACCTGTTTTTTTTTTCGATATTTTTATTTAAAGATAGCTTTTAGCTGCAATGCCATCATTTCAATTACTTTTACGTTCGTTCCCTCCTACCGTATGAATTGAGATTTCGATCGTAATACCACTTTGAACCATTACTTGAGGCGGTGTTAATTATCAGATGGACATATGCAAAATTTAGCAGATTTCTTTCATCAATTATCTTGAATTCTGAGGGTCTACAAACGTTTTTCATATCGAAACCGCTCCCAACAAAATCATTTTTCTTGTGGCTCAGTTGAACAGCAGGCCTTTATATTCCAATGATCTTTGCCATTTCCCGTTGACTCATTCTTTTTGACAATTCGATCATTTTCTTCCTCATCTTAATTTTCGTCATGGGGTACGTTGTATATGCTGCAGGCTTCATGCAATCTGTTTTTGATCATTTAACATGAGGGATTTGAATATGTAACCTCCTTTTGGATTATGCAAATCCTGATGGTATACAACTGGCTCATAAATGTTGTATACTTTTGTTTTTGTTGTCGCGATGTGTAGGGTTTTGTATCTTCTCTTTTACGGTTTCAATATGAATACACTCTGCTAAATTACAACGGACACTAACCATGTATTAGTAATTAAAATTAAGCTAAATATTTTTAACACACACACACACATATATATATATATATATATATTAAAGAAATTTTTTTATGTTTAACGTTCTTTTTATAGATACAAGTATTTAAGTAAATGCTCTGTTTATAATAAACAGCATTAAATAACATTTACCGGCCTGAATGTCCGAGAAATTTTCATAGAAAATATTCGTCCTTTGACAGGATTCGAACCTGCATCCTATACAGAACCGCCATTTATCCGGGCGTGAGTAACCGATTCGGCCACAAAGGAGCGTTCGGTTGTGTCGGTTGGCAAGTCGAATTTACTGCTTATAAACTTCAATCTTCCATGAATCTCGTACATTCATAACTACTCATGGCGTATCAAATGTAAACAAATGACGTCATACATTAAGAAATGGACAAAGTCCGACAATTTATTTATTAAAGACATTTTTATGTTTAACGTTCTTTTTATAGATACAAGTATTTAAGTAAATGCTCTGTTTATAATAAACAGTATTAAATAACATTTACCGGCCTGAATGTCCGAGAAATTTTCATAGAAAATATTCGTCCTTTCATCAGACCTACAAATTTAAAAAAGCTTTTTTGAATTTGTAGGTCTGATGAATTGGATCGTATTTATGATTCCAATGGAATAAATTATGACCATGGAATATCAGTGTTTAAGCCTTTTTATTATATATATATATATATATATATATATATATATATATATATATATATATATATCAAAACGGTCCGGTAGCGGATGCGCACTGCTGATGAGTCCCAGATAGGACGAAACAGCCGTCCAGTGCTTTCTGCATTCTGCTGAGGATTATTCTAGGCTCGACGAATTACTCTATGATTTGCCTAAATCCTCAAAATAACCACATGTATATTCTTGCTAGACCCAGCTAAGGCACTGCGATGGAGCGTCTAAGGATCAAAAAGTATTCGTGGAGTGAATTCGCCATTTTATCTCATTAACTTCACTAATTTATTTTTTGTATAAATGATACAGTGTAATCTTACTTATTATAAAACCCAGGTTATGTGTGTGTGTGTGTGTATGTGTGTGTGTCTGTACGTTTATATATTGGATCGGATTTCCTACATTTTTCAACCGATTTCAACAAAACTTCCCAGAACAACGTAAAATTACCTTGCGGTGGTTCTGACAGCACTAAAAACTGGAAAAACACAATTCTTTTTGCACGAAATCAATTTGAAAGCACGGTTAAGTGTATCGCACCCGGCCGGATGTTACTGCCGGCTGCTCAAACATCCGAATGCCGTTAACTTCCGGTGACTCAGCGCTTTTTTTCCGAGAACGATACACAAAAAGTAGACAAATGAAATCTAAACATACACAAGACCTCCTAAATAAAAAAAAATAATTTTTTACTGTATTCAATAAGTAAAAATCATAAATTGTAAAAGATTACAGAAAGGCTACTGAATGAATAAGATTTGTTAGATCATTATCTTACTTCTTATAAAACCGAGGTTCTGTGTGTGTGTGTGTGTGTGTCTGTACGTTTATATATTAGATCGGATTTCCTACATTTTTCAACCGATTTCAACAAAACTTCACAGGAATACGTAAAATTACCCTGCGGTGGTTCTGACAGCGCCAAAAATTGGAAAAACACAATGGTTTTTGCACGAAATCAATTTGAAAATACGATTGATAGGCATAAATGAAAGGGGGAAAACTCACATCGAGTTATACTTATAAAACCCGGGTTGGTTGTGTGAGTGTGTGTGTGTCTGTGCGTGTCTCTGTGTGTGTGTGTGTGTGTGTGTGTGTGTGTGTGTGTGTGTGTTCGTTTATATATTGGATCGGATTTCCTACATTTTTCAACCGATTTCAACAAAACTTCACTTTTTTTTGGCAGGTAGTGTTTTTTATTGTCTTGCACACTTTTTTCTTTATTTTTACATTCAGAATGCTTTAAAACTTCCATTTACATAACGATTGAAAACAATGTTTTTGTTTGAGTTTTCTCCCATAGTAACATATGTGAGAAAACGACATTATTTTTGCCATATATATATATACATATATATATATATATATATATATATATATATATATATATATATATATATATATACACCATATTAAGTTAATGTGGGTGCATGTGTCTGTAGGTAAGAATTGAGAAGCACTGTGTAAAGATTTGACTTGTGACACAGAAGTCGAAACCTCCATTCACGTCTACTCGCAAAAAGCTACCTAACTGAAAAATAGAAAGAGACCTCCCGAACATCAGCGACACAGTTCACAGTAAGAACTAAATTCTATCTCTTCTATCCCCCGTTACTACTAAACACTCCTACACATGTACTGACTATTTTACACAAATGATGACCCACCCGACCAAATTCAAGTTGTGTTTATTTTTAAGTAAAAAGAAGCATATAAAAACATTTCACTCTTTCTCACTCACGTATATAAATTATATTTATTTCTTCCTAATTGGCCCTGAAAAAGAAACAAAATACAACTAAATTCGCAAAACAAATATTCAGCCCGACTAATGTTGCCCGCATCTAATGTCTATCTGAATTTGTGTGGGTGGGTCATTGCTATTTTGCTATTTTGCACACTTCCCCTCAAATGTTACGCAGAAAAAAAGTACTTGGTTTTAAACGAAAATTAGTTAAAATATAATACATAAGATTTGTAATACATTCCTTCTTGTCGTCAATTTTGATGACAGGGGTACACTAATGTATATATATATATATATATATATATATATATATATATATATATATATATATATATATATATATTGTTAAATATAAACATATATTGTTAAATATAATAGACATTCATTGTCTAGTATATTTAACAATGAATGTCTATTATGTCAGTGAATGTCTATTATATCTTGCCATGAGCCGTTCCAAAGTTCTTATATTTGCTTTAAGATTATGCTATGTCAACATAAAATATCACCTTTGACGATGAATATCTTTGTTTAAATATCCGTACACTCTCAAGATGGTCCATATGAACCGAAAGCTTAGATCAAGCACCATCTTAATAGAAAATATCCAATTATTGGCTAATTTTTATCTTCATTTTCACCGATGTTAAAGCACCTATACAAAATTTATAACAAATATAATAGACATAGACATTACTGCCTGTTATATTTAACAGTGTATGTCTAAATAAGGATCTGCTGCCCAATACACTATATATATATATATATATATATATATATATATATATATATATATTAGACCAAAAACGAATTACCTCAACATGGGAATAGTCTATTTCAAGCAGGCATGTACGCAGTTATTAGGTTGGTGCAAAAATAATGACGTAATAATGTCGTTTTTTGACGTATTTTTTAACGTCAAAAAACGAAATTATTACGTCATTATTTTTGCACCAACCTAATATCATATAATCATAAATATATCGAGCTCTCTGTGTTTTAAGTTTTAATAGTTTATATTACTAGCTTCCACCAGGATTATATACCAACAGATCTATTACCTTTACTTTATATATATATATATATATATATATATATATATAGGAAGAAATATAGTTTTAGTGTGTGCTGTATTTATGGGATAAAGCGCTCAATATCAGAGATAGAGCGTATGCAAATCAAAATATAAAAGTGAACATTGAAATCAACATTCAGAGGCGACAGGCTGTTTCATGCTGGACGCAATATATATATAAATCACAAAACCTAAACGCATTGGTAAAGCAAACACAGTGACTGCTAGTTGACCAAAGGAAAAAATATATGGAAAAGCAATGAGAACAACCAAGAAAACGAAAAACAAGAAAGAAACTAACAAAATAAAAGTCGGAAAGGACACCTAAAATAAGAAGAAAAGGTCAAACGAGTGCCATACACCCAAAACAGGAACATGTAGTCACCTATGTATAAATTATTCAGACGAAGAAAATACGCTGTCAAGCATATCGATGCCAAAAACTGTGAATTTCGGACCACTAATCATGTTTCACGCTACCGCGATCGTCCGGTGAACAGAACATTCGAATAGCGATCCAAACTTTTTATATATATATATATATATATATATATATATATATATATATATATATATATATATATGTATGTATATATAATTATTTATTTTTTAAAAAAATTATAACATAAATATGTTATAAAATCACTACAAAAATAGCCATTTTGTTTCAACACCCTCGGTGTCTTATCAAGTTATGACGTTGAATGTAAAATAAATGGTTTTAAAAGTTTCAAATTAATTAACAGTCCTACGCAAGGGGAAAACGTTGTTACAAAGGCTAGATGGACCAATCAAAACACAAGTATAGGAAAATTCAAAAAGCTTGATAACGAAGTCATGTTATAATATCGATTCAGATGTTTAAAATATGGATAGTATTAAGAAAGAATTTATTCCAACGAATAATTACTAAATTATATGATAAAATTTAATATTAAAATTTAAAACTGCTAATTACAAAATCAAAATTTAACATTTATTCAGACAGTTGGATACCACAACCGATAAATATTTAAGACAGAAAATGTCATTGCATCAATGTTAACAACCTATTGAAATCTAACTTAAGCGAGTAAATATACAAAGATAAAAATTATTAAAATTAATATTATTTAATATATTAAAATAGTGTATGTAAATATAAAAATCGGACAACTGTCTGGGTCAATGTCTGTGGATGTGTGTGCATGTATTTATATGTATCTATGTGTATGGAAAGTGCATCCACTTTTAATTGTGTATGTATGTACGTGTGTGTTGGTTTCCCTTCTCCAACTTCCCCCGCTTTTTTTCATGACAGACCGTGGAGATGTTCTCTGTCTTGTCTCCTTTTGTGTGTGTATATGTCTTGGTGCTTATATATTAGAATCTGACTGCGTTTGTTTTACGCGTGAGTTTAGGACCCCATTCACACACCATGAGGATTAAAATGTATACATTGTAAAAAGACCGGATATTAAATATAGCTAAAGTTACTTCAATGAAAAAATACATTGAATAACATATATATTTCTTCTTTTCTCCTCAGTAATTTTATAGTTGTAAACTTAATAGCGAATAAATGTTAAATTTTGATTTTGTAATTAGCAGTTTTAAATTTTAATATTAAATTTTATCATATAATTTAGTAATTATTCGTTGGAATAAATTCTTTCTTAATACTATCCATATTTTAAACATCTGAATCGATATTATAACATGACTTCGTTATCAAGCTTTTTGAATTTTCCTATACTTGTGTTTTGATTGGTCCATCTAGCCTTTGTAACAACGTTTTCCCCTTGCGTAGGACTGTTAATTAATTTGAAACTTTTAAAACCATTTATTTTACATTCAACGTCATAACTTGATAAGACACCGAGGGTGTTGAAACAAAATGGCTATTTTTGTAGTGATTTTATAACATATTTATGTTATAAATTTTTTTTTAAATAAATAATTATATCTGCTCTACTTTGTATTGAGCACTCTTTTAAGAATAGTAATTGTTGGTTATTGGAATTCATTCCATATACACCAATCATATACTTGGGTATATATATATATATATATATATATAGCGTAACCCGGATATAAGAGAAACCCTGATATAAGAGAGATTTTATCTGGTCCCAAATTAGAGCCTGTGTTAATGTTTATAAAACCCGGATAAAAGAGAAACCCGAAAAATAAGAAACTTCTCCGGTCCCGACAACTCTCTTATATCCGGGTTACACTGTGTGTGTATATATATATATATATATATATATATATATATATATACACACACCAAACATGTGCATCCCGGATATTAGAGACCCTGATATAAGAGAAACCCGGATATAAGAGACTTCTTCTCCGGTCCCGACAACTCTCTTATATCAGGGTTACAATGTGTGTGTGTATATATATATATATATATATACATGAAGTGGGATCAAATATGGATTAGAATCTGAGAGAATGGTAGGATAAGGAACAAATAATAAACATTTATAAATTGAACATGTTTCGCTTCATCAGAAATTAAATATGGAAGATAAAAAATAAATTCTGGCATTATGTTTGTGTTCTTTGTTTTAGATTGGTTCAATAGAATTCATGTTTATTTGTCTTGTCAGATATCTATAATTGTTGTGTCATTGTGTATCATAATCCTAATAGGTAAATACGGGATTTGGTCGATCAGGTGCGTGTATGTACATTTTTGTGCGTAGACTACAAGATGACAGAATGCATGGTAAGAGGATGAGCCAGAATTGGGATTTGCAGGTTGGGAACACTAGAATCAAGCAAATGCGGAAGCTTAAATATCTGGGAAGCGTCTGACAGATGTCGGTAAATTAGACACTGAGATTCTTAGATGTATTGGGATGGCCAAGGACACATTCCAAAAGCTGAGGCAGGGGTATTTCTTTGGTAACAGAAATCTACGGTTTTAATGCACGTGATACGTGACTGACCAATGGGAAGTGAGCCAAACAAAATTGAAAATACCAGAGTATCTATCTTTTTGCCTGCTTTTTCTCAATCTCTGACGAAGCTTTAATAAAAGTGAAACATATGAGATTGATATGCGTTTTTTATTTGTTCTTTATTTTATCATCTTTTCGTCTAAATTAGGTAAAAATTAAAATAAATCTGACATCACGTTTTTATTTACTAAAAAGTAATCAACAGGTACTCGTCACAGTCGCAGGTAATAGGTGTAGACCAACAGGATAGCCAGTGGCATAGTCCAATGGGCGTCGTCATAGACTTAAACTCTGTCGTACCTACACGTCCGTTTGTATTTATGACGGACACACGCCAATCATATTCCAGTGAGTGGGAACTCAGGTGTATGCATATTCCATTATATCAGAGCAAAAAAAAAATTACCTCAACATGGGATTATTCTATTTCAAGCTGGTCTGTACGCAGCTATCACCACTTTACCCTGACGATTCGCGTGGGTGAAACCTAGATAGGTTTGTTTGGCTCTTTAGGTTTACTTAATTTGCTCTACTTAGTGTATTGAGCACTTTGCTTAGTTATTTTTACTTGACTCGGGCAGGAAGTTTTTATCTTTGGAGTCTGAACTTTCATTCTAGACGATTATTTTTGCCAGACGTATATGTTCTTAGTTCTTTCTTTTTTTAACCGTTTTTCTCCCTGGAGTATTGGTGTGTTCATTCACAAGATTCTTAGTATTACATATATATATATATATATATATATATATATATTACACAACGGAAAAATCCGAAATTACCTCATGGATATTTAGGATTTATATGCTCTGCTATAATAAGTACATGGAGCTCTTTTTGTGGATCAGTTTTAATATTTTATGTTATTAGGATCTTCTTAGATTATATAACAACGGACATTTTATTACCTGTACTATATATATATATATATATATATATATGTGTGTGTGTGTGTGTGTGTTACTTCCAACAATATTTTTAGTGGATGTCCGTAATTGAGTAAACGGTCTGTATATTTTAAACGGTATTTGTTTCATCAAGTGTTTTACTCCTGTGTCTGATATATTTAATTTAATGAGGGCTATTTATTCTTGCCTGCAGTGTGGCCTGTGTGTGTCAAATTTCCTCTGCCCTCTCACTATTATTGCGTCAGTCTCATTGACTTGTTAATTATAAATTTCGATTGTGTTTCGACTTTCGCGAAAACTTCGTCGTTGCTCACTTCTTCAAACCATGTTATTATCAGCATCCTTCTGCAGAACCACATTTTACCTCCTCTTCATCTATTATGAGATTGTCCAGAATTCACTGCCATATACCAGGACTACTCTTTCCTTAGTTTCTAATGAAACTTTTAAGTTTCTTAATACTTTGCTTAGCTTTTGTGGTTCACGTTTCTCTATCCCAATTCTCCTTTGTCGTCAGTTGTTACATATCTTGTACTCTGTTAAAATACTTCCTAGATATTAAAATTTTTGTAATTGATTGATTTTTGAGTATCCAATTTGTAGATTGAATATTAGCCTATTTCTTTTTCTGAGAACCACAGATTCTGTCTTCTTACAGTTGAAACGTTTAGTCTTTTCTTCTCGTTTTCCTTCTGTCGCATATCCTATAGTTTTTTCCTGTGTCTGCTATTAACAACGTGTCAACAGCATATCTAATATTAAGGTTTCTACTGCTAATTATCTCAGGATTGCTTTCATGATTCCAAGTATCTATTATCTCTGTCTGTCTGTATCTCTCTCCCTCCCCTATCTCTCTCTCTCTCTCTCTCTCTATATATATATATATATATATATATATATATATGAATTTTTAACCTTCATATTTTAAGCATGTGGATATATAATTTCCTTTCCGTGTCTGCTATCAACGACGTATCACCTGTATATATAATGTTAAGATTGTCAACACCCATAAAGTAGGATTGCTTCAATGATTCCAAGGAGCTGTTATCCCTGTCTGTCTATATCGCCCTCTCCCTCTGTCTCCTCTCTCTCTCTCTCTCTCTCTATATATATATATATATATATATATATATATATATATAGAGAGAGAGAGAGAGATGTATATATATATATATATATATATATATATATATATATATATATATATATATATATTTCGATTATAGCTGCAGTTTTAATTTATAATTACATGAATCATTCATACAAAAAAACAAATATAGAAGTTAATGATTTAAATGGCGAGAATACATCTTCGCAAACAATTTCAATAAGATACACTAACCCCGAACCTGTATATGAATGATATGACCCCTGTTTATAAATTCCAGTTGCCTAAGGTTTTATTTAATTTTTACAAGCTTTCGTCTGTTCCTACAGACATCCCCAGATATGGAAATAGGTTTGTTCTTGTTTTTACTTCTCGGTAATAAGAGGACAACGAAAATAGAGATGTAACCCGAAAAAAATTTTTGTATGAATTATTCATGTAATTATATATATATATATATATATATATATATATGAATAAAAACAGACCACTTTAAGGTTCCATGTAATAAGTTATTTCACCACAACCCCTTTAACAGGGCTCTGGATCATCAGACTTTACTTTCAAAGGTTGAAATGAAAAATGAAAAGAAATTCACACATTTTTGATGGACCTCATCAAGTATATGTAAAATTAACGAAGTGAGGAAGTAAGGTGGGAGAGAAGATATGAGTGGGTTAGGTGTACCATTTCAATTCCTTATTCTTAACCTCACTGTGTGTCGGCTAGACGTCGTTTAACGCGTCTTGTCTCTAGATATAGATGGGTAAGGGGTGAAGACCGACATTAAAGGAAGAAGCTACAGCAACCCTAATAAATAACATTCCACGGGGACAGGTTTCATTCAGGTGTCATTCAGGTTTCATTCAAATTCTTAGACGCTGTTAAATCGCGTTAGGGCATATTTGGGAGGTTAAGGTTTGATATAAATCTAAATGTCTAAACAATCTACGAAGAATTTAATTTGAAGTTCGTTGGAGTTTTGGGTATTTTCTCTGAAACAGTCGATTGGAAAAACTCATAGACAGTATATTGAAAGAGTAATGAATTTTATATTTAGTAATCTTTTTTATTTTTCTAAACTTTTGTCTTATTGATTGTTAAGTTGACATCTATTCGTTTGATTTTTGTTCATTAAATAAACTCGTGATTGTTTTAGGTACCTAATTATGAAAGGTTATTCCAATTTAAATAATTTTATATAGTTTTATGAATTTATAACCTTCATATTTTAAGCATGCGAATATATGATGTCCTTTCCGTGTCTGCTATCAAAGGCGTATCGCCTGTATGTATAATGTTAAGATTGTTAACACACATAAAGTAGGATTTACGATTGCTTCAATAATTTATATTACTGTTGTTTTTTATGTTATGTGTAAATATATTTTTGACTGAAAATCACTGACATTTAGTCATAGTTGATACAGAATTTTATCGTTTGACTGATCGAATAAATTGCGGATGATATAGGGTGGAATTGGTTTTCGTATGCTGATTGGCTAGATGAAGAAGTCATGCATATAAAATAGGTTGACGTCTAATTTTCTGAACTGTTAATATTATATTTAGAGTTTAAAATTGAGCTGAAAAAGTTGTATTTTTTTAGTTTTTTTTAATGCTGATTTCGAATCCTCTTCATTTGAAAATGTTTATAAACACTTTTTACCTCTTTCTTTCTTTTCTTTTTGCCTGCGTACAACCTAATGTCTTTTTGCTAATATTGGTTAATAGTGTCTAGTAAATATATATTCCTACTATCACGCTGATATCGTCACAGACAAGTCTTAAATTTATACAAAGTATTTTTAATTGATTTTTCTCTTTAAATATGCTGCATCTTTCTCAAACACAGCTACACTGCGGCTATGTATAATAATATTAATTGATCTGTATTGACTGTATTGTCTAAAATAAAACACTAATCTCTATCTATAAAAATCAGGATTTGTACCAGAATTTGCATGCACATGCTCCAAGTTAGTGGGAAGACCAAGACCGACTTTGCAGTTACCAACTCCCATCGATAGTGGATATAATTAATTTTTTCATGCTTCTACGGCAGTTTTCATGTAGTTTACGGCCATTTTCTACTGGCCAGAGTGAGAGCCTATAGCCGGCTGCCACGAATAGGCAGGAAGATTCTAGTGGCCAGCGTGAGAGGCAACAGCTGACACGAATGTTAACTAGCATGCTAGCATGCAAAAAAAAATTGATAGCTGTATTCGTCACAAGTGGGAAAAATTTAAATCTGCATGGCACTTTACTCCAATTGGCTCATTCGCTTCCTTAAGCTCAACGTTGATTCTGATTCCGCAGAACTAGGTTGGGTGTGAAAAGGTGTTTGTTGTTAACATTCTTCCTGTTGGTTTCTTTATATATGATACTGTGGTTCATGTTAAGTATATGCAATACTCTTAATTTGTCCTTTGTTTTTTTGTTTTTTTAGCAATATCTCGTCAAATTAATTTTATATCTGTAGTTTTCTTAATTAATACCTCTCCTTCTATTATTCTATTTTTATATGATTTACTTATGTATAACTAGTTTGTTACTTGCTGACTTTATTTAATAATATAGATTTTATATTATTTTTTTAAAAGTTATTTTTTATATTACCTCCTTTTTAGTTAATTAAAATTGTTTTTTAAAGAGTTTCTTCTATATATCATACACTTTTAAAAAAGATGTTTTTCTATATTTCATATCCTCTATTGTTTTTTAATTTTTCGTATCCTATAAGATATTTTTATCCTATATATCACATCCTATAAGAATTTTTTAAATTTTATTTTTATATATTTTATGTATTTTTTTATTTTTAATTTTTTCTTCTTTCTTTTTTAAAATCTCATATGTTATCTGCTTTCAAGTATATTAATGAGTTAATGTTACTTTTATTTACCTGGTTAATTGCTATCTTTTTTATTGTTTTTTTTTTTTTTGTATTGTCATTAGTTTTTTGCTATTGAAATTTCCCTCTGCAGAAGGACTCTACGCTTTTATCTGTCTTATTATTAGGTTGTTGCAAAAGTAATGTCGATTTCTCACATAGTAACATATCTGAGAAAACGATATTATTTTTGCACCAACCTCATATAAGTTATTCTATATTTTTTAACATATATGATTCTATCGAATCCTTTATATTTTAATCTATAATAAATCTATATAATCTTCAAATTTAATCTAAGCTTAATCTAGGTTTTACCTTCTATTAATCTATTTAGAAATGTTTCCCTTATTTTGTAAAATTTTCTTTTGGGCTATTACTTAACTATTTATTTTAATTTATTCTTCTATCTTATTATTTATAATATTCAGGTTTTTCTTCCTTATATATTAAAAATGTTTATTTTTCTTTTGTGACAATAAATATTAAATCCCTTTGTTTAATATTAAAATTAAATAATAGTTTTAATATTAAATTCTAAATTTTTCTTTTATCTACAATCTTCAAAAGTCTTCCTTTTCTTAACATTGATGATTGTATTTTCTTATGTAAATTTTCCAGTTTTATTTTTATTTTTATTTTTTTCCTATTTGAACAAGAGTTAACATTTTAAAACTCGGTCTCGAATTGTACGTTTTCTGTCTTCTTTGTTCCCTCTCACTGCTTTGGTGTTTCTTTTCTTTTGTTCTATCTCTCTCTTAAATGCCTTTTCCCTTATTTGCAGTTTCTT
>OZ010610.1:32788251-32868251 GCA_963932145.1 Acanthosepion lycidas | reverse complement strand
ACCCCTTTGGCGTCTTAGAGGTTTATTACGTTGCTTACGATTAAAAGGATTAATAGAATAGAATAAAACATTTATCTGTACATTATAAAGATTATGGTCAGCGAAAAATTAACCTATATCACTATTAAAACCCCATCTTTAAACGTCGTGTCTGTTAAGGACATCGCTCCTTGTTACTAGTCACGTCTATCTTCACTTTAACCCTTTGACCCTTAACCACCACTTTACCGGTGGTAAAAAAAATGATTTAATACCCAGCCAACGGTGTGTAATCCCTTGCGTCGTGTTTTGCTATGTGTTGTCTTATTTGGGTAGACAGAGACACAAAGAATTCTGACGATAAAGTGAAGGTATGCAATTATACTCTCTCCCTGCTAATTATAATGCTTATATTTTCTATATATATATATATTTATATCCACAAATTATTTGCTACTTTTGACCCTGTAACTCAGGCAGAGGGGTTACAATTGTTCTGGAACACAGGCCTCAAAGGTTTAATAGCTAGAAATTGCCAAAGTTTTTTTTTTTTTTTTTTTTTTTTGTAAAGACTTTTTCCTGTTGCTGCTTCCACAATTTTGAATTTATATTTCTTCTAGAGAGTCTGCCTTCAAGTCTACGGAACAAAATCTGAACAGCAAAGTCAGAACTTGGTGGAAGAGAAAAAAATGGTTCTCTACCTTCTGCAATGGCATTATCCTAAAAGTGAACTCATCACTACTACTACTACTAATAATAATAATAGTAATCTAAGACATGTTTATTTTCCCAACAATGTGATATGGCTTCTCTCTGTCTTTTCTAAAAAATATTTGCATGGCAATTGTTCTGATGAGCTTTCCTACTTGATGTCTTAACTGCGTGAATTTGAACGTCCTACTGGGTTAGCAACTAGGTCTCATCTTTTATTCTTTAAGTAAATGTAACCGCCTTATTGTAATTTTCTTTTCTTGCCTGTAGAAATCCCATTCTACTAAATATCTCGAGAGACTTGAAAAAATCCAAAGAATGATCTGTAAGGTAACAGATTCTGACCTGGCTTCACTCATTTTCATCCAGACATGTCGTGGCTTTACTATAAATATTTTCATGGCAATTGCTCTGATAATCTTTCCTTCTTCTTCAACTTCATGAATTTAAGCGTACCATTAGATTGGCAACTAGGTCTCACCATTTTACTGTCGAACAAGCTGGATGCAGCCATATGTTTTATTCTAATAGTTTCTTTTCTCAGACTTCTCGACTGTTGAATCATCTCTCGATTTCTCGCCTCTCATGTTACCTACAACCTTAAAAAATCTCTGTCTTCCTGGAACATGTTACTTTATGGCTCTTTTCCGTAATCCTCTCTTTCTCTTGCTGTAACTTCGCGCGTCTTAGTGGCATTATCGCCTTCCTTAAATGAAGAAATTAAAAAAAAAATGAAACACAAGCAGAATGCAGTCATAGCATAAAGTTAGATAAATCAATAAAAAAGTGACATGTTTCCATTGGTAAGAAATTCCCTTTTGATATATAACGATAATAATAATAATAAATAAATAAATACTACGTTACTTAAAAATCGAAAAACCGAAAAAGAGAAAATATACAAGTAAAATAAATTAACCTAAATTCATCCAAGTAAATAAATAAACAAACCAATCCCGATAAAGTTACCGTGAGAAAAAACAAATAAAAATAATCAACCAAAATAGACACAAATTAAAAACTGTTCCTGCCAAAATAATAGTTAGAACAAACTACAACAATCGACCCCAAAATCAAATAAATAGCTTTAATTAAATTCTCAAACCAAAACAAAACTATTAAATAAGTGACATAAACAAATTTTTACTACGTTAATAAAAGCATCGATTAAAAAAAAAAAATAAAATAAATAAAATAAGAAACAAAATATAAAAACAAGCAAAATAATTTAACCCAAATAAATTAATAAACGACTTCCGGTAAAACAACCGCATTATAGACTTCCCACAATGCACCACTGACCCGTATATATATAAATAGCCGAGAAAAATAACAGCACATGTGGCCTGACGATTGCATATCGCATGAAACAGACTGTCGCCTCTAAGTGTTGACTTCTATGTTCACTTTTATATATATATATATATATATATATATATATATATATATATATATATATATATATATATATATATTAATGCATGTTTAATTAAATAATATAGACAAGTTTTGTCTATTTATTTTAAGTAAGTTCCTTTAATATTGTCTGATAAGCTCAATTACATTATCGTTGAAAGACGAAAAGAAAACACCATATTGATACATGCTTAAATCCAATGTAAACTTTCAGCTTACGCAAGCCATTATCAAAGATGACAATTTCAATAAATCAAACAACAACGGACGAAACAACAATCATAATCCGCCCTTGCTGCATGAAAATTTCAAGTAACCAGGAGGGCCCCAAAATGGCCTTGCACAGGTTTTGAATTCAGAGTTGGCTTTCTCCTAGACCGGTTGCTATCCAAGGCTATAGAACCCAGCCTGCCCTCCTATTTACCCATAGATGCGAAGAGAAGAGACAAACTCGTACCTTTCCCAATTTTATATCTATGCAAGTGAATGTAAGGAACTCAACTGGAATTCCAAGTCGTCTCCCCGATTACTCAGTTGGAGCCGCTATCATTTAATCTCCGCAGCTGTGTTTTAATACACACACACACACACACACACATATATATAAATATATATATTTGCGTGTGTGCTTGTGTGTGTTTGTGTGTCTGCGTATTCACGTAAAGACTTACAATAGCAGCAAATATTTGAAAATGGACGCCAAATGTTAACTTGTAGAAAAAGAATATATATATATATATATATATATATATATATATTATAAAGAGAAAGAACAGCAGAAACCGGTGTTCTTATTAATATTTTATTTTTACAAAATTAGTAAATTTATAATAAAAATTATACACACACACACATATATATATATATATATATATATATATATATATATATATATATATATATATGCGTGAGAGCGTGATGTGCGTTTATGTATATCTGATATGGATTGTATTAGGAATATGGTGTTGAATAAGTCATCTGATGTCAGATTTTGGCTTGCCTTTTATTTTATTAATATTAATGTTTACGCATTTATTACTGCCTCACACAAAGAAAACACCAGTATAATCTCTTGTCTTTTTATTTACAATAAAGCACATGATTTCCTAATAATATAAAAAGCAACAAAAACCTTGCCAACCGTGCAAAATTAATCTCTTTTACTGAATCACACCATATTAAACAAACACATTTTCTTGTACGTCAGCGAATGCTGGAGGATTTCATCAGAGGAAACTGGGGATAATGGACATATTATTCAATAAAACGATATTGAGAATTATATGAACGAAGCGAGTAAGCAAATACATTAAAGTAATACGCTGAATCAGAAAAAATCACCTGAAATTTCTTGGACATCTGATAAAGAAGGAGTGCTTGGTAAACTTAACACTCACTGAGCAAATCAAGGGCAAGAGAGTTAGGAGAAGCTGGCGGACCAACAAACGAACGAGTCTGTTTGAATTGTTGGAAGAACGGGGTTCCGGGTGCTTGGTAAAGAGTGAACGCTGCTAAGGACCGTGAGAGACGAAAAGTTCTGGGGCGTAAATATCGCCCACGTCCTGAATGTAAATAATAATATTAAATATATCATAGAAAATTCTTTCCTACACGCTAATATATAATAAGAAAAAAAGATAATGCGATAGTGGAGTCATCAGTAGATTTCAGATGCACACGTACAAGGGAATTTGGAGCAAAGAGCTTAGAGAAGACGGACATATATTTGAGACGTCTTAATATTTGACGGATACGAGAAAGAAGAGACTATAGAAAAGAAGTAACTTAAAATTCACTAACTCGTATCCAATCTAATCGTATCCAATCGGTGAATGCGCAACGGAAAATGAAAAATACGGAACGGAAAATATACTTAAAAATGTTATTTATCGAAGAGATATTTTCAGTAACTCCTTTGAAGTAATATGCATATGAAAACCTGAAAAATCCTATCAGATGTCGATATCTGATAGATTCAGTTTTCTTAATTAGATCCATTCAAAGATCGAGAGCTTTGACCAGCAGAAAACAGAAAGTCAATTCAAAAAATGTGTTCAAAAGATTCAGTGAGAAAACAGAAGGGAAAAAAAAAAAAACAATAAAATCCAACGAATATAATCTTTGATAACTTAAAAATACATATGTTTTTGTTTTTTTTTGTTTTTTTTTTCAGTTTATGATATCTAATCAGACTAACTTCTACATCTGGTTGAAACAGTATGTTGAAAACTAAGGACAAATAAATAATAGTAAAACGTTTACCAAATACGCATCTAATTAAAATGATATATGCATTGCTGAAGAATCTTCTTATTGCGAGACCAGTTGGTCGATGGTCGAACCCAGATAAAAGAATCCATTAAAATCCAGGATATCACAAGGTTCGATTTAAAGGTAATTAGCCTTCCTGAAATATAGTCTTTTGGCAAAATACTAGATACACTGATGAAGTATAAATTATTTTAGCATCTCTCCTCGTTGCATCTACTTTCATATATGCAAAATGAATTTCGCTTCTCTAGGTTAATGGCTGATATATGAAGGAATATTGCTGACAGAGTCTCTCAAGATTTAGATAACAAGTCGTGCTGTTGCTTTGGATACCTCGAAGACATTTGACTGGGTTTGGCATACTGGTCTTCTTCACAAGTTGACGAATTTTTTAACTGATTCAGTTTTTCTTATTAAATCCTGAAATTCAATATCTTGAATGTTCACCTTATTATTTATTTATTTTTTTTTTTTTGCATTACTGCTGCTGTCCACCAAGACTCTGTCCCTGGACGTACGTTGAACCTAATTATCATAGACGACCTTCCAGATGTCATCTGTTCTCAACTCGGTACCTATGTTGATAACACAACTATTTTCTCATGTCTTAATAGCAAGTGCTCGATAGGTTATATTAGCAGCTGGTGTAAAAATTATCTAAAATCCGTTGTTAACTGGAGCAAGCAATGACTTGTTAATTTTAATGCTTCCAACACGAAACTGCGTTCTACTAATCGCCTGACTTACTGTTTTATACAGGGTCTTTCTCTTTTTGCTTTCTATCAATATGGCTGATGCTAACAGAGTGATTCATTGTCCCTTCTCGGACTAACGTTTTCCGCAGAGATGAAATGAAAATATTATAATGAATCAACAGCTAGGAAAGTTGGTTCACGGTGTCGTGATAGACAAGTTTTCACACCGGAATTTATCTTACATATTTATAAGTTTTCCATTGATTGTTGTCACAACTGGTCTGGTCGACGTCGTTGTCGTCGGCATCTGTCCGTCTCGAGAAACGATGGAGTAGCGCGTTTCGCTACGATCCTGAGCGGGATATATGGAGAACTAGGGCTGCCCACCAGACGTCTAGTTCCCCCTCTCGGGCTTGCTAGCAGAATCCAAAGGAGAGGATAAACCAATACAATTTGGTACCATCGCGGCTGCAGGAGTTGCCGGAAGGTAACACAAATTGCCGTCCATCATATAAGTGTCTTAATATCCTCCGTCCAAAAGGTGGAGCACTTTTCAAAAAGGGATATATATATATATATATATATATATATATATAGATAGATAGATAGATAGATAGATTATGAAATGGACACAGCCCGACAATTATTTTAAGACTTTTTTTATGTTTATACATTCTTTTTATGAATCTCTCACGTACATTTATATCTGCTCAAAGCGTATTCAAATGTAGAGATTCATGGAAGATTGAAGTTTAAAAATATTAATACTGTTTATTATAAATAGAAAATTTACTTAAATATTTGTATCTATAAATATATATATATATATATATATATATATATATATATATATATATATATATATATATATATATATATATGCACATTTCATTGAATATCACAGACAATCTGTTTTTATTTGTATTTTTATACAATTTCTTATACGATCTATTAGGTTGGTGCAAAAATAATGCCGTTTTCTCACATAGTAACATATGTGAGAAAACGACATTATTTTTGCATTTTGTTTGTATTTCTAAACTGTCTTTAAACCCAATTCATTATTCTTTATGAATAAAATTGACATTAGCATTTCAAATGCCTCTTTCATGTCAGGAGGCTTTTAATGCAAGACGAAATATATAACAGCGAAATCCGTGCAAAGAATACATAAAAAAAAACAAAAAACTAAGCAATATACGACAAACAGATAAAGAGAAAACTGATTGTACACAGAAATGTGTTTCTGCAGAAGGATGCTGAAAATACAATGGACGGAGCGCATCAGTAACGAAGTCTTGAAGAAAATTCAGACAAAAAGGACATTTATTCTAAAGAAAGTGACAGCTGAAATTTCGTCGACAGGGACATATAATGAGAAAGGAGGACTTAGAGAATTTGATAAACATGTTGAAAGATATCGGAAAACAGCGAGCCACAGTATGAATGTATGGCAAAAAAGTGGTTGGCAGGTTTGGCAAAGAGATAAACGTTGCTAAGGGTCACAAGGGGTAGAAGATTGTATCTCAAGAAAATCACGCACATCCTGAAAGCATACGGCACTTAGAAGACGACAATTTAGCGTTGAAATATGGCATGAATATACATTAAATTGCCTCTTACTTTTTACAGTCAGGTTTCAACGTGTGTTACCCACTGCTTAGATACGTGTTGAAATGCATTCTGCTGTATATTTTTAGTTTCAGTTTTAGTTTTCGATCGATGAACAGCTTATATAATCATAAATTATTTATGCGTGTTTCAAGGAAGAATATTTTCTATCTACAATTCCATTTTATGTTATTTTTGTAAAAACTTCTTCGACTTTCCAAATCCGTTTTCAGTAAGAATCTGTTTATTAAAACCTATTTGTATCTTTGAGATCTCTTAAATATTGTTGGTTCAGATCGAGTATGTTTCTAGTAGTATCCGGTGCATGTCTCAATGTGAAAATAGATACACCTTAACAGCAATCTATTTCCATCTGTACTGATCTCTCCTTAGCCTATATCTATCTATCTAGCTATATATATATATATATATATATATATATATATATATATATATATATATATATATATATATATATATATATATATATATTAGGTTGGTGCAAAAATAATGACGTAATAATGTCGTTTTTGACGTATTTTTTAACGTCAAAAAACGACATTATTACGTCATTATTTTTGCACCAACCTAATATATATTTCTGTTACTGTTACAGTATCTATCTATCTATCTAACTTTATTCATATTTATTTCTCACTCTGTTACAATCTATCTATCTATCTATCTATCTATATATATATATATATATATATATATATATATATGTTTCTGTTACAGTATCTATCTATGTGATTCTATCTATCTCTGTATCTATCTATCTATGTGATTTTATCTATATCTATTTCACTCTCTGCTACAGCGTCTTTGTCAATGTCTCTATCTATCTATCTATCTATCTTATCTAACTAACTTTATTTACGTCTCACTCTGTTACAATCTGTTAGTCTCTCTTACTAACTTGTTATTAATACATATATTTGTACATGTTTATCGGTCTTGTTTGTTTTGTTTGTCTTTTTGGACTTAATTAAAGTCCAATATTCTCATGTGGTTGGAGCGGATAGCAGGAAATTTTAACCCACGTCTTCCCATCTTTACTCCACGGTCCACTACAGTCTAAACTCTGAAATTTTATTTACTATTTATTTAACTCAATAGCAGCGGATAGGTTCGCCTATCTCACGGCTCACACTCATTCTAGGTATTTTGAACAGGTGAATTTGTTTATCCTGTTTCCTGTTTAGGATTGGTTTTACCGGTTCATTCTAAAATCTATTTCAATTCTATACTTGTTAAGCCTGGGCCTAAACTAATAAATTTTATTTCCTATTTATTTTTACTCGGTATTGTAGTGGATGGGTTAATTATGTGGTAATATTTGTTGAGAATAAGTTGCGTGTCAATTAACTATTTCCACTAACATCAAAATAAAATACAAAATTCAACTGAATTGTTTTAAAACGTAACAATTAGATTTATTTAGGTTTGTGTACAACATGCAAAGAAAAGGTAGGACAGAGTCGTGTCCCTTTGATTTGGAAATATTTGTACCAGAGTTCATATTACGAACAAGACATATTTAATTAGAAACTAATAAAACATTCAAAACAATGTACAAGCAGAATATTTGGTATAAGTTATGTTGGCAAATATGTATGATGTTTTAGGTTTCAGAATGTCTTTCTTGTAATCGTTCGTTAATGTTGATATTAAAGTTGTTAATATTAAGTGTCTTTTAAACAGAAAGTTCTTAAGAAGTAATTTACCTTTTACTGTAATATTGAACTTGTAATTCAGAAGAATAAAGTTTGGAATTGTGAGTTCTAAAGTTGATAAAAGTTCACCAGTGATTTCAGAGGTTGGTGAGTGAGTGCATTGGAGTTGTTTCGTGTTAAATAAATTTAGCTTTGTAACATCAAAAGTATGAGTGACGTGGAGTTGTTTGGCAGTTGGTTATCCGTCACGAAGCTCACTGGTAAACTTGTGTTCGTGCATCGTATTTATTTACATTCCTGGTCACGTGGGTGGCTCGCGAACACATTCAAGTTTTTTGGCGGTATTTTGTGTTTAAACACGTGTGCATAGGCGTTGTTATTACTTTGAGATATATTGGCCAATCAGAAGCAATTATTGTAAAACTTGCGTCTGGAGCCTGGATTGTGTTTAGCTTGCACAAAAATCTATAACTAACATGAAAATGTAAATTAGAAATGTTTTTAGCATTTCTTGTCCAATGAGGATGTAGTGCACTCAGTAATTGGTTCTGATCCACTGGCATATGGAGGTTAAGCTCTATAGTATGAACAGATAGGTTCACTTCCGTTTCACAATCTTCCCGGTCTTTTCAACAATTTTTAGGTGTATTGCTTGTTTACCGTTTAGAATTGTGGGTTCTGTTTCCTTCTCATTTTATTCTTTTCATTATCTTTCGCTCCCAGTAGCCTCTTGCGTCTTATTATCAACATCATCGTCGTGCTTGGGTCTTAATTGATTTAAAAAAAAATATCCGTTACATTTAACAATTTCCACACAGATGGAGAAGAGATTTGAGGCGGCATAATTGGTTTTCCAGAAGAACGCCGAAAATAATAAGGTCGGAACACGTGAGAACCGAAGAGCTCTAATAAAAAACGGAACAAAAAGGACCAATATAATTCATTTCAAGGCTATCTTATGAGAAAAGGCAAATTGTGGAATTCAATATACACTGGATATATTGACAGCAATACTAAATTTTTGGACGATCAACAGAAACAACGAATAACGTTAACGAGATGGTGTTTAAAGATGGCAGAACATGGATATTTTTAAGCGTTTTACCCCAAGCCAGGCGCGAAGCCACTAGCACGCAAGGAGTTACAGAGAGTTTGAGCAAGAGTAAATAGGAGTGATAAAGGAAAGGATGAAGAGAAGGATAGGGGATACATCAGGGTATCTGGAGACGTTGATTGACATTACATTTGTATAGTTGGAGACTATAGCTATCAGGAAAACAGGGAGATGGGAGGGAGTTCCACGGGCGAGAGGTGCGAGACATGAAGCTATTGGAGTAGAAGATTCGGAAGGATAATGAAAAGACAAACATTGCTATAAGATATAAAGGATAAGAAGTTACAAAGAGCCATAATCGCCCTCGTCCAGAAGGGAAACGCTAAATCGAAGTAGACGCATAATGCGAACTCAGTGTAAACGAAAAATGGTATCGTTCACTACTTAGTAAAGTATCATCGAGTTGACCCTAATATTTTCTCAAGTTCTGATGGAAGGTTATAATTGCAATTATCCTCACTAATCTGGAACTGGTATATAAAATCGATCTCTAAAAGTGGGTGGTGGGGATGAAATGGTCCGTTCCTTGTAAGATCCTAAAAACTGCCTACTCCTTCTGACATAGTCTGCCGTTACAAGAGTCAGATCAGACGAAAAATGGAGTATCGTTGCCATATCTCTACTGGGAGCTGTTCAATTCTTATGTCCCAGGCTTGATCGAGTTCAAAAGCGTCCACTGGTGGTTGTGATCAATCAGTTATTTTCCCTCCTACATCCATTTTCCCAATGACAAATCGTCAATGGGCAGTCACTACACTATTCCAATGATACAAGTTTCCACCAGTAAAGTCCTTCCTAGCTAGCACCTGTCATTCAACGTAAACAGTATCAAATCCTCCTCATTTCCTTCGGATTCTATTGGTAAAGAGAAAATTCCCCAGAACTCTCACTTTATGGAAAAAAAAAACTACCGAGAGGATGCTTTCTCGATCAATACAAACCGTTATCTATTCTACATAAACTCATATGCACTGCTTAATCCGCCTCTTTAAGGTTAGTTTCTAACCGTGGCTTAGATTTGGTATAAGGAATGTATGGGACACCCAGTGATGATCGAACTCAATGCTCAGCCATAACTGTTCTAACGAGACAAACTTGCAAACCATTACACTAAGTCGAGGTTCCCTAATTCCTCCCTTTATGCCATTACAGTAAATTCATTCCGTAACTTTCTACCATACAGTGGAGTAATGGATAACGGCTCTGGTTGAGCGATTGGATAGCCGAGTTCGAATACCAAACGAATCCCTTACATTCATTCACTTACGTGCTAATACCCTTGAAAAAAGGATGAATCCTCTTCTTCTCCTCCTCATCCCAGCTATTAGTAAGTAGCAGTTCAGACCGGGTTCTATAGCTATGGATGGCAACTTGTCTACCGCGGAAAGCAATGGCAACCTACTGCGCGAAGAAATATGCCTTGTCAGTCATGTATCGAAAGCTACACATAACTGGGACATAACTGACTGATGAATAGCTCTTCGGCCTAAGATAAGTATTTCTGTCTGGGTAAATCATTAAGTTCATAACCGATGCCACACTGCTTAATGTCTAATATGTGTGAGTAGTAGTCAATTCTAATGCAAATACATTGATGAAGATAAAATAAATGCGTTTTTTAATCACGTAGGTGGCGTGATAATGTTATTTACGTCGTTTCAAATATCTTCTTTATTGTGCAGTATTCATATAGAACCTTTCATATTCAACTGAAGGCCAGTGTCATTTTCTTTGTTTTTAATTATATTTATTATGATTAAATAAGTATTTTGCTTAGCTTCTGAAAGGTATATTTCTCATACTATTTACGCTTTCTGAATCATAACTTTCCGTTGAATGTTAGGGGTAAAATGGGTAAGAAAATGCCTATTTTGAAATTCAAATCCTCATATTATTCTCTCTAGAGGACTTAATAAAAAAGGCCACTATGTTTAAACTATAAGTCTTCTCTTTAAGGTAGCATAGATACTTGGTGCCTATAAGAACACAACCCATGAATAAGCTTTGTTTGGACCTTTCATTTTTGTACGTAATTGGAAAGGATCCTTGGGTAAAACGGGTAACTATCTATTATTATCGTTTACATTACATTTGCCCTAATAAATAGCTTCAGACGATACGCTCTTTTCAATCACATATCAGTCATTTGGGGTCAAACACTGTTAGCAAATATTGTACTCTTTGACTACACTGTTTATTGGCTCTCCAGCATCTGCTTTAGCCAGAGCATCTGAAGATTTTCCAGACTATAATTCTTCTGTTTCTTGGGTACACATATGTTCGAGTCATGTTTATGAAACTTTCAGTGATTTTATTAAGCAATTCAGTACCAGTGGCAAGGAAGCACATTACTTTAGAATTACAATTGGATAAAAAGACTGTGAAAAATAGGTACGTTTTAAACACAACGACTCTTTTTAAATATGCACAGAATCTAACATATCGTGTTGCCCATTTTACTCCGACTAGAAAAGGTTGATATTTTTCAACAAGTGGCTATCACAGAAGTCAATACACCACAGAAAATCAAAGATTGTGACTCAATGTTACTTTTACAGACACCTTTTGATAATTTACAGCCTAAACTTCAGACAAAGAACAAAGTATTCTAGAATAAACAAAAGACATAAATGAGATACTGACCATAAGAAATCCTTCTCATCAGCAACCCAAAAGTGAATGAAAGGCAATATTTGTCTTTGTTAGCAAATCTATACAGTTTGGGTACCATAACAGGACACACAATCCCAAAATTCATTTCAGAAAAGGAACAATAGAGCATCTATCCGGGTTAATACTTTGCATACCCATTTAAACATGAATACCCATTTTACTCCAGAAAACCCTATTATGCTACCCGAATAGTTACATTTCTGTGCTTACTTTAATTTGAGACCCCAGCTATACAGCTGACATGGTCTATTACTTTTGAGGATACTGTGTTCTCCGCTTCTTAGGCTTAATACTTAGCCTCTACTTGCGTTTCTATGTAAAAGGGCTTCAATTTTCATCCTGAGTCTGTCACTTATATGATGAGGCTATGATTGTGTCCGTTGATAATAAATCCTGGCGTGTTTTCTATTTATCCTATTATCATATCGATGCACGAATGAAATGAAGCCGACAGAAAAAACTATCTTGTTTCAATCCACTTTATTTTTATATCTATAACAAAACAGTTAAATAAAAAGAAAAGCAGAACGGTTGTGAGATTCCATGTGCATCAATTTCGTTTTTGATAATACAATTTGTGTTATTGTAAAAATGAAAACTTGTTTGATGACATAAATCACAGCCGAAATATGTCAAATTGCAAGCTGTTTCAGATTGTCTTATAAGCCGGATGTAACAACATTGTACAAATCGTGTAACAGCATGGGATAATTGTCATCCGACAAAATGTTTAATATATAAAAAACCGCTAAACTAAATGAGTTTCTTTTTTTTTCATGTTTTCAGATATGTTTAGCCATCTTACGACACCATTTGTCGTAAGAATCACTGAGATAATTTTTAAGTTATTTGAATAGAAAGATAACAGCTTAAAATCATTTTTTATCAGCTCCACTGCGTCTTCACAAATGAGCAATGGTGAGAAAAAAAAGATTATTCATACCTTCATTAATGGTACCAATATTAATACTATGGCTTTCATCTTCAAAGTCCATTCAAGAGAATGGTGAATGAATTTAAAAAAACAGGGAACTGTAAAGAGGAAAACTGGACCAGGAGGTCAAAGCAGCAAGAGGGATCATTTAAACTTAGCGCTAAACACATTCTTATTGTTCACAGTAGAGTCCAATAGTGTTATAAAAAAACTTGGAGAATTCCAGTAAGATATCTTTAATCAGTTGTAATATACAACGATTCTAAGCTTAAACGTTGGACAATTTTGATGTTCCTCGATTTGGACAATTTTGCTGTTACTCCCTTTATAATTGATGTATGAAGTGGACATGTCAGTAATGTAGAACTTTTAGATAAAAAAAAACAAAAATGAAATTATATTTGATATCAAAACGAGACGTTTGAGATGTGTAGGGCGCATAAGGAGGAAAGAGGACCTGGAAAAATTGATACTCAAAGGAGAAATTGTAGGCATGAAAGAGAGAGAGAGGAAAAAAACACATGCCATATCTATCGAGATTGAGTAAATGGATGGCTGAACAGGATGTGTGAGAGATAACAAAAAGACTATATTTTCTAGGTGATTTTGGAGAGACATGGTCCCTTGAGTTATGAAAGTTGACGGTCAGTGTCTACATGGGTCACTACTTGGGAATATATATATATATACTTGACTCTTTCGTGGAATTCGACGTATCAGGGTCAATGAAGCAGATCGGTTCCTAGGAAACTGACAGCCCGACAACAGCACATGTGATTTGATTATAGTGGTGAAGGTTTCGTGCATGACCATCCACACTTTTTGAAGGTCCGAATACATAGACCTGGTGAACTACGACCCTCCGCAGGTTTTGAATTCAAAGTTATCCTTCTCCTAGACCAGTTTCCATCCAAGGTTATAGAACCCAGCATGTTGTGCTATTTACGCATAGCTGGAGGGAGAAGAAGAGAATTCACAGAGTATTAGCACGTAAGTGGATGTAATGGATTTGACTGAAATTCGAACTCGGCTCTCCGATATATATTTGATTAATATATATATATATATATATATATATATATATATATATATATATATATATATATATATATATATATATATATTCTTTTGAGGTCTCTACTTCTAGGCATGATGAATTATTATGAAAAATTATTCAAATCCCAAAATTTACTTTTCATTTTTGGGATTTCAATTAACTTCATAGTCTCTAAAAAGCC
Organism: Acanthosepion lycidas; assembly: GCA_963932145.1. Classification (NCBI taxonomy): domain Eukaryota; kingdom Metazoa; phylum Mollusca; class Cephalopoda; order Sepiida; family Sepiidae; genus Acanthosepion; species Acanthosepion lycidas. Next base: position 32,853,933 of record OZ010610.1, on the reverse strand, counting down.
TACAACCACACAACTAAATCCATTACAAAAAAACAATGTAGTGTATCAATTTACATACCTGTTCAGACAGTGTATCTCTGATACTCATAATAAACTGACTGCATATATTGCCTTTACTACAACGACTCTCTCCGGTAAAGTTACCTTTCACCTTTCTGATCTTAGTTCTATTAAACAGCATTTTTTAGAAAAACATTATCATGTCCATAATATTAGACAGCTATTGATAACACAATAATACTCATGCATACAAACAGTAAAAAGCACCTTCATATATTGGAGGCAATTTGCATTAAAACGAAGTAACCCACTATCAACAAAATTACATTTCAAACAAGTCACAACACGTTACAATGCATCTAGATATATGGTTCTGTTGTAATACTTCGGTATATCGCTGGTATGACGTCATGGAACCGCATCTTGAATTTATGATCTGTATAACTACGCTCAAGATGGCTCATGTAAGCCAAACCCTTAGGACCAGCGTAATAAAAAAAAACATCCAAATGTTGGACAATTTTTGTCTTTATTTTCACCAGAAATTAAAGCAAACATTCGAACATTTGAACGGCTCATGACAAGACATAATAGACATTCATCTTTAATTATATATAATTTATTATGTGTTGTTGATTGTTATTATGACGTTTACTTGTGTTTATGTGCGCATTCTTAGTCTACTAATTTGATTATTATTTACTTAATTTGTTCACTTATTTATTTATGTGGGTTATTTCACTATATTTTACATATCTCTCTGCATGGTAGTAATCGTATTACAGTTCTCTGTGTTCTGAATAGCAACCAGGTTTTCTTGGCACAGCCACTCTATGTTCGCCAGGTGTTCTCTATTTATATCCGTCTATATAATTTGCAGTCGATACTACACTTATATATATATATATATATATATATATATATATATATATATATATATATATACATACTTAGTTTTTATTTTATTTTATACTTATTTATATATTGCGTTTGAGTCTGAAACAGCTGGCTGCTGTTAGTCTGTTCTTCTCATTTGGGCATGCATACAGTTATAAATTATATGTTTATTTTGATGCTAAATATATTTTTCTTTCACATTTCTTCTCAATAATCTTATGCATAATCTATGTTCCATTCGAATCTAATATACGGTATATAATCTCTATACGGTTTACCCATGGAGATAATTCTCAATAAAGCACACATATGTGTAATCAAATTAGGGAACGTTAATATTTAATTATTTTCAATTATTTTTCCCATAGATCTTTCCTTTCTCTTTTATTCATACATGAGTCTTTTTCTATCAGAAATCTTTATTAAATTGCTTAAAAGGTTTTCTTATTTTTTACTTCTTGTCACTCATAAAATCAAAACATTACCATTTTTTTTATCTTAAGATGAATTAGTTTATAATAACCTGCTGGCATATACAAAGCTTCAGAGGTGGATAGCGCAAGTCATCACTTATTTTCATGCCCATTTCCAGTAATATATTGTTCAATTGTCCGAATGAGTTTGTAGTGTACGTCGGGGTTACCAATTGTAGTGGTGATGTAAGTATTGTTGGCTAGGGTCACCATGAATATAATCAAGAAGGAAAGCTGTGTTCTTGTAAACAACACCCCACATGAATCATGTACAACATACACGAGAGAAAAATAATCAAGCTCAGTGAACATTAATAAAATATTGTATTAACAATGATGTACAAAAATCAACAATAGTATAAAGAAAGTTGCTTCCCTTTTTCCGTAATAAAAAGGGTAAGTTTAGCTAATTAATGTTGAGTACAATACTGAATGTTATTTAATTACAAAGTTCAATTGATGTCTTAGCTAAATTAAGAATAATTCCAGTGTGTTACCAGTGTAGAAAGATGTAATGTTCATGAGTGATATCAATAGGAATTAGTATGATTACTCGAATGAGTAATAATTAAGAATTAAAATGTCACAAGAATATGCGCCGTGCCGTATTCTCCAAGAATTGAACTGTTACTGGCTGTTGGTTAACAGAGAGAGGGTTTATATATCTACTCATAGGCTCCAGTGAGCTTGGCACCAAAAATATAGAAAGATACTAAAATACGTGATTGGTCAGGAAATGGACCAATCCGTGATTTTAGAGAAAAATTCAAATTACGTGCGATGGCAAAATTGTCATATAATAAGTATCATATATTTATGAACCAATGACATTAAAGAAAGCGGAGGTGTGTCACATGTAAGTGATCGCGACAAGTTCCTCATATTAACTCTCTTAATAAAATGAGGATTTGGATATGAATCTCCTGGAATCAATAAATTCTTTCTAACACCTTTCAACCCATTTGCCACAGACTTAACGTCGTAAGCCTCTCGCCACTCTATCGCAAGTCCTGTGGAAAGTGGTCAGACGAACTCTATTCTTTAGTTCCACTTATATTTGCTATGAGCACCTTGATAAAATCCAAAAGGGAATCAGCAATATTATGGGTCCTAACCTGGCGGCCCGGGTTCAGTCACTTTCCCACTGCGGTAAGGTTTTTACCTGTCTGTCTTTTCTATAAATACTTTCATGGTAATTGTTCGGGTGAACACTGCGCTATGGTGCCTAGGCTCTATGAATTTAAGAGCCGTACTAGACTGGCGTCGAGATCTCATCAATTTACAGTTGTGCTTGCTAGATATAGCCGTAAGTTCTATGCTAATAGTTTGTTTTCTCGCACCTCGCACTTGTGGATCTCCCTTCCCGTTCCAAGCTTTCCAGTCAACTTTAATCTTTCAATATTTATATGCAGTATCAATCGATATCTACTGTAGTTCGGATTACTTTTTTTCTATTCCCGCTCATTCCATGGTCCTAATTCTTTCAAATCCTGTTTTAGTGGCTTTATTGCGTTGAATAAGGTGATACCTACAGTACATTATTCGGACTATTGTCCTCATCTTTGTCGCCATATTTATCAGAACGTTTCGGCCGTTGTACGCTCCGGCCTTCTTCAGGTGGTTGGAATTTCGAACTGAACCATTTATTTCGATCACTGGGGTAGACTGTTCTAGTTCCACGTGCCATGCATGATGGATATCAGTTATCAGTTATCTCCTGCTAATTTCCCATTTCCCTTTGAAAGTTCTCCACTGCCTTAACCGGGTATTGAACTCACACTCTTTGGGTCTGTCACTGGATCTAACCAACGCCTTTATCCACTGTGCCATGTGTCCTAGAACAGTCTACACCAGTGATCGAAATAAAGGGTTCAGTTCGAAATTCCAACCACCTGAAGAAGGCCGGAGCGTACAACGGCCGAAACGTTGTGATAAATATGGCGACAAAGATGAGGACAATAGTCCGAATAATGTAAATACTGTACATAATACCTCATCTCAGAAATATAGACAGAAGGTGATACCTATCTTTAAAAAGTACAAATCTTTACGGCTAAAATCAGCCATGCTATACACATTGTTGTGGAAAACCCTCATTGCATTCGTATTCCATAGGTGAGCTGTAAGTATCACTCGAGCAACTTCTTCCAAATGAACCATTGCTTCATGGAAACGACTCCCAAGAGGATACTTCAGCGATCACTACATTTGTAACATGTTCAAGTCTAGATATAACAGTTATCTTCATCATATATCCCCATAAACTGTAACTCTTACACTGTTACTCTCTACAACGAGTGGCTCTTAGGCCTTGTACAGAGTGAATATCATTGGAAAATATTTCACAGCCATAGCCACATACTACTACCGGTCATTCTTTTCGAATCGCCTTCATTCCTTTTGTATTCCATTGGTGAGATGTAAGTTCCACTCGGGCAGATTCTTCACGCGAGCAGCTGCTTTGTGGAACATACTGCAAAAAGAATGCTTCTCCGATACCTGCAATAATAACCCGTTCAAAACCATGGCTACGTCTACCTCGTGTAGCAAGAGAGCCTTGTACGGGTGAACATAATTGTAAAAAAAAAAATACGAATTAATATTATTCAGAAAGGATACTTAAACGAACTTTTCTGTATTCATTTAAAATGGATATTGTAATGCAAACACGTAATCGAATAATGATAAATTGTTAATATCAGGTACAAAAAGGGAACATTATCAAATGCTAAAGAAGTTATTAAAAGAAAGAAAGAAGAAACGTCTAAAGGAAGAACTAATCATCAATTATAAGAAGACACAATATATGGCTGTCAGCAAGAGACAGAGCTCAAGTAAAGCAAAGAGAGAAGAACGGTCTAAACATTAATTGTAAGAAGACAGAATGCGTCGTTGCCAGCAAAAGCAACAACACAACACGCGAAGACAACTAAATCAAGCCATGACAAAATTTTTAATAGCTAGGAATTAACAGTACACCGAAAAAGGAAAGGTGCCTTACAAAAGTTGACAATATATTACGAAACCGGAAAATCTGGTTAGACACTATGAAAACCGTATTCAGTATGGCAGTGAATGCTAGATAATCTTCTCACAGGTGTAGATACTTTAGGCTATAAAAATGTCGTTCTACAGAAGGATACTGGGGATATCACTAAAATGATAATGTCGGTGAAGTTTCAAAGAAAATGGAAACAAAATGGCCACTTCTTACTCTTAATCGGAAAGAGAGTTCAAATTTCTAGGTCACATCTTGAGGAAACAGTGCTTAGTAATATTAACACTCACAGGACATATTGAAAACATGCGAATAATTTACCTAATATGCATGGGTAAATGCTTGACAGAATAGGAATTAGAAAAAGTGGGACTTTGATAAGAGCTAGAAGGGATAGGAATTTGTGGAGAGTCATGTTCGTCCATGGCCTGAAATGACACGGTACATAGAGAAACAACAACAACAGAAAATACTTTTTACCACGAGTAGAAAGACGTAAGGGAAATCCCATCTATTTGTGAAAAAAAAAACTCCCGCATTTTATCAGACGTAGAAAGGACAAAATATAAACAATACAATACAAATGCAATGGTACTTCGACGATTGAATTAGGAAATAGTGGATAATTCGTGTGTAGTTAATTTCAAATCGGCCATCAAATTTTAGGTATATTATATCAGACCATTCCATAAGTACTACTGTTACTATGCAATCCCGTATTGCTTACTCCATGGTCGACTGAACCGTCCTACCATCAAACTTTCTGTAATAAGCTTTTTGCCAGGCAGCAAAAAACAATAGGTTTCAATAAAAAATGATAAATTCTTATTCAAGTCAATGACGATATAACGCTAAAGAATGAAGAGGTTTTTACGTTTTTTAGGAAAAATTCTAAGCCATTGAAATTATAAAGACCGATCTATGTATTAATTTCAAAATTGATGTAATTTTTCGACGTCAAATAACTGATTCATTTCTTTTTGTTTTTACGGCTTATCAACCTCCTGAAGATTATTTAAAGCCGGAAGATATTTTGTGGGAGATCCCATTATTTAACCCATAACTGGGAGAGAGGTGTAATCGTACCTTTCCCAAGGGTATTTGGGCGTAAGAGAATATAACGAATTCAACTGGAATTGGAATTTAGCTTCCCGATTTCCAATTTCCTTTATCTATTACACCAGTCGCACATAAAAGCTTACAACACTTGGTGTTTTCATGCAGTCTCCCATTGGCCACTAAAATGGCTCGATGTTGCTTAACTTCCATGATTGTTGTTACATTGTGCTACTTTTATTTTTATTAGGTTGGTGCAAAAATAATGACGTAATAATGTCGTTTTTGACGTTAAAAAATACGTCAAAAAACGACATTATTACGTCATTATCTTTGCACCAACCTAATATTCTGATCATTTCACTCGAAGTAAAATGATAATGCAGCTAGTACACACAGTTTTATATGGAGTGAAATTGAAGGAAAAGTCTAAGAATAGGGAAGGATTCCGGAATGGACAAAAAATGAACGGGGTTTAAAAAGACAGAAGATGACGATTGACGTTGCATTTAAACTTTTGGGAGAAGAAGCTGCGCTGCATTAAGCTCTTTTAAAAATAAAAAAATGAGACCTCTTTGCCATTCTAGTAGCAGATTTAAATATATGTATTCGGGTCAGCAGTTACCGTAGATATATTTATAGAAAAAAAAGAGGGAAGCTCCGTAATGTCCGTAAGAAAGTGACTGAGTGCCAAGATCCGTGGTCAGTATCGATTCATCCATGCACTGAATACTGTCGCCATATTCGGTCTGGTGCCCCTGCTGTTCATCTCGAGTTTCTCGACTAAAATTAAAGAAGGATCTACAATGTAATCAGTTCTGACGTGACATCTCGATTCCAGTCACTTTCCCACAGACGCGATGTGACTTCCTTCTGTCTTGTCTACAAATATTTTCATGGTAACTGTTCTCGACGACATGAATTTAAGCGTGATACTAAATTGGCAAATAGGGCACACCGTTTTATTTTTGAAATATTAGGTTGGTGCAAAAATAATGACGGTTTTTTGACGTATTTTGAACGTCAAAAACCCTCATTATTTTTGCACCAGCCTAATAGCTAAATGCACCCACCATTTCTTCTCTAAGGGGTTCTTTCGTCGCCCTTTCCGACACAGGAACTCTCTTCCTCTTACTTGCTTCCCTGATAACTACAATCTTTAAAAAATTAAATGCAATGTCAATCGTCACCTTCTGTTGCCTTGATCCCCGTTCTTTCGTTATCCTTTCCGCAATCCCTTCTCTATACAGACATTTCTTTCATTCTCTGTAAACCTCTGCGTGCAAGTGACTCTCCAGGCATGTTTGGGGTGAAATGCTTAAAAGTAAAAAATAAAAAAAGATATTTAAAGTCCAGGTTGCGACAGAAATGCCTCCTATATTTTAAACTGTTAGCACTGTTGTGCTCGTGAATGCAGACAAGTGACAATGGTATCTTCATCTAGCTAATGTCTTATCATTATTATCCTTTCTTTTCATATACCATGCATTTTAATCATGGTGCATACTACGTTTTCTATTGAAATCCTTTTATTTAAGACTAGTGAATATACAATTGCAACGCAAGAAGCTTTTCGTATTCGTTTTATATTACCAAGGAACGATGCCAGATAAGGTTCAAGATTTCAGTGCACTTAAAAGTTCAGCTAATAAACGAAGTCACCTGTAAGCTGATGGAAATCGTCTAAAAAATCAAATGAATAAAGATGAAAGCTCTTTGTGTAAACAACGGTGAAGTAATTTTTTAATAGCCGTTATCTTGCTCTTTTCGTCAACTTTTGAAATATGGGAGGTATTTCTACTGCAACTTGTATTAGGTATCTAAGTATTGTTTTCCAGTATTTGCCTGCTTGAAGTAGGCGAAGAAACAGTGAAAGACATCTATCGTTTTTTTTTTTTTTAAAGAGCAATTCACCCCAAGGGAGGGAGAGTACCACTAGCACACAAGGGGTTAGAGAGGATTGAGAACAAGACTAAAGATGCGTGTTTGAGGAAAGGATACAGAGAAGGTCAGGGAACAGGATTGACATTACACGTGAATATTTGAAGATTATAGTCAGCGGGGAAGCATGTAAGGGGAAGGGAGTTTCACAGACGGGAACTGCGAGAGTAGAAGCTGTTTGAGTAGAATCTACCGTTATATTTAACCGTTTTGTCAGTGAAAGGGTGAGGCCGAGATGCTCGCTTAAATTCATGCAGTCTGGGAACCAGCGAAAGTAGCTCGTCGGACCAGTTGCCGTGAAAATACTTGTAGAAAAGACAGAGGGAAGCTACGGCTGTGGGAAAGCGATTGTAGACTAGATGCCAGATCAGAACCTATGATATTGCATATTCGTCACTGGATTTTGTCGTGGACCTCAAGACGCACAGCGGGGGCACCAGTCCATATATGACAGCAATATTCTATGCAGGTACGAATGGTTGATTTGTAGATTTGAAGGATGGACTCAGACGAGAAAAAATTTCTGCTACGACAGACAGAGCCAGCTTTCCTCCCCAGATATCAGAACTTCGAATAAAGCATCTTACATTTTTATCTTCTATTAATGTATTAGGTTGGTTCAAAAATAATGACGTAATAATGTCGTTTTTTGACGTATTTTTTAACGTCAAAAAACGACATTATTACGTCATTATTTTTGAACCAACGTAATATTTGAGAATGTATTCTTTATCATCATTCAGCCGGCATATTGTCGAAATTAGAAGTGAGAATATCTTCATCTCATTTTTTTTAGATTAGTTGTAATTTCCTCAGTTTCATGCACATGTAAAAAAAAATCAAATAAAATTAACATTCAATATATAAAAATTTCTCTATACTCGGCGCACCACTAATATCCAGTTAGACAAGCAACTTGGCTTTCGATTCTCTAGGTCAACTGCTGCTGTGTTAACGGTCATTGCTGATGCAGACCACCTACCGTGTCGGGCAAACCCTTTCCGATCTTTGACGCTTTTATCAACCCTTTCCGATCTTTGACGCTTTTATCAACACACTTATTACTTCTTAACTCATACAGATTTCCGTCTGTGATCTCTGTCTATTCTCTTTGTCCTTTAAACTTACGAGTAGCTAGCTCCACAAATTGATAACACCGCTAGATTGGTTGTGTAATACCGACCTTACAATCAATCGGCTTTCTTTTCCATCCTCGATAGGGGCCGCTGTGTCGTCTCCATAGCGTTGATTCATGTTTCCCAAATATTTACGCTATTGAGAATGACTGCCAAGTCTAGTGTGAATCCCTTTATATAAGTTGTGTACTATGGATAGGATTCTATAACTCCTATCGAAAATTGCGTAATTCATGTCAAAAATTACGCAAGACCTTCCATAGCTGTGGTAACTTTTATCTCTTTCTTCCGAGTGCTGGTCGGAACTCAGGCTGGAAAAAGAACTCCTTCAATGAAATGCTCAAGACCGTTGGTTACTCTAACGATAGATGCATTGAATCTAAAGAGAAACTGGTTGAATAAACTGCCTCTATTAGCTACTACAAATCAAAATACTCTATTGCAGGAGTGGTGATTTGGAGATTCTGGTTGAAACCATTAAAATGATGTCCAGCCTGTTGACCTTTCCTCAATTCTTCTGTCACGTGTGTGTCCGTGTGTTCACTTGGGCCACTGTAATCTGGGTGTGTCTCGTGTCTGATATTTGCTCTCCGCTTGGGAAAAATGACCACCAAGCGAAATGCAGGCTGGTTTTAGAGAGAAATCTTTTCTGATAACAATGATTGATGACACTCTTTACCCTAGCCAAGTGACAGAAAATGAGAATTCATAATGCGCAATTTTATTATCTCCATATTCTCTTAAATTGACCGGCTGGCTTTTCTCACCCATATCAGAAATTCAAAATATTGATAACTATAAAAATTGCTGACAATTGTCGCAGAAAAATGCCCATCTTAATCTTTAAATTCTAGGTCTTATATTCCTTTGAACTTACATAGATCTGATATTACATGAATACGATATTGGGATTGAGAGTTAAGTCTAGTGTAAACCCCTTATTTAGTACAGACCGGGTTCTATAGCCTTGGGTGACAACTGATCTACTGCAGAAAGAAATAGTAACCTACTGCCAGAAAAAAAATCTGCCTCGTCAGTCATGTATCGAAAGATATATTATCGCCTAAGTGTTTGTCATTTATGGCACTAAAATTCCTCAGCTACTGCGAGAAAAAATCTGCCTTGTCAATCATGTATTGACGTCACATGATCGCCTAAGTGTGTATTACGTATGGCATTAACATTTCTCAGTTATGGGTAAATAGCAGGACAAACCAAGTTCTATAACTTTGGATGGCAAATGGCCTACCGCTGAAAGAAACGGCAACCTCCTGCGAGAAAAAATCTGCCTCGTCAGTCATGTATCGAAGTTACATGATCGCCTAAATGTGTATTACATATGGCACTAAAAATCATTCAGCTATGCGTAAATAGCAGGACAACCCAAGTTCTATAGACTTGGATGACAACTGGTCTACCGCTGAAAGAAATGGCAACCTACTGCGAGAAAAAATCTGCCTCGTCAGTCATGTATCGAAGTTACATGATCACCTAAGCTTGTATCATACGTGGCACATAACTGACTGACCGACCATAGACAAGATTGCATAATTCCTGTTGATAATCCTTATCTATGGCCATGGTTAACGTATATCGCTTATGAACGAAAGCAACTTCCAACGTAAGGATGGAAAAAGTATTCATTCAATGAAATACATAATACTGTTGATATCTCTAACAAGAGGTTATTTAAATCTAAAGAAATATTGATTGAATAAAAAAATCTCTATTAACATCTGTAAATCAAAAGACTCTATTACAGTATTGGTGATTTGGAGATAGTATTTACATTCTTTGAAGTGATTTTTTTTTTTTTTTTTTTGCAGTTTTGCGCGTGTCCAAGTTTTTGCACCAGCTCGGAAATTGCGAGTTGACTCTTTAGCAATGACTGTCTAAGAAACAATTCCACGCCGTATAGACCGACCAAAATGTAGGTCGTCTACCTGGCTCTGACCTCTGCTCCACGTTCAGGGAAGAATGATTACCAAGAGAACGCGCTCTGGACAGAAATATTTCCCGATAATAATGACATTTTACAATGCCCAAATTGCATTATCTCTGTATTCACGTAAGCCGAAATTTGTTTTTGTCTCACTTGTGTGCCCAAAATACAAAATAATGTTAGAAATAAAAAAAAGTTAGACGAATTTCGCAAAAAGAAAAATAAATAGACTCGTCCCTAATCTTAGGTGATTTTTTTTCTCACTGGATATCGCTAATCTTTTTTGTAAAGATATTTTGTGATTGGTCGACTCGACTTTTCTACATAAACCACATATTCCCTGGCTCTTTGTCTAGAATAATTTAGACCATTATTTTCGGTGACAACATATTTTCTTTACCGATAAGGTACTGTAAACAAGGTCTGCTTTACTTCTAGTTTCTCAGGACAAAAGCAATTCGGACGATACATTAAGCGTCTATTTCTTATCGATGAAAAGTTGTAGAAGACTAGAAGTCTTATTTTTTCTCAGTCTTGCTGTCCAGATAAATTTGGGTCCGATCCTTCCTGCAATTTCCTTCTATTATTTTAAAATATAATTTTTAATGCATTCCGTTTTAAATTCACTTCTCAACTATTCGATCCACTTTCCCGAGAATTTAAACAATTTTATCCAATTAGTAGTCTCACCAATTCAAACACGGCTCTCCGAGTTCAAATTCCAGACGAGTTTGTTAGATTTTCTTACGCAAAATTACTCTTAGGAAAGGTATGAATCATCTCTTCTCCCACAGCTATAGTTTAAATAGCAGGACAGACAGGGTTCTTTAGACATGCTTGGCAATCAGTCTATCTCAGAAAGAAATGGCAACCTACTGTGGGAAAAAATCTGCCTCGTCAGTTATGTATTTAAAGGTATATGGTCGCCGAAGCGTGTATCACGTATGGCACATAACTGAGTCTCACCAAACTAGCATCGTGTAATTACGTTCTTGTTATACTAAAAGAGTCTGTCATGCTTTAGATGACAACAATGAAGCTTGGTTTGTTGCTTTGGATCTCTCGAAGGCGCATGACAGTGTGTAACATCAGTTTTCTTCATAAGTTGAAAGCTTATGTAATATCTGGAAGAATTTTTGAACTTGATTTAGTCTTTCTTTCACATCGTAATCGCGAAATGAATGTGGCTTTAATGGCCACTCTTCTCAATCTTTTTTTTTTTTTTAAATTAATGCAGGTGTAACTTGGGCTCTATTCTCGAAATTACTTTGTTCCTAATTTTCATCCCTGACCATCTTTATGTTATCAGATATGGAGAAATCTGTTCTTATAAAAATGATTGAAAACTTGTTTTACCTAGCCAGGTGGCAGAAATTGACACTTTATAATGCACATTTTCATTATCTCCATATTCTCTTAAATTGACCAGCTGGCTTTTCTCACCCGAATCAGAAATTAAAAATAATGATAACTGTAAAAATTGCTGACAATTATCGCAGAAAAAGGCCCATCTTAATCTTAATGTTTAAATTCTATGTCTCATTTTCCTTTGAACTTACATGGATCTGCTATTACATGAATACGATATTGGGATTGACAGTTAAGTGTAGTCTTAATCCCTTACTTAGGACAGACTGGATTCTATAGCCTTGGATGGCAACTGATCTACCGCTGAAAGAAATAGAAACCTGCTGCGAGAAAAAATCAGCCCCGTCAGTCTTGTATCGAAGTTATATTAAGTGTTTGTCACATATGGCACTAAAAATATTCAGCTATTGGTAAATAGCAGGAAGAAACCGAGTAGTATAGCCATGGATGGCAACTGGTCTACCGCTGAAAGAAATGGCCACCAACTGCGAGAAAAAATCTGCCTCGTCAGTCATGTATCGAAGTTACATGATCGCTTAAGTGTGTATTACGTATGGCGTTAAAATTCTTCAGCTATGGGTAAATAGCTATAAAAACGGATTCTATAAGCTTGGATGGCAACTGGTCAACCGCTGAAAGAAATGGCAACATACTGCGAGAAAAATCTGCCTCGTCAGTCATTTATCGATGTTATATGATCGTCTAAGTGTGTATCACTTATGGCACTAAAATTTCTCAGCTATGCCTAAATAGCAGGAGACACCAAGTTCTATAACCTTGGATGGCAACTGATCTACCGCTGAAAGAAATGGCAACCTACTGGCACTAAATTTCCTCAGCTATGACTAAATAGCAGAACAAATTGAGTTCTATAACCTTTGATGGCAATTGGTCCATTCTTGCATTAAATACTGTTGCCATATACGATTTGGTTCCCCGGTGTTTACCTTGTGATCCTCGGCAAAATCCAGAGATGGATATGCAATATGATAGGTCCTGATCTGGCATCTCGTCTACAGTCACTTTCTCACAGACGTGCTAGTGGCTTCGCTCTGTCTTTTCTACAAATATTTTCATGGTAACTCTTTTATCCAACACGGGTACCCCAACTGTATGAATTTAAGTGTGATACTAGGTTGACATCTCGGTCCCACCCTTTGTCTCTGTTATGGGTCCTTACCCATAATAACATAATGGACTATTCTAAACGTAATAAATACTGCGCCTCAAGAAGAGATCTCACGTTAAACCGGCCTTGTGCCACATGATGCCCTCATGGGGGTGACTAAATACCGTTCAGTCCGAAGTGGGGCGACCGGCTGATCGGTTGAACTCTCTGCCTTCGGGCGGGGAGGAATCCGGACGAGGCTACGCCGAAGGGCGGAGTCTCTTTCGGGGAGGTAAACCGACCCTAAACCCGGTTATACGGTTTCAATGGGCATATTTTTGGTCGAGACCATGGGCTCGGAGATCCCACGTTAAACCGGCCTTGTGCCACATGATGCCCTCGTGGGAGGTGACTAAATACCGTTCAGTCCGAAGTCGGACGACCGGCTGACGGGCTGATCGGTTGAACTCTCTGCCTTCGGGCGGGGAGGAACCCAAACGAGGCTACGCCGAAGGGCGGAGTCTCTTTCGGGGAGGTGAACCTAACCTGAATCCGTTTATACGGGTTCAAAGGGCATATTTTTGGCCGAGGACACGAGCTCGGACATCCCACGTTAAACCGGCCTTGTGCCACATGATGCCCTCGTTGGGGAGTGACTAAATACTGTTCAGTCTGGAGTGAGGTCCGTCAGGGGTCCGTCAGAGCTAGCGAGTCAGTCAGTCGAATCAGAGGCAGTCCGAAACAGAGTCGCGTTCAGACAATTACTACTAAACCTGATTGTTCGTACTAACATTTTCTACCTCTCTGTATATATTCCTGTTTGTAATATATCTGTGTTATTCCATATCCGTGTTCGAGTTCTTCTTTATTGGTTCTACCTTGGACTATCACCGTGGTACAAGGAACCGGACCATAACACTCTCGCACTTCCCGACAGTGGAACTCTCTTCCTTCTAATTACTTCCCGGATAGTTATAATCTTCAAATATTTAATCGACATCTTCTGATGGCTTCATCCGGGTCCCCATATTTCTTTATATTCTTTCTTTAAACACCCATCTTTACTCTTGTTTTCACTCTTTGTAACCCCCTGCGTGCTAGTGGCAGTTCCACTACTGGATTTGAGAAAGACGGAGGAGTGAGAGTGATAGAAAGAGAAGGGAGAGACGTGTGAGAAAATAGAACAGAGGTAAGAGTGGGGGATTTCAATGGATGCGATGATGGTTTAATGGCTAGCGGCTTAGAAGGAAAAATACAGTCGTTTCTTTATATTTTATTTCAAGCAAACATCTTTGAGAACGATATAAAAACCATATCCTCTCCTCTCAGCTATTCATCAATAACAGGGCAGACCGTGCTCTGTAGTCGTGGTTGGCAACCAGCTGAGTTAAACGACAATTATAAATACAAAGTCTTTTTCGGTATGAGGTAAGGAATTCGATTTCGTGGTCAAAAAAAGACCTACTTCCTATTGAACACACTCCACAGTTCAGAGAGAGAGAGAGAGAGAGGAGAGAAAGAGAGAGATTGAGAGAGAGAAGGAATGAGATCATATCAACCAACAATAATAGCTAAAACCGTGGTAATCTGATGAAAAATTCTCTAGATTATTTCCTTTTTTATTCTTGATTTCAAAACATAGTGATTTTCCAAGCGTAGCTTAGATATGGCACAAGGCCGAAATTAGGGATCACCCAGTGAGGATGGAACTCACTACTCAGTCGTAATTGTTCTAGCGAGCCAAGCTTGCTAACCATTACACCCCCTCGAAGTGCCCATGATTTCAAAACATATACACAGCTTGCGAAGGGTCAATTGTCGCTATTTTATATTTTTTATTGGGCACATGCGCATTGATTGTTTTTGATTCTATCGATGGCACAGTATAGTAGGGTCAATTGGGCATCTTTTGTGAGAAAAAAAGAGCACCATGACGCAATTTAATACGCCAAAAGTTTGGAAAAAGTTTTCTGTACTGCTTGGAATTCGCGCCGGAAGCTCCAGTACGAATATTTTAGTGTCTGTGTGCTAATTTAAGGACAGTGCAGAGGATTCGTCGTTGGATGAGTCTAATGGTGATTACGAAGGTACGTCAGATCGGAAAACTCCCCCTGGTTGTTCGGATGAGAAGAGAATTCACTGTTGAGAGCCACAGACTTAACACGGAGGACTCCATCAAGTGCCTTGAGAAAGTAGTGCTGCCCAGGATCAAGAGGGTGGCAGCTGGTAGAGACTATGTCTGGAAACAAGACTCTGCACGATGCCACACAAGCAGAAGAACACAGTCATAGCTGTCAGATAATTTCTGCGACTGCATCATCCTTTACATCTTGCTGCCTATCTCCCCAGACTGCAATCACCTTGATTACTATGTGTGCGGCACAGTTGAACAATAGACCAACAAAACTTCTTGTAACACCAAAGATGAACTGAAAGCAAGCAGTATGACAGCATCTACCAATTTAAGCAAGTAGGTCATCCAGAAGAGATGCAGAAAGTCCGAAGTAATCTGGAGTCTGTGATTAAAGCCAATGGAGATTTTATTGAATAAATTTATTCTTTAGTACTTCAAGATATTTTTTTGTCTAATTTGGTAAGTATATCTGTTAAAATGAGATGCCATTAAAGTTATTTTCATTTTTGCGTAATTTAGATGACAATTTATCCATCGCAGCCTATATATCCAGTTTTCTTTCAACAACATTGAAAGTGAATCAGCTAAACTCACCTTACTTATAACTTTCTCATTCTCTGTTTCAGTGTTTTCCTTCTGTTTTTTGTCACTTCATATTTGATCTTCAGACGTTCATTTTACGTGTTCACTCTATATTGTTACTTTGCAGTGAACTGGTTTTTATTTCCTCATAGAAATCTGTAACCAGTCTGACTTGTACGTCGCTCATCTCTCCTTACGTTAATTTCTCCGATCGACCATAGGGTTAATCACACGCATCTATTACCTTCTTCAGTGGGATCGCCGCCACACACAGCTCTGCTGAATTGCACATTACCTTTCAAAATTTCACACTCACCACATAGAAGAATCTGCAATATTATTGGTCCTCACGTAACATCTCGGTTTCAGTCACTCTCCCACCATATTTATAAATCTGTCATTTATCTATGCTTTGAATACTGCTGCCACATATGATCCGGTGATCCTGTTATATATTTAAAGATTCTTGATAAAATCAGAAGAATCAGCAATATTATTTGCCTTGACCTGGCCTCTCGGGTGGAGAAACCCTCCTATCGCTGTAGTTTCCCTGTACCATTTCTATAAATATTTTCATTATAATTGTTCTGATAAAATTTCCTCTATGGTACTTACACCCTATAAATTTAAGCGCAGTACTTTATTGTCAGCAATATCTCATCATTTTACAATTGCAATGTCTAGATGTAACAGAAAATTCTATGCTAATAGTTGCTCTTCCGCTTTCATGCTTTTCAGTCAAGTTTAATGTAAAAAACAATGTAATTGCAATATCAATCGTTACCTTTTGTCTTCTTAATTCCTGTTCTTTTATTTTTCTCGATCCTTATTTTATTTAATTTTATTTTTTTTCCTTATATTTAATAACACTCAGCGATTCCTCAACGTCATAGTTTCTTTGCTGCCTTGCTTAGGGTGAAATGCTCATATATATATATATATATATATATATATATATATATATATATATATATATATATATATATATATATTAAAGAAAAACAAACCCCTTTAAGGTTCCGTTATAATATTTTATTTCACCAGAGCCCTTTTAAGGGACGCTGGATCATCAGATAACACTTACAAAAAATGAAAAAATGAAAATTCACACTTTTGACGGGTAGTATTTTTGTAAGTTTTATCTAATGATCCAGCGTCCATGGTAAAATAAATTATTATAAGGGAACTTTAAAAAAATGGTCTGTTCTGTTTTTCTTTAAATTATTAGCCCTGGGTTTACATTGAGCTCTCAAGATTTCATCCTCCTTGGGAATACTCATACGGATTACCAAGTTTTTCATAACTATATATATATATATATATATATATATATATATATATATATATATATATATATATATGAGTGTGTGTATAACGGTGAAAATTGATCAGGCCTGACGAGTGCGTCTAGCAGGAAACAGCCTGTCGCCTCTAAGTGTTGACTTCAATATTCACTTTTATATTTACACACGCTCTGTCTCTGATATTGAGCACTTTATCCCATAAATATAACACACCTTAAGTATCTATATATATATATATATATATATATATATATATATATATATATATATGTGTGTGTGTGTGTGTGTGTGTGTGTGTGAGGAGGTAATGGGTAGCGGCTTGAACTGAGGAATCGGAGAGCCGGGTTCGAGTACTAGTCGAACCCATTACATTCACTTATGTGCTAATACCCTTGGGAAAGGTGTGAATCCTCATCTTCGCCCGCTAGATATGGGTAAATAGCAGGACAGATTGGGTTATATAGCTTTGGATGGCAACTGGTCTAGGAGGACAACTCTGAATTGAAAACCTGCGGAGAGTCATTTGGAGATATTGTGGTACGTATTGCACCAAGTCTCTGTATTTAGCCCTTCAAAAAGTGTAGTTGGTTCTGCACAAAGCTTTCATCACTAGAATCAAATCATATGTGCTGGTGTCTGGCTGTCAGTTTCCTAGGAACTGGTCTGCTTGACCCTCATACGTTGAATTCGACGGGAGAGACGAGTACACACACACACACACACACACACACACACACACACACATATATATATATATATATATATATATATAGTGTGTGTGTGTGTGTGAGGGAGAATAAAAATGTAATGAGATTTGTTTTATTATATACTAAGCTAGAGTGGAATATAGGCTAGTACATGCGGAGGTCATTTGGGGCTTCTACCTTATCCGTTCTATGTACATAACCGCTATAAGAATTTTGAAATAATAAAATTATTTTATCTTCATTCGACACCTTAATTCGGTATAATCTTTCTTCTTATACACAACTAATTTCTGTAGTTTGTTTACATTTATTTTGCACGTAATTTTTATTTTCTTTTAAAATCACCATTTTTTATTATCCTGTCACATAAAGTCACTCTTAAAAAACATTAGGGAACTCAAACTATGTAATATTTCGAAAACGTCACTGTACGAGAATTAGGAAAAATATATGAGCAACGTGTATTGTGCCCGACTTAAGTTTTAACTCTTGTTTAATTAGTCGATATGAATTGCAACTCCGACGAAAACGAAATTAAAGTTTAATATTTAATAAAGAATTGTTTTTTAAACCTTTCACTCTATGTGATTTTTAAATTTAATTTTAAATGAGTTAGTTATTTTATTTTTAATCGTGTGTAACTACAGTAATTGCTACCTGTTACTTCAGGTCGTTTGTAATTCGCAGAGATCGAAACATCTGCACTGCGCTTTATTCAATCGTAGTACTCCACCTACAATTTTGTAAATACCTTTATTTCTAAACATTTGCAGAATAGCGTTTAGTGTTTATACATTTGAAACATTCAAAATTCATTGAAAAATTTTAAAACCAAAATTATATAGCAAGAGCCCTATGATAGTCTGTAAGATCTATAAGGTCGGTTTTCACGATCGTTAACTATATTTTAAGACTTTCATCACGATAAAACACACTTTTGTTTCTTTTTGGACAAGACTCTCCTTTTGATTTTGAATTACGGTATTCTGATCTTTCGGGATTTTATAAATTCAGGATTTCAAATTTCGGAATTTTAAATTCCAAGATTTTAAGATTTGGGATTATGATCAGTACCCAATTGCCAGGACTACCCCTGGTTTGCTATCGCACATAATTCTGGCTATCACCCAGTATCCATTACCGTTCAATGGTGTGCACTGAATGTGCAATGAATTTTTAAAAATGAAAAAGCATTCATAAAGATTTTATTTTAGCTTTAATTGGAAGCTAAAAGATTAAATTTATTATTTCCGGTAAGTAAAATATTCTGGTGTATTTCAGATAAAAATTATATAGATTGGAATGTCAAATATATACTCAATTTTTATTAAAATGTTCTTAAAATTTTTTTTAAATTCTAAGAAATTTGTAACCAAATATATTTCTCGAATTTAAAATTCTTCCTAAAATAAATTATATATTTCTGACACGTTATTTGAGTAAAATTAGAAATTTTAAATTATACATGAATCTGATTTGAAGCAAATATTACTTATAGCCTAAAAAATTGTATCCAAGCATTTCTTAACGACGTGTTTGAACTTTCGAATGTCTTTACAGACGTTTTCGATGTTATTGAGAAGTTACGAGATGATGACTAAAATTGACATGATTTTACGAAACGTAAGCGAACGCATTTTGGTTTTTATTTTTAGTTTTTTTTTTGGGGGGGGGCTAACTACTAATTTTTAAATATTAGCATTTTTTCAGCAATTATTTAATTTGAGACGACTCAAATCACGTGGCCTTTTTAAGTATTATGTCATGTATAGATTCCACTAGATAGAAATTAGGAACATTTTTCTCACTAAAAAGTTATTTTTAAAACTATTTTTAAAATATTCGGGCTCAAACGACTGTTATGACCTTTTTCAAATTTCGATTCGTAAATTTACTTTTCCCTTAACGATATCATCAAATTGCATTTCTAAAAGCAACGAAAAATTTTAAACGATTTTTTTGAACTATTATATTATTATAATTAAAATTTTATAATAAAAAAAATTAAAAAATCCTTGTAAAAATACATTATTCATCGAAAAAGTTTTATTTCTTCAGACAATAATGTCCTTGATAGAACTTATTTAAAAAAAAGCAAGAAAAAGCTTTTCTAATTAAATAATGTCATAGTTTTTTTTTACATATTTTTACATTTCAGAGCAGATTTTCGATGAAACAGGTAACTATTTTACAAAAGAATTGGTGATTTACTTTCTCTAAAGAGTCCTGTTTTTAATTAATAAAAAAATACTACTCTTAAAATTTAATTTCTCGAAATTTCATGAAAATATGTAAGGGTGTGGAAACACGTTAAAAAAACAACTTTTTACCAAGATTTTCTAAAAAGAAATTTCAAAAATAATTTCGTTCATTTCTGAATATTTCCTGAAAGTTTCATCAAAATCATTTATTTGAATTTTGCAAGAATTTCCAAATCAACGTTTGTTTTACTCGGGAAAACCGCAAAATAAAACAAACCTTTTTTCGTCTCGTTCGCCGCTGTCGTAAAAAGAACATGATATTTAACCAAAATTTTGAATGTGCTAGAAAGGAGCAAACAATTTCAAAAAGTAATAAAAAATAATTTAATCTTTCCTCTTAATAATAGCATAAACATTTTGATGACAAAACTTTATTTTCGTTGAGTTTGGGGCCTTTTTTCATCATGCTGTAGTGGAGGTGCCTAAAGTACTCCATCAACATTACCAGATACAATAGTTACTTGTTTACTCAGTTTGTCTTTTTCGTCTTCTAACAATCGTGTATCTTCACCACTTCCTATAGTTTGTAGCTCTAAGAATGTTTTTATTTTTATTTTTTTTACTATCTCTATCTCCCATCCATCTACGCATGAATGTTACTTAATTTGCCTTTTTTTTCCCCTTGCTTTCAGTTTGTGCTCTGAATGCCAGGTTTTTGCAAACCTTCTATTCTCATAATGCGTCCTAAAATTTTAATTGTCTAAGTCTCTGTTTTTGATCCTGATTTCTGACTTAAATCTGTGTATACATTTTCCAAG
The DNA here is from genome assembly GCA_963932145.1 of Acanthosepion lycidas. Lineage (NCBI taxonomy): Eukaryota > Metazoa > Mollusca > Cephalopoda > Sepiida > Sepiidae > Acanthosepion > Acanthosepion lycidas. The sequence goes on along the minus strand of OZ010610.1, from coordinate 32,833,268 downwards.
GGGGTACGGTGGATTAATGGATAGCGTATTGAGAACCTGGAGAGCCGAGTTCAGATTACAGTCGTATTCATTACATTCACTTACGTGTTTCGGAATCCTCTTCCTCCCCCCACAGCTATGGATAAATAGTAGGACTGAGTTCTATAGCCTTGGGTGGCAACCGGTCTAGGAGAAGGAAACTCTGAATTCAAAACCAGCCTGGAGAGGGTTAGGCTCCGCCAGGCTATCTTGCCCAAGAAACTCCACTTCTACTGCGGCTGCAGTACACATGATGCCCCTACGACCCTACTAAATAGTAGGACAGACTAGGTTCTATAGCCTTGGGTGGCAACCGATCTAAGAGAAGGAAACTCTGAATTAAAATGGGCCTGGAGAGTGTTGGGTTCCGTCAGGATATCTTGCCCAAGAAACACCACTTCTGCTGCGTCTGTAGTAGATGTGGTGCCCTACACAGGTTTCCCGAATACATTTTCCAGCACCTACTGTCTTCTAGGAGGACTGATATGAGAAGACTTTTTGGGTTTCTTTGCTCAGCTTTTGGAAGACGCATTTTGCGATTTTATTGCTTCTTCGAATTTCGGCATCACGTTTTCTGTTTTATGTTAAAACAATTCACAGATATTTAAATTTACTAGATATTTAAATTATTGCTTAAATCTAACATCTCCATTTCTTATCTCAGATCCCGAGATATCCCTCATCCCGTCAACCATACATTATTTTGTGGTTAGTCTTTTCTTCATGCTTTCTTTATTATCTTTCCTAGTAGTTTCTATCGTTTTCTCACAGTATCTATTGTGAACACTCTGTATTCGGTATATCTTGTTATGAATGTGCCCACGAAGAAGAATCCTCGTAGGTATTCTTGTTCGCCTCGGAGTATATGCAACTCCAACAACAGAATAGAAGAAATTGCTAATAAATACTGAGACTGATAAGGCCTCATAGGCAGAATTGTGAAATTGAATCATCAAAGACGATTAAAATGTTACTGATAATATATACGATAGTGTTTTTTGTATACAACTTCACACCATAACCAATTATAACTTTCCACGTTTTCTCTCTAATGAATTGAGTGAGACTTGAAACTTCATTAATTAAAAACTAGTTAGTCCAATATCTCAAGTTATTCTCGACAATCTATGACCCGAAGTTTCTTTGGCAAATAGCATACTCTTGTGACTTCTCCGAGAGACTGTTCAATCATCTCCAAGACTCTTACGTATTTTAACACTTTATGCATTATTTTTTATTGAATACGAATATTTGAATAGACGTCCCGTTTATTTTAAACAGTATATTTATTTTCGCCTACCAGTCCGGATATTCGAGAAATGTTATTGAAGAAAAAAATATGCGCCATCCGGCAGGATTCAAACTGGCGTCCTCCTTTCCGGAAGAAACCGTCGTTAGATCCGACATTCATTAGACCAACTCGGCAACGAAGGGAGACGCCGATCAGCATTTAAGCGAAATCCTTTTAGCCCCAGATTCCCCAAAGTTCATGTCTGCTCATTTCCGTAACCAAACGTAAACAAAGCAATTTCTGAGGAAGTAATGGATTTTTTTAAATTTATTAATCCTACATGTTTATAAACGTTATTAATATGGGTACACACTAAAAAATAATGATTAAAATTATAAAAAAGTCTGTCGGATTATTAAATAAAAAATGCCTTACTTGTTACAAATCACCCTTACATCTCCATTTTTCCAATCTTGTGTTTCACACGCTTGAAATATCCGATTCAGGTGTTAGATTACGTACTTGTAGATTCGGAGGTTGGGGTCTGGCTTTTTTTTATCGGTTCGTTTGACTACAAAGTCTATTCCGGTATAATGCTACACGTCTGTTATTAGTGATATTTAGGTACCCCACCGACGAGGGTTACATGTGGCACAAGGCCGGGTTTAACGTGGAATCTCCGAGCCCGTAGGCTCGCCCAAAAATATTTTTCAATGAACCCGCATAAACGGGTTCAGGAGCAGTCAACCACTCCGAACGAGACTCTGCCCTTCGGCGGAGCCTCGTCCGGGTTCCTCTCCGCCCGAATGCAGAGAGTTAGACTGTTAGCCAAGTTAGCCACGTTTGTTATTAGTGAGTTTCCGTATTTTAGGAAAAATAGTGGACTTGTTTTGATGTCAGTATCTCCAGATTTTAGATTTCCATGTTGTCGTTTAAGATGGTTGCCACTAAGTCTAGAGAGCTCTGTGTATGGCAGTTGTACGAATGTGAAAGCAGCAGATTAGCCCGGAATGTGAACTCGGGTTTCCGATGTCACGTAATTGTATAGCAGTAATTTGACAGCACAAAGAGGCAATCAAACTAAAGATTAGAAAGGAATGAATGAAGTGTGTACTTCAACAAAACCATATCCAGCCTACTTTGAAATACGCCCGGAGCTGAAATGTGGGGTGAAGGGGAAGTCATTTGAAACGAATAATATTTATGCCATCAACAATCCTTCTTCTATATGCCGGAACTCTACAAAAGATATTGATCAATTGATCACTTCTCTCCTGACGAACTGTTCATACACTTTTTCTAGATATTAAGTGTATATATATATATATAATGTGTATGTATATAAATATATATATATATATATATATATATATATATATATATGTATATGTGCACATGTGCGTATATATATATATATGCAATTTTTTATATATATTATTCATATATTATATTTGCGCGGTACCTATTGGAAAGCGGTCAATATCAATGATAGAGCTAACATATTTAGTGGGATTGATGTGAGTTTGTGACCCTGGGTTTCATGCTATTTGCGATCGTCAGACGTTTGTCTAACGATCGCAAATAGCGTGAACCCGAGGGTCATAAACACACATTAATCCAACTATATATATATGTGTGTGTGTGTGTGTGTGTGTGTGTGTAATTAGGCAACATCCCCTCTTTTAAACACGTTGTATTAAACGCCAAAGACAACATAGTCCTGCTAATTTTCTTTTGTATTTTCTCATATTTCCGAATGAGACTTTTTATTTCAAAATTATATTGATATATATATATATATATATATATATATATATATATATATATATATATATATATATATATCTATTCCAAAAGACAACCGAGTACTTTCGAACGTCATCGTTCATCATCAGTATTATTTTTTTTTTTAACTTTAGCCAATTGCCTTGCAGCGGAATCGTATTGCTACATTTATACGAACCAAATAAACGTTACTGTTATCATGTGCAGGCGAAGCCATGTTATCAAGTGAAGGGGGAAAAAAGATTTTTTTATTGTAAAAATCATAAAATACCTTATGGAATTTTTAAAAGTTCAAGGGAAATGATTATGTGATTTATCTAATTACCTAATTACCGAGAAATATATTATAGAATATTGAAGGATGTTTCCAGAAATATTATAAGCTGTGCGATTAATATATATATATATATATATATATATATATATATAAAATGGGACATAGCAAATTCTAATTGACATAGTCAAATTCAAAATGGGATGTAGCAAAGACAAAATGGAATAGTCAAATTTAATTTGGGGTAGAGTAAATTCAAAATGAAATAGTCAAATTCAAAATGTGACATATCAAATGCCAAATGGGAGAATCAAATTCAAAATGGGATGTAGCAATATCAAAATGGATAAGTCAAATTCAAAATGGACTAAGCAGATTCAAAATAATATAGTCAAATTCAAAATTGAATAAGCAAATTTGATTTAGCATTTAGCAAGTTCCAAATGGATTAGGCAAATTCAATTTGGCACTGAGCAATTATTTTGCTTAAAAGACTTTAAAATTAAATATTTTCATAATAAAATAATAATGTTCAACTAAACTTTACTGTTGAAATGTTTTATGTTCTCGGAGCAATCAATAAATCAAAAAAATTCATAAAAGTTGTACGTTTTTTGAATGCAACTTTCATCGCTTAAAATTTCTAAATATATCTTTTTTCAAACTCTGTCTTGATATATACATTCAGTATTTCCCTGCTTCTATTTCTTAGGAAATTCGAGATTTGTCCTGTTGTCCCCCAAATCATTTCATTTTGAATAACTGTCTCTTATTCTCTCTTTTTTAACACTATATACAGTCTATCCATCTCTTTCTTTGTCTCTTCTCCCTAATTGTCTTACCAATGAAAGTGCCAGAAACTCTAAATTTAATACAAATTTATCCATTCAAGAATAGTCGCTTGTAAGGAATTGATATTAAAATTTACGCAACGCTGCGCTCCGATTTTTAATTAACTGATTTTCCGCCCAGTTGATTTTTTTAATCCATATTTGTTTATTGAAACGTACAGGTAAGTTCGAAAAATTTTTTACAATATATCCGCTTAGTCCCAATTCAAACTTGCTTATTTCATTTTGAATTTGCTATATCACATTCTGAACTTGGTTATTTTATTATGAACTTGCTTAGTCCCAAAATAACTGATTAGTCCCAAAGTCAACATGAAATGTTGTAGATAATTACAATTGAAACATGTATTTCAACAGGGAGGCTTACTAATAATAATATATGCGTGGTCCGAAAGTATTGTGATCCCTCTATAATATAATCTTCTATTTCAACGCTCTATAGGGTATTCTCAAGGAGAGAGTTTCACATGAACGATACCAGAATATCAATCTTTTGAAAAAGATATAAAATATAACACAGGACATGGCGACGCATCGTTTTGTGCAATAGAAATGATGGTGTTCTTCCGTAACTTGATGTGTGACATCATCAATGAAAATAAACTGAATCCAGTACATGTACTTTGTATTACTGGATTACTTGTTCTATTGATCTCATTACTTATTCGTAGAAGAAGACTCTCAGACCACCCTGTACTACTCGTGGGAGGAAGAAAAACACACAATAAATATATATAAAAAACACGCAATTAATATATAAAAATATATTGAAAGCAATCTGTTTTATTCTAATGATTCGAGAATGTTGGTGAACTTCGACTCACTCACAGAGATGGGGAAGGACTTTCAATCTAACCATAGATATTTTTTATGGTTAAAGTAACCGTCATTATTCTTGGCTACGGGACACAGAGTCAATCAGATAGCGGTCGATAGTCTTTTCCACCATTATTTACAGCCTGCATCGAGGCTTTTTTTTTTCTTTTTTCATGACAACTTCAGCGATTTGAAGCAGTTACATCTTCAAAAGTACTGGCTTCGACAATCATTATGTTTTCATCTTTAAGATCTAAGTCTATTTACGCCTCATTCATTGCGTGTCAAGTTTGCTAACATATACACCACGTCGCCGTCCGAAAATACTGCTATATTATCATATTCACAACGTTTCGGTCTTCTTCATGTACACTCCGGCCTTCTTCAAGTGACTGGAATTTTCGTCCGCCGAAGTTCCACATGCCATATCTTTATTTCGTCCACTCGATGTCTCAGTTATTTCTCTTTAACTCTCCAAGTTTTGGTTCACCACTGCTGTGGCTTGGTATTGAACTCACAACTCTTTGGGTTGAGTCACTGGTTCTAACCAACGTCTTTATCCACTGGGCCATGAGGAGATCTGTATATGAATCTTTAGGACTTATAAACCTAATATCTCAGAAACCATTTTTAACAGTTATTGCAATTTCTTTCTACTGTTATTATTTCATTTATTACCAAACACTATATTATAATTCTTGTTATTCATAGCTTTTCTCTACCACTCCTTATTATTGGTTTCCATATTGTATTCATTTCTATGTTTGGTCGGTGCAGGAGACTTTGTGGCATAGCATATGTGCTGATTCCTTAGGTTTTCGTATTTTCCAGTGATGCTGTCTTCCTATTATTCCAAATAATAGATGACAATGGTCGAGATATACTTACATTTATATGAGCAATATATCGTGTTAGTTATATTTATATCTGTCTATAGCTCTGGGATGAGGTATTATGATTATTTACATTATTTACATTATTCGGACTGTTATCCACTTCTTCATTGACATATTCACAACGTTTCGGCCGTTGTACGCTCCGGCCTTCTTCAGGTGATTGGGATTTCGAACCGAACCCTTTATTTCGTTCACCGAATCCTTTCATCCACGTATCATGCATCTTCCGTATGTCTCAGTTGTTTCCCTTTAACCCAAATCTTCAAGTTTTATTTATTTATTTAATTTTTATTGAAGTCACAACTCTTTGGGTCTAGTCACTAGATCTAACCAACGTCTTTATCCACTGGGCCATATGTCCTTGAGCACATCTATGTATGAATTTTTTGGACTTATAAACCTAATGTCTCAGCAACCGTATTTACTAGTCCTAATATTGCAATTTTTTCTCTTATTCTTGCACTTTTACCAGATCTTATATTGCAATTTTTGTTTTTATTCTTTGCTTTTCTCTAGTACTCTTTATTACTGCTTCTCACATTGTATTCATTTCTATGCTTGGTCGGCTCAGGAAATTTTTGTGGTCTAGCATATGTGCTGATTCCTTAAGTTTTCGTATTTTCTAATTATGCTCTATGTCGATTGTTTCAACCTCATCCCACAGGGGGGGGGTGATTTTCCTTTCCCCGCCATATGTGGTCAGCTACGCCTGATTTTTCTATTTTCCCTCATGTTACCGCTTTACAATGTTCTTGTAGTCTTACTTTAAGTAAGGAGGCGGAAATAAAGTGTTCCGTTCGAAATTTCAATTACCTTAAGAAAGGTGGAGCATACAACATCCGAAAAGTTTTAAATATTGTATTGGATATGAGGATAACAGTCTGAATAATGTAAATAATGCAATTAATCGTAATACTCATTTCAGAGATATAGAGAGATTATCCGTAACAGGGCACTTTTTTCTTTCGATTACCTAATCCAAATTCATCTGCTCTTAAATCTCTCTCGTTTGTGTTCTCAACTGAACTCGCTTAAATGTTGCTTGAATGGTTAAATGCAAAAAAAAAAAGTCAGAAAATGTGATATATCGATAGCTGGCATTGGACTTCTGCTACATCTAACCTATTCTTAGAAAATAAATTTCGGCATTTCGACATGTTGTAATCGTTAGGAAAATTGAATGAATACTGATTTTTATCCTCACTAGGTGCCTCGTACTTTCGAACTTGTGCCAAATCTAACCTACGCTTAGAAAATCATTTTGGACACTTCGGCGTGGTATAATAGATAGCAAGCATGTCTCTCTCGATCAATATCGACTGGATTCTGATTTCGATCCTCAATAGGTGCCCCTTTCTTGCCCCGTACTATATCTAATCTACGCTTAGAAAATGATTTTGGGCACTTCGACGTGATGGAATGGTTAGCACCCTTGACTCGCAAGATCCATTACGACTGAATAGCGAGTTCAATCCTCACTGGGAGCCCCGTAATTTTGGCCTTGTTCCACATTTAACTTACGCCTGGAAAATAATTTTGGACACTTCGACGTCGTGTAATGGTTAGCATGATTCTCTCATTAAAGCAATGAGTCCGACCATCACCAGGTGTTACATATTTTCGCTCTTGTGCCACATCTAATTTTCGCTAAGAATTTCACAGTAGACCCCTGGCTTTTCAGTTTTTCAGACAGAATAAGTACAAGTGAAAAACAGAACTGGAAACTGAATTTACAAAAACATGAGAAAATGGCAAAAATAAACCGAGCTGATGTTTTGACAAGACTTGTTTTGTCTTATATCGTATTGAATACTATTATTTTTATCATTATTATTATTATTATTATTATTATTATTATTATTATTATTATTATTATTATTTGTTGGTGTTGTTATTATTTATATATCTTTTAATTATTGTTTTGTATTTTTCTTCTTGTATCTTTTTTAGATTGTATGTATCCCGCGATAAGCATGTCTTTTGTAATATTAGTTTTATGAAATTTTTTATCTTTATTTTTTATCGTCTTATCTTAACTTTCTCAGGTAACAGAGAAAAAGATTTCATTCTGTAATATTGAATTGCAGCCAAAACGTTTCACAGGTGCTAGAAAGAAAGTTGCATTAAAAAATAACAAAACAAAACAAAAAATATTGTTTTCCTTTCTTCTAACTCCTTGTGTCTCTCGGTGGTCGTAAAAAGGGAAAGGCATATTTATGAATACAAAGTATTTCGTCAATTTCTTCTACTTATAAATATTTAACAGTATAAGTGGCGATAACTCATGTTAAGGTAAAAACGAGAAGAAATTAATTCAGACTTGTCACAGAAGGCTTTTACAGCACTTGTAAGGTAGGTACTAATTTCGATCTTCAATGGATATCTCATATTTTCCTCCTTGTTCCACATGTCAGTTTCGCTTAGAAAATCATCATAGCTACCTGGTATCTCAGTTTCTCAGACAGAAAAAATTACAAGTGAAAAAAAAAAAAAAGAACTGGAAATAGTTTTTACAAAAACATGAGAAAATGGGAAAAAATAAATCCAGGTGATGTTTTGAAAAGACGTGTTGTTTTGTTTTATATTTAATTTGATTTTATTAGTATTATTTGTTTTTGTTGTAATCATACTACACATTTTCTGTTGCCTGCCTTCAGTCTGGCGTCGTTCCTTTCGTTTCGACGCGTTCGTTACCATTACAGCCGTTTATCATTACAAGACAAGAAACGCCTGTACAAAGAATTTTATACATTTTCTGTACAAAGAATTTTATACATTTTCTGTACAAAGAATTTTATACATTTTCTGTACAAAGAATTTTATACATATTCTCTCGAAATATTGTAGAACATTTCAAACATTTTATTTCTTTTTTTCTTAAATCGAGCTCTGCTGTAAGTGTTGAAAAGTATTGGTAAAGTTAATCAATCATTTTGTTTTTAAGAATAATAATAATAATAAGTAGAAGAAGAAGCAAAATGCTCAGCTAATGACATCCAATAAACTGTAAGACAAAAAAGACAATTAATTATTAAAAAGAAATATTATGATAATGATAATAATAATAATAATAATAATAATAATATCAACAAGAACAATAATAATAATATAATGATAATAATAATAATAATAATAATAATACTGTGGCATGGATTATCACCCCTTATACAAATTCTATATTTACATGTCCAATCGGACACTCCATTCTAAATTGAATAACGCTTCAGATCATTTATACTTCCGTTCGCTTTCTCCCTACAATTTCTTCAACTTAGAATGAACATGTAACATTGCATGAAATCACAAAGTTTCGACGTCTATTCTGATCATACCACAGCTGCTGAGCTGAGAAACCATTCGATTTTAACATTCAAAAACTTCATGGAAACCCTTAAAGTGAAGCACCCTAACCGACAAATAGAAAAGACATGGCTGATAACGAACTGTCTACAGGAGAATTCCAGACCCCCACTTCTTACGATGAAGCTATAAACTGGCTGCACGCAATTTATGTCACACTTAAAAAACGAGCTTTTCGCTCGACACCTAGTCGCCACTCGAAAGCAGTAAGATGCAATAACTGGACCACGACCTAAGTGCATTGTGCAATTTTAAAGCAATGAAGGCAGAAAAAGCCCGGGGTCAATATATTATGGACACATTTATAAACGGCGTTCGAAATACGAAGTCAGACAGAAAGTCTTCGAAAATAAAACTATAACTTAAATCAACAATTTATTGCGAAATTTTAGTTAGCTGACCACCCACCAACGAAAAATATTAACTCAAGTGCATTCATGTGACAGTATTAATTTAAAACCAAGTAAAATGTGTATTGCAATGATATATGTTAACACTTCCGCTGCTAACTACGGAGATCGTTTTTCTTATCTTGCTCCAGCTGGCTAAGTACGGAAACCTACGTTTTTTGCATACTGCTCGTATGAGTGTCTCCTTGCGCCATCTATCGTAAAATACGGGAAATTCTAACTGTTCTATCATGCAAATTATTAGTCAGCCTCGATTTTTCTCTACGTCATGGTAGTTTCGTATCTAATTTGAAAATATTCCTGACGAAAATGCGTCTAGCAGGCGGATGCTCCCAGCGCCCGTGTCCTTGTGTCATACCAAGATGGCGGCGCCCATGAAACAAGCAGTGCGGCTGTCTGCTGAAGATGTTTTGACAGAAATATTTTCTGACGATGACTCTGAATCAGATCGATTTAGCGAGAATTCTGATTCTGATGATCCCGAGTACGTGCGGGAGGGATGGTAATGGTCGTGAAAGTGAAACTGACGGAAATATTAGCGATGATTTTAGCGATCACGGTGATGTTGACGTGATTGTTCATCATGGCCAAGGTGATGGTTAGCCTGTAGGCGTAGGCGCCGCCGGTGTAGTAAATAATGCAATGCCTTCAGCACCTGGTGGGCCTGTTGCAATGCCTGCAGCACCTGCTGTGCATAGGCGTAGCCTCGCTGATCCTGGTAATGCTCCACAGGCGACTCCAGCCCGTGGAAGACGAAATCAGGGCAGGGGAAATCAAAGTCAGGTGGGGGGACTGGACAAATATTGACAGACTTTCACATGTGCATCAGTTGACTGGCACTCCAGGCATAAATATGCAACCCAATGATCCAGGGTGTTGCCTTCAGTGGTTGAAAATGTTTCTCACGGATGACCTTGTAAATATTATTGTGCAAGAAATAAATAGATATGCTCAACAATATTTCCAAAAATACCCCAATCTGAAACAGTATTCTCGCTGTCGCCGGTGGAAGGACTTGACAACAGAAAACTTTTGGCTGTTCTTGGCCCTATAGTGTCTATATTCTCCCAAACATTATTAGCCTTGTACTTAAAAAAAAACTCTATAAATTGCCTCTTCCAGGTGTGACCATATCATATCACTTTTTGAAGCATCAGTTCTCTTAGGAGTTGCTTTATTCTTGCCCAATATGCTTCTACACATGCTTAGTACAGACCCCTATCACTGGATCAAGAAAATTCTCATTATATATATATATTTTTTTAAAGCGTTTCACCTCAAGCAAGGCGGGAAGCCACTAGTACGCAAGGGGTTACAGAAGATTTAGAGCAAGATCAGATAGGAGTGATAGAGGAAAGGATGAGTAGAAGGATAGTGGATAGATCAAGGCAACTGGAGATGTCGATTGACATTACTTTTGAATAGTTGGATATTATAGCTATCAGGGAAACAGGAAAAGGGAAGGGAGTTCCACAGGCGAGAGGTGCGAGATATGAAGCTATTGGAGTAGAAGATACGGCTACATTTAACAGTTTCAACAGTGAAAGGATGAGAGCAGGATGCCACTTCGTAGGGCGCTTGAATTCATGAAGTCTGGGAACCAGCGAATGCAGCTCCTCGGGGCAATTACCATGAAAGTATTTGTAAAAAAGACAGAGAGAGGTTACGGCGCGACTGTGAGAGAACGACTGTAGAGGAGATGCCAGAACAGGGCCAATTACATTGCATATCCGCCTCTGGATCTTACCAAGAACCACGAGACAAACAGAAGGGGATCCAGACCATATATAGCAGCAATACTCCATGCAAGGGCGAATTGTTGATTTGTAGATCTGAAGGATCGATTCCGGGGAGAAAAATGTCCTGGCGCGGCACAGGGAGCCAACTTTCCTTGCGGTGGACGAAGCAAATACTCAATGTATTTGTTCCATCAGCAGTCAACGTGAGACCGAGCAGCCGCAGAGAGTTGTTCTCAAGAAGTTGAGCATCAGGCATTCTAATGGAGGGCAGGGAAAGATCTCTGTGGTGATTAATAGAGAGCAGTTTTATTTCTGAAGCAAAAAGCCAATTCCTACCCCAGTTCACAACCGATTGCAGGTCTTTTTCGAGACGCACGGTCAGGTTAGTTTTGTCAGCGACACTAGATTTGTTTTTAAGGCAGGAGTAAATTGTGGCGTCATCCGCGTAGATGCCAACTTGGGAATTTATGGCGTTAGGAAGGTCATTTATGTAGATAAGGGATAGAGTGGGGCCTAGGATGGAGCCTTGAGAAACACCTGCGTTCGTGGGATAGGAACTGGAGGAGAATCCGTTGAGAACGACCTTCAATTCATGGTTTGACAGGAATGATTGTATTGGGTCAAACAATCGACCCTGGAGCTTGCGAAGAAGGCCGGCATGCCAAACCCTATCAAACACTTTGGAGATGTCTAGGGCCACGGCACGAGCTTCCCCGTTAGTTTGAAGAGCTTGGTAGACAGTTTCAGTGATGGCCGTAAGCACATCATCTGTAGATCGGACAAATCGGAAGCTATATTGCTTGTCTGAGAGCAGATCATGGGATGTAAGGTGGTTAACCACTTCGGCATTGATTAGGGCTTCGAAGACTTTGCTGAGGAGAGGTAGCAGACTGTAGGAGACTGATAGGACGGTAATTAAAAGGGTCAGAGGGGTCGCCAGGAACAATCGAAGAGGACTTCCAGCAGTCAGAAAAACCAGATTCTTTGAGTCAGTAGTTATATAGTTTAGAGAGGGCGGGCGCCAGTCCAGGCACGCATTTCTTCAAGACAGTGGCTGGTATTTAGAGCCTTGTTGGGGTCTAAATTGAAGATAATACCCAATACCAAAGACGGGATTATGTGTAACCCACTCAATAGAGCCTCAGATCTAAGAGGGAAGTCTGGCATGGGTACATCGGAAGAGTCAAGCGTTGAGTTGAATGAAAACTTCCGAGCAAAGCATTCATCCGAGAAGCAAATAGTGACTTAGGATCGTTGAGAACACGCTTACACTCGTTACGGGCGGAGGCAAAGAGACGTCTATTGCAGTCAGACATGTCGCTACGAAATAGATGAAAGAAGTGGTTCCTAATGGTAATGGCGGTTGAGCAAGCAGCGGAGAACCAAGGAGAGGAGCGCGACTTGGCCCTATATTTCCCTGAGGGGATGAAAGCGTCGATTCCAGCTTTAACCCAGGATGAGACCTCAGAAGCACATTCTTGGACAGGGAGCATAAAGACAACATCCCAGGGGACATTGCGGAGGAAATCACGGAAAGAGTCCCAGTCAACTCGTTGATAGTAGAACAAAGTTCTAGTGGTAGGAGATTATTTGCAGGGTGTAAAGTCTTGACAACTAAATGCTAAAACACAATCGCAACTAAACTCATTAGAGGCCCATCCATCCCTATCACTGATAACACCAAGTGTAACACATGGCTGAACAAATGGGAGTAATGTTTCTTTATTTCTGTCAGTAATCTTGTTATAGAGAAATATTGTGCCGCTGCCAACACTTGCGTTTGAACATAGATCACCAATGAGCAGACACAGGCTATCCCATTATTGAATTAAGTGGATCACATGACTGTGTGAGAAACGCATATATAGGAAGTCGCGTGACGTCTAGATTGATCGTGATTTCCAGTGTATCCTCTATACTATACGGATCGTTATTTCGAGTCTATACTTTATTACTATTCGGACAGCTATTCTCTTCTCTATACTATTCTCTATTCCGATCAATACGGATTACTGTCACGAGCAAGTATTATCGAGCAAGTACTATTAGCGCGATTAATAATTTAATTTACGGCGTTACTATACTTACTTATGTGATTACAAAGTCTCTACTACAACGAGTATTACAAAAGTGACAGCGAGTATTCGTTGGCATCACAAAAGTATCGACAAGGATTCACAAAAATTCCTTGAACTTACGCGAGGATTTATTCAGCAGAGTACAGTAAAATGGAAGAACTAAAAGCTATCGTAGTTCAAATGTTGGTGCTACAGAAGTAAAAGCAACAAGAACAGTTGTAGCAACAAAAATTACAACAGAAGTTTTTTTTTGTTTTGTTTTTTGAGTTGTTTACCAAAACCATGGAAGGAAAAACTTCAGATTCATTCACTCCAGATGCTGTTGCTAATTGAATAAGCGAATTTGTGTACATTCTAGATGAAGTGATAACTTTTCCAGTTTATTATAGAAAATACGAAGGGATCTTCAAAAGGCGATTGTTCGCATTGGAATGATGAAAAGAAAGTTCCTTCTGATATTAAGTAAATTTTTCCCCTGCGCAACATGAAAAATATGTGAATTATATTTTTCCTGAAAAAACCAGGAGAGACACATTTTGTTGAGACTGTTCTAATTCTATGAAAAGGTTTTGGTGATAGGGGCTCATTATTTAATACACGATGGCAGTGACTTGACTTAATAAAGTCGAACGATGAAAATTTTGTCAGTTATGTAGGAATCGTGAATGGAAAATGCGAAAAGTTCAAGTTAAATCAATTAACTCTTGATTTATTTAAATGCCTGATTTAAATAAATTAAATAAATTATGTAAATGATTTATTCAAATGTACAGGGCTTACCGGGTAATAAGGACACGGAGATATGATCCTGGATACTTGCTAAATTAGAAATGGATTCCAAATGAACTCTCCAGAAAATAGCGGAAAAATGTCAACGTATTGTGCATTTGAAATTCAATATCGCAAGGAGTGAGCGAAAAGACAATTCACAAGTACTTAGTGTCCGACCGTCTAAGAGAAAAAAAAACTACAGACTTTTTTCAAATTCTAGCAGAACAGTAAAAAAACAGCCTATTACCCCCTGAATACCTTACACTTGTCATGATTGTGGAGGTAAGCATTTTAAAATGATTGTTTGTTCAAGAACAATAGATATTACGAATGTGGGAGATTATGACACAAAAGAACGTGTTGCAGATACAAAAAATGAAGAACAAAGAAAATATATGTGAACATGATGAATACATGGAGTAACGAGAAGCATCCTAAAACGGAAATTAAAAAGACATCTTAAAAGAAGAAATTTATTTTTGTGCAAATTAATGATGTAAAAATAAAATTGTAACTATATACAGGATCTGATATCACTATAATAAATGAAGAGACATGGAGAAAAATGAGTAAACCCAATTCATTGACGTCTGATAAAATTGCGTATGGAGTGTCAGGAAAGAGATTGAACTTTTTCGGTGATTTCAGCTGTAACGTTTCTTTTATGGGAAAAAGCAAAAAAGGGGTTGTGTTTGTATTAAAGAATACTGCTAATATGTTTTCACAGAAGGTCTAGGGACGTGCACAACGAGCATTACAAAAATGACAAGTAGTATTCATTGACATCACAAAAAATATACACCGGGTAGCCTTTTAAATCAGTATCGTAAAGTCCAAGAATCCATCCTTTATGTAATACTCTTCCAACATTGTTCCTTCTTTTACACATCAGAGATTCATCAATGTCTCCAATAAAAATCAATTCAACAATTTATTTTAAAGGATGACGAGACAAAGCGCGTCTAACCGCCCAAATTAGAAGTCACTCATGGACAGTTCGTTTCCGTCTTATCTACCTTTGGTGCGTCTGAGGAATCTCATTTTTTCAGACTATTTTTGTCTTCAGCGTCTACCCGTGACAAAATTTCTACCTCTGAGAAACTTGTGACGGTGGGGTCTCAGCACAGAAAATTCTTCTTCTGAGGAACTCTCTTTTAATCTCCATTATTTATGCCCACCGATTTCTGTAAATGTAAGAAACGTGGGCAACAAATCTCCAACAAAGCGTTGCCCTTATACTTTTGTCAAAACTGATGCTTCTTCAGACTACCTTTCAAAAACCATACTTAATATTTACGTTAACAACGTACCTGTGCACGCCTTTGTTGACCCGGGTCGTTCTGTCTACCAAATAGATTCAAATATAGTGAAAGCTAATATGGCGGATCCGTCCTTACTCCAACTAAATAACTAATGCGAATGTTTCTTTGTTCGCCCAAGTTATGCCTGGTCAGACTTCAGCTAAAAATACTTACCTTCGTACAAAACCGTCATTAATGAGTAATCTTTTTTTGCAACGTAATAGTGGGGCACGAGATTCTATGTTAACATTCTAGTATCATAATCCATTTTGGAGGAGCCAAACCATCTGCAGACTAGCATCAATCAATGTTCACTACCCGTCACTTTTTAGCAAGATGACGCCGGACTGCAGAAGCATAGCAGTAAAATCTAGATGTTACTCGCACGATGGCAAACAATTTATTAAAAGCAAAATAACGAGAATTCTTAGGGAGGGAGTTATTGAATCAATCTAGTCTCCATGGATGGCACAAGTATTCGTAACCTCTGAGAACTACAGAAAGAGATTAGTAATAGATTAGTAATAATCTATTACTAATTGCCAAATATCGCGTTTATAGTACTTTGGATCTCCGGAACGTGTACCACCAAGTAGAAATGCCGACAGGGGATCGAACCTCTACTGTCTTCGAGGCGAATAGTCGTTTTGTATCATTTTCGACAGATATCATTTTGGTGTGGCTAACGACGTGTCGGGTTTTTCAAAGAACCAATATTAGGACAGAAAAATTGTAGGAGACATTTGCTTAAACAGCGAGCGTAAAATTCTGTGGACTAAGCAGACCATGATCGCAACCATAAAAGTTTCATGGCAGCTGTTACCAAATAAAAGCTTACATTACATTTTAACAAATGTTTTTTGGGGTGAAAACTCTTAATGTGTTAGGGTATACTGTGAATGAAGCGAATATGAAGCCATACGCTTAAAATCTCTGCCCAAGCTACCGGTTCTTGATAGCATGCGAGCAATTCAGACACGTTTGCGAATTACTCGCAATGGATTTTTTTTTTCTTTTTAATAGAAGATACGTCCACACTGATATAAGCTAATAGTTTCCCCCAATCTTCCAATGCTGTTAAGGGATTACAAATATCGAAAAAGACGTAGCAAATGCGTCAATAATCGCTATAGACTATAAAACCCCATTTGTCATGGAAAAAAAACGCATCTGATAGTGGCATTGCAAAATCGACGCCATGTTGTTTTTTTCTTTTTTTGATTTTTTTTTTTTCAAGGACCATGTCGCCTACGGAGCAGCGACACTCAGCTGTCGAAAAAGAAGCCTACTCTATTGGAGAGGCAGTAAAAAGTGGAGTCATTATCTAATAGGGTATCACTTTACACACGTAACTGTCCAAAAATTAATTGCATTTATGTTTAATACCAAGTCAAGGATAAAATTAAAAACTAAAAAATAGCACGACAAAAAAGATTGAGCTATCTTGTTTCGCCTTCAATGTGATATACTATTCTGCCAAATACTGCGGTAGACGCGTTATCAAGAGTTATTACTGCTATCCAAGATATAATGATCATCGAACCCTACACACTGAATTATACAACCAAGCATAGCGATAATGACACAGGTAGTTCGGACAAGAAGTTTAGCCTTACTCTATTGAGGTGATCACATTCTGCCAAATCTGCACTGAAAATAAGTAAAGATTTTATAGGCCAGCCATTTTATAAAAACAACTCAATCCTTCGAAAGGATAAATATGAACTTCAAATGTCCCCTAGAATCGAAAACTAGAAACATATACCTGATTGCTATAATTGATAAATATTCACTATTCCCATTCGCATATCCTTCCCTAGATATATCAGTTAAAAATTTGTTAATAAAATGTCTGCACTTCTTATTCGCCCTTTTTGGAGCCTTAGCATGTAACCATTCAGACCGAAGAATAATAATGTCAGAACAATTTAGGCAATTTCTCTGTGAATAAGGGTTAGCTGTAAGTTGGACTACACTGTTAAACCCCGAAGGCAACGGGTAGTGCGGACAATACAATGGCATTAATGGGAAAACTATTCAGTCGGCTTCTGCGAATTGAAACTGCTCAATCACCGACTGGGAAAACCTCCTCCCAGAATCTCTCCCTGTTGTGCACTGCAACGAATACAACACCACATAAAAGGTTTCTATTATTCCAACATATAACTACCTAAGGAATCTCACTCCCCTCGTGGCTGTCACCATCTGGTACAGTCCTTCTGAAACACCACATTTGACACAGTAAAAACGACCCACTAATAAACAAAAATCATATCAATACAATCAAATCCATATTACACATTTTTCCACGCGAGATGAGATACTGTGTTATTGAAAGATGTGACCCCTACAGGAGTAACCTCCTCCCAGAGAAATCAGACACGGAATCATTCTCAGAAGAAATGGATCAACATGGGTTTAGTTCCGAGCAGGCACTTAAAAAACGAGTCTACTCTGTAATGGAAACTGCTATTTCAAATTCAGACACAGATTTACGACCACACCTTAATCTCAAACCAATAATAAATTTGATAAGTCGGTGAAGCTTTTCTTCACGATTCCCGTTCGCATTTCCTTGCCCAGAGGCATCCGCAAACTCAGTAATAAAATGTCTCCGCTTCTTTACTCCATTTTTGGTGCCCAAGCATATATCCATTCAGACCGAAGAACATCATTCATGTCAGAATAACTTTGGCAATTTTTACACGGACAAGAGGTGTCTGTAAGTCAAACTCTACCTTATAACCAGCAAGATAATGAGCAGTGAGAAAAATGCAATGACATTATCTGGAAAACCATTCAATTGGCTGCCGCAAATCGAAAATGCCCGATGTCTTATTAGGAAAAACTTCTCCCAGAATATCTGAACTTTATTCGAACCCGGTTATGCACTGCAACGAACGCACCACCCCCCCCACCAAAAAAAAAGGTTTCAACCGTTACAACGTAGAACTTCACTAGCAACCTCACTCCTCTCATGGCTGTCGCAATCTAGTACCGTCCGTCTGAGACGCCACGTTCGACACAGTAAAAACGACCCACTAGTAAAAGAAGTCAAATTAATGCAGGCAAATGCGCATTACGCGACCGACCTGCACTTAGACGGGAGACGAGATACTGTATTGTCGAAGGATATGACCTCTGCGAGAGTACCCCCTCCCATAGAAATCAGACACGGAATTGCTACTAGAACAAATGGACCAACATGAATATAGTTCTGAAGAGGAATTAGCACCCGAAAAAAAAGAAAAGAATCCACGATGAAACGGCCGCCGTTTTCGTCAAATTCAGACGCAGACTGCCTTACAAATCGAAGAATAGGTAATCATTATAAGTCGAAGATTTACACTTCAAAGCCGTATAGACAAGACAAATCCGGGAAAACAAGACTGCCAACCGCAATCCACGACGATGTCCTCAAAGGACCTGCAGCACAGCACGTCAGTGGAATGACTTTGTCTCCTACAAATAACTAGTGGGATGAATGAGGTATGGATTATCTCCCTTTTGCGTATTCAGCATTTAAATAAGTCCAGAAGTCCAAAGATAATAATAATAGCATCCAGTTAATAACATACAATAAAAAGTACGACAAAAAAGACAAAATACTAATTAAAACGATAATAATAATAATAATAATAATAATAATAATAATAATAATAATGTGGTGCAATACAGTTTCCATATCTTTAACTGGACCATCCTTAAAAGGTGACATTAAGGGAATGGATGTCAAAACAAGAAAGCTTTCCACTTGCTACAGCATGCATCATCCTGATGTCGATTGCTTGTATATGTCCAGATCCGAAGATGCCTAACGATTAATTCAACCAGAACTATCTTACAAAACCAAAACAATCTGTCTTCAAAGACAACGGGAAACTACAAAAGACTGGATGAGAATCTGTGTCAAAGAACATGAAAGAAATAAGAAACTTTATTCAATAATAAAGGGAGGTAACAAATTCAAACCGATATTTCCAGTGGTTGAAGAATTGCAAATAAACGATAATACACCTAATGCAGCGGCAAAGAATATAAAAAGAAGGAAAAGAAAATGTAATAGACCAAATGCAGAAACAATGACAAGATAAAGCTCTTTATGGTTAATACTCTGGCCGTACCAGACAAGCTGATATAGACAAAGCCCGTACGCCATCAGTGGTTTTTAATGCAGATTTGAAAGATGAAATCGATGGTTTTATTCTTGTTGCACTGGACCAATACTTGATAACTAGCAATTACCAGGAATATAAACTGAAAATTGTGTTGATCCCAGATGAAGAGTCTGTTCTAGATATCCAGAAACAATTGACCATATTCTAACAGACTGCACAGTGTTTGCTCCCAATATAAAACTTGGGAGGATAGAGTAGACCAATATCTGGGCCCGAAAGTAAGTGTGTACACAACAGAAATCAAAGGTGGTGGTGTTGTTGTCGGTGTTGCTGCTGCTGATGATGATGACAATAACAACAACACTCAGCAAATAACATCCAATATGCTGTATGAGAAAAAAGACATAATAATAATAATAACACCTAGCTATAATAGCCAATGAGCTATAAGTTGATAAAAAGATAGAATAATAATAATTAAAAAGTGACGAGTGGACGGAGTGATTACTGGAGTGTTCGTCTACGAAACCCTAAAGCTAAGTGACACAGTTTTTACTTGTACTAGTTATCTATCTATCTATCTATCTATCTATCTATCTATCTATCTATCTATCTATCTATCTATCTTTTCATATTCTATCTGTCTATCTATCTATCTGTTCATATCCTATCTATCTATCTATCTATCTATCTATCTATCTATCTCACTCTATTCATATCTATCCATCTACTTCCATCTGTTCAT
Organism: Acanthosepion lycidas; assembly: GCA_963932145.1. Taxonomy (NCBI): domain Eukaryota; kingdom Metazoa; phylum Mollusca; class Cephalopoda; order Sepiida; family Sepiidae; genus Acanthosepion; species Acanthosepion lycidas. Next base: position 32,812,875 of record OZ010610.1, on the reverse strand, counting down.
ATATATCTATCTAGCTATCTATCTATCTATCTATCTATCTATCTATCTATCTATCTATCTATATTTTCATATTCTATCTGTCTATCTATCTATCTGTTCATATCCTATCTATCTATCTATCTATCTATCTATCTATCTATCTATCTATCTCACTCTATTCATATCTATCCATCTACTTCCATCTGTTCATATATATCTATCTATCTATCTATCTATCTATCTATCTATCTATATTTTCATATTCTATCTGTCTATCTATCTATCTGTTCATATCCTATCTATCTATCTATCTATCTATCTATCTATCTATCTCACTCTATTCATATCTATCCATCTACTTCCATCTGTTCATATATATCTATCTAGCTATCTATATATCTATATATCTATCTATCTATCTATCTATCTATCTATCTATCTATCTATCTATCTATCTCACTCTATTCATATCTATCTATCTATCTCACTCTATTCATATCTATCTATCTATCTCACTCTATTCATATCTATCCATCTACTTCCATCTGTTCATATATATCTATCTAGCTATCTATCTATCTATCTATCTATCTATCTATCTATCTATCTATCTATATTTTCATATTCTATCTGTCTATCTATCTATCTGTTCATATCCTATCTATCTATCTATCTATCTATCTATCTATCTCACTCTATTCATATCTATCCATCTACTTCCATCTGTTCATATATATCTATCTATCTATCTATCTATCTATCTATCTATCTATCTATATTTTCATATTCTATCTGTCTATCTATCTATCTGTTCATATCCTATCTATCTATCTATCTATCTATCTATCTATCTATCTATCTATCTATCTATCTATCTCACTCTATTCATATCTATCCATCTACTTCCATCTGTTCATATATATCTATCTAGCTATCTATATATCTATATATCTATCTATCTATCTATCTATCTATCTATCTATCTATCTATCTATCTCACTCTATTCATATCTATCTATCTATCTCACTCTATTCATATCTATCCATCTACTTCACTCTGTTTATATCCTATCTATCTATCTATCTATCTATCTATCTATCTATCTATCTATCTATGTGTGCGTCAAAGATCAATATCCAGCTAAATACATCTAATAAGCTGTAAGACAAAAAAACAAGATAATAAAAAAATATAATAATAAATGCAATTTGAATTTACATTTTTCTTTTCTTTAATTTCATTTTAAATGTCTTTGAGTTTATTTAACTTTAATTCTTTTTTTGGTTTTTACTTATCTTTTATTCTTTTATTTTTTATTACCTATATTTTAAAACTTTTTCCACACTTCCGTGCCATTTTTTCTTCTTCTCTCGTCATAATATATCCTTGCCGATATATATATATATATATATATATATATATATATATATATATAATTATTTATTTAAAAATAAAAATATTCCAACACGCTACATAAGAGGTCTCATGTTTCAAAACAAGAGCCGAAAATTTCAATATAATTATTTGAATTAAATTGAGTAAAAGTAATCTCTGTTCCATCTTCAAGCGAAATTTTTTGGGGAATAACTTATTTCTGAAATTTACGTGTTTTAATAGTATATTCACAATTGAAATCAAAATTTCCATGGTAACAGCCAGGGCGAATTGTTTAAAATAGTTAGGGGTGTTGAGTGTTAATAATTTCTATCAGTATAGAGTTATTTTCATAGATGTCAAGTCAGGGTAAGGTGGGGGTGTCTAAATTTAAAACGGATGATGTTTTCCCCTAGTCTGGTTTACGCGTCTATGGAGATTTTTTTTTTTTTTTTCTTTATGAAAGGGCCGTTTTAACATGAGACCTCTTATGTAGGGTGTTGGAATCATATTTTTAAATAAATAATTATATTTATGCTCTACTTTTCTATCGAGCACTACTTTTTAAAAATAATAACAAAAATACTAAAGAACTTTGGATTATTTACCTAACCAGTTCTTTCCTATTTTCTATATATTTTCATATATATATATATATATAAAAATATATATATATATATATATATATATTTAAATAAATTTCCAATATTTTTTTTTCCTTTTTGCTCTGCAAATTCGCGCGGTTTGATTTTTTTCCCCTCATACCATTAATGATTTCATTTTTTAATGGTTTAATTGTATGTAGGGTGTTTGTGTGAGTCAATATATATTGCAATAATTGTTAATTGTTCCCAGTCGACCATGATGAGCTTGGGAACGAAACCGGTTGGTCTGTTCTGTAAGTGTTTTCATCTCTTATTTTTATTTTTCATAATGCCTTTAGGAAATAATTTGTATCTATTCCTTGCAATATATATATATATATATATATATATATATATATATATATATATATAGAGAGAGAGAGAGAGAGAGAGAGATTGAATCCATCCAGCTCTAATCTGAAACAACAACATAAAAGAGACAGTTTGACCAACACAAGGACTGATCAAAATTCATATATACACACACATACACATACATATATATATATATATATATATATATATATATATATATATATATATATATATATATATATATATACAAGTATAGGATTGATGTATACGGAATAAATTGCAATAACCAACAATTACTATTCTTAAAAGAGTGCTCAATACAGAGTAGAGCAAATATAATTATTTATTCGAAAATTATAACATAAATATGTTATAAAATCACGACAAAAATAGCCATTTTGTTTCAGCACCTCTAGTATCTTATCAAATGATGATGTTGAATGTAGAATAAAGGGTTTTAAAAGGTTCAAATCAATTACCTCCCCCTATCAAGGGGAAACCCTGTTACATAAGCTGGAATGACCAATCAAAATACAAGTATACGAGGATTCAAAAAACTTGACAACGAACTAAGGTTATAATAACTATTTAATGCCTTAATGTTGGGGTTAGACTAAAATAGAATTTATTCTAACTAATAAGTATTAAATTATCTGATAAAATTTGAAATTAAAAATTACCCATTTTAAAATTTAAATTTAATCTCCGTTAAATTTAAAATTATAAAATTACTGAGGAAAAAAGAAAAATGCATATGTTATTCTATTTATTTTGTTTTTATTGAAATTAAGTTGGAAGAAACGTTATGGTCAACTGTTGTTCTGAGCTTCATGGCAACATAGATACATTTGAATTCTAAATATAGGCAGGGGAGGATGACATCTTGCAAAAGACAATACATACACAATCAGATTATAATACATAAACAGGCAGAAGTATTCAGATATATACACACATAAAAAGTGACGGGACAGAAAATGTCTCCAAGACCCTTTACAAAAAAACAAAAACAAAAAAGAAAAAACATACATACACAATAAAAGGTGCATCCAAGTTACCATACACACATACACCGATAAAGACACGTACATACACCCACATACATTGACATAGACATTCCGTTACAACAACCAAGAAATATTTAAGATTGAAAGTGTTATTAAACGAATTCTAACCACTTATTAAAATATAACTCCATTTGGTGGTTAATTAATTTGAACCTTTTAAAACGCTTTATTCTACATCCAAACATCATGACTTGATAAGACACCAGAGGTGTTGAAACAAAATGACTATTTTTTTAGTGATTTTATAACATATTTATGTTATAATTTTCGAATAAATAATTACACACACACACATATATATATATATTAGGTTGGTGCAAAAATAATGTCGTTTTCTCACATAGTAACATATGTGAGAAAACGACATAATTTTTGCACCAACTTAATGTATATATATATATATATATATATATATATATATATATATATATATAATGTGCGTGTATGAGCATAGGTAAAGATCGTATTGACTGACTTTTTTCCTCCGTTTGCATATGTTCTGCGCTTTGACTGACTTGTCTTTGTGAAAATTTTAATTTTAGTTCCTAGCAACTTGATAAATGACCCCAGATGTAAATCTTTTTTTTTTTTCTTGTTTCTATCACTTTGTTTAATGAACTGTTGTTCTCATTGACGTCCGTAAGTTGGACATTTGTTGGATGGCATTTTGTGTTTGCCTTTCAACATGTAAGATAATAAAGTTTATACAATTTGAAATAACATTTTTCTTTTCTTTAATTCCATTTTAAGTTTCTTTTGCTTTATTTAACTTTAACTCCTTCATTTAATTTGTTGGTAATAACTCTCAATATTAAAGATTGTCCACTGCTTACATTTCATCTCTCCCTACACTATCACCCTGAATACGGTAGTAAATAATGAACTCTTTAAATATGGACATATGAATATAATTCTCCGTCTTATGGGCAGGGCGAGCTCTCTGGTCTTGGTCGACAATCGTCCTAGAGGTGGTAATTGTCGGTCAAGGATAAAACCCCTAGAATTTATGAATCTGAGTGATTACGAAAAAAGTTTCCTACCGGATCGGCCGTCACCCGGGCCAACAAGAGTCGCGTACATTAGAACTGAACCAATCTGAGGCTGAAAAATCTATCACTGAAAGAAACTCTTCCAACAACGAAGAGACGCTTAGTCACCAAATTCGGACTATTTCCATCTTTGGACCACGTGACTCAATGCCAGATAAACTAATAAAAGGAAAGTGAACAAAATGGTCCCGCGTAGAGTATCAACAAGTCATGGCATCATTCTTCATTGCATTCGAAAATCCAGAAAAAAATGCCACGCATCAGATATATCCAATATGGAGAAGTATAGAAGAAACTTTATCTCAACCCAAACATGTTTACAAATGTCCGCAAGGACATCGGGCGAAACAAAGGGTTGTCAATTGAGGAAAATAGATAAGATAAAACTTGATATATGACAAAATACAATAATCCATCTCTTAAACAATAAGCAGATGAGAGTAGAAATAAATAATATGACAGAGAATGAGTTAAAGATAAAATAAAATAAATGTCATACAAAATAATCCCACAGGAAATAAAACTGAAGAATCTACCTGTGAAAACAACATACAGTTATCCAGACGATGCCATTGAAGATGAGTTTAACTACATTAGGATAGAAATTCTTGAAAGCCACAGAGCTGAAATCACCGAAGCTAAAACCACGTTATTCAAGTACTCAACAGAGTAACTCTTACGTAAATTTCAGACAGAGACCAGCTCCCATAAATTCAAATGCCAAAGTCCAATAAAGACATTGTGCAAATATTCAACGCCGCACTGGAAAAACTGTTAATCGACAAACAAAATAGGAAACATCACAGAAGTTAAAAATGTCATATACGCGACAGCTTTAGCAGCTACATGGAAGCTTGGAGTCAGTCATTGAAAAAAGTTAATAACAAAGTGAGACAGCTTGAAAGGCAAAACTAACGTGAAGGTTTTTATCTTGATACATTGCATTTGCTAAAGTAGGTATTTTCGTTGCATTTTATGTATTTTATGGTTTATTTACATTTCTTTACCCACTTGAAATTACCTTTTGAATTTGTTGCTTCCTTTATTACTGAATAAAAACACTTATTTCTTTCATGTTCTTGTGTACATAACATACTCCAGTGTCATGTAGATGAGAGTAGAATTAAATAATATAACGGAGAATCAGGTAAAAACTAAAAATAAATGAGATACGAAATAATAATTTCCCGGGAAGTAAAACCGAAGAATCTACCGGTGAAATAACCTGCGGTTATCCAGACGTATTCAGTAATAAAGGAAGCCAACAAAATGGAGTTTCAAATAGGGGAAGAAATACAAGTAAAGGACAATAGATCAACTGAAGCTGCAAAATAAAAAAGAACGCAAAGTGAACAGACCAGATAGAGGAACGATGGCGATATAAACGGCTTCATGATCATTATTCTGCCCGTGACAAACAAGCTGATGTAGACAAACCCCGTACCCATCAAGGGCTGCGTAGTGCAGGGTTAAAAGCTGAAATCGAAGTTTTTATCCTTGCTACACAAGAAATGTTAACTATAAATTATCAAACACATACTGAAAAAAATTGTGTGACCCCAAAATACAGATTCTGTGAAACAATTGACCATCTTGTATCAGGTTGCACTGTACTAACACCTACTGAATATAAAACCCGGCATGACAAAATGGGCCAATATCTGCACTGGAAAATCTGTAACTTCTACGGGAAGGAAACTGCAAGAAATTGGTATGAACTCTACCCACACCCGGTTACGAAGATAGGACCTCTAACAATTTTAATAAACTTCGCATTACACGGAGAGAGAAAAATCAGAGGTAATCGCCCAAATATCGTGATTAGGGACCGCAAAGACAAAAAAAAATGCCTCTTCGTTAATATGATAGTCCCTGCAGACTGCAATATATCTTTGAATGTCTTTAAAAAAAAAAAACTGTCAAAATACAAGAACCTTGAAGTTGAAATCTCAAACATGTGGCACATGTGAATATCAACAATTCCATTTATAGTTGATGTCCACGGATTGAACTTTAGGTGGCTGAGGTTTAATGAAACTAGAACTTAACAATTGAATTTATTTTAAATTAAACAATCGGTTTGCAAGCCTAACTAACAAAAACCCTCTCCTACAAATAGGAAAACACTAAATCCACTACGTCAAAAAAAGAACCTACACTATTCAAGAAAAGGCTTAATATATCTGAGATCCTACTAACAAACAATAAAGTGAATACTATCTACGCCAAACGAGTAAAATCGAAAGCAAAACAACTTGGTGCATTAAAATTACAAAAAAAATATGGGTTGGCAAGGCCTTACATGGTAAATATTTAAAAAGAACGAAAGAAGTAGATGAGGGCCAACAGAAAATACATCAGTGGCTGAAGAGTACCTCGTTGAAAGCTGAGACAGAAACCCTAGTTATTGCAGGCTAGGACCAAATCTTCATAATCAGGTCCTATCACTGTTACATAATCAAGGATGGAACTGACCCGACATGCAGGATCTGCGGAAAATATGATGAAGTTGTGGCCCATCCTATCTCAGGATGTCCGGAACTGGCAAAAAATGAATATACCCAGAGACATAACAAGGTAGCAACATATGTTCACTGGAAGATATGCAAGAAACACAAAATCTAAACCACTGAGAGAAGATATGAGCACAAACGAGACACAATTACACAAAATAACAATTTGACTATCTTCTGGGATATACCAATACCTGATATTATAACAAAAGACAAGAAATTCAGTGTATGCTTATTGACATAGCAGTACCATCTGAAAGAAACATCTCCATGAAAATTATCGAGAAATTGTCCAGATACCGTCACCTGGATATCGAGATTAAAAAGATGTGGGAAATGAAGACTGAGACTGTACTAATAGTAATCGGAGCTCTGGGCCTCGTGAGAAACAGAATGGACAATTTTACTAAGAGTGTCCCAGGTAACATCAACATATAACTTGCCCAGAAGATCGCCCAACTAGAAACATCCTATATACTAAGAAAAGTGTTATCAATTAAATGACAATTCTCTTATAAGGCCTAAGGACGATAGATTCTACACGGCTCTACATGATACAAAGCAGGAAACATGACATGTACAATAATAATAATAATAAGAAGAAGAACAAGAACAAGAACAAGAAGAATTACAAGATGTGAGGAATGAAGACCAATAGTGATCGCTGCTCTGTGCCTCGTGAGAAAAGGAATGGACAATTTTACGAACAGTGTCCCAGGTAACATCAACATATAACTTGCCCAGAAGATCGCCCAACTAGAAACATCCTATATGCTATCAATTAAATGACAATTCTCTTATAGGGCCTAAGGACCATAGTTTGGATCCGGCTCTACAGGATATAAACAAGGAAACATAACATACACAAATAATAATAATAATACGTAATTCGGGACTGCAAAGCCAAAATGTGTCTGCTTATTGACATGGCAGTCCTTATAGATGGCAATGTATGTTTGAAGATCTTCGAAAACTATTAGAATACAAAGACCTTGAAATCGAAATCCTAAAAATGTGGCGCATGAGGACATTAAAAATTCCAGTTGTATTTGGAGCCCTCAAATTGATTGGAAAATATTTCAATAGAATCCTTGAAGGAATCGCTCGTAGCACATGCCTTAAAGAAATAGAAGAAAATGTACTCATAAGTAAAGCCCACACTTTACGAAGTGCTTTATCTATGTAAAATGTGTGATTTTTTTTTTCAAAACTGCTTAGTGAAAAAATGTCATGATGCCATTTATGACCTTACTTCTTTAGTCAGGAGCTGGAAAGAAAGGAGTATGTACGAGAAACGACAGGGAATAAGAAGAAGAAGAAGAAGAAGAAGAAGAAGAACAACAACAACAACAACAACAACAACAAGAATAATAAGAAGAACAAGAACAACAAGAATAAGAAGAATAAGAACAAGAAGAAGAACAACAACAACAAGAATAAGAACAACAACAAGAATAAGAACAAGAACAAGAGGAGAACAAGAACAACAAGAATAATAATAAGAATAACAACAATAATAATACGAATAACAAGAACAAGAAGAACAAGAAGAATAAGATTAAGAACAAGAATGATCGGAGCTCTGGTCCTCGTGAGAAAAGGAATGGACAATTTTACTATAAGTATCCCAGATAACATCAACATACAATTTGCTCAAAACACCGTCTTACTAGGAACATCCTATATACTAAGAAAAATGCTATCCGTTAAATGACAATTTTCCTATAGAGACTAAGGACCATAGTTTGGACCCAGCTCTACAAGATACAAAGCAGGAAACATAACATGCACAAATAATATTAATAATAATAATAATAATAATAATAATAATAATAATCACCCAGAAATGCCCTTAAAACAGAATAAATTAAGTTTCTCCACTATTTAGTATACTAAGTTTAGCTGTAACGAGAAAGATTGCTCACCTGCTTTGTACTCCTGAAAGTTTCATCAATGTGGCAGTTTATGGGCATATAATACTTGAATTTGCATTCACACTCTCATATATTCACAGAACATTACACATTTTGAATGATTTGTTCTCTCCATTTTTATTTTTCACACTCTACATTTCATCTCTATGCATTTTATCTGTACATAAATATCATTTGTCCATATACATGTACATTTCTTTGAAAGTTTAAACGTCTATACAAAGTCCAATGACATCATGCAATTAAGAAAAACGTTGCTGGATATGTTGGTTATATATCCAATCATTTGTACCAACAATCCTGATTTGTTGACGTGCAGTTTCTTGAGTTTTGTGGTTGAAATTTGGAATTAGCTCGTAACAGAACCAAATTGTGAAGAAGATAATCATAATCATAAAGGCTGTGTGTAGTGAAATATATCAGCGACATCATTAGCACTTGTTGAATGCTTGTACAGCAAAAATACCCGCGCCACTTTGATAAACTATGAATTTCAGGTCGATCAGAATTTGTATTGCTATCAACAAAGGTGACAGAAAACGACTAATTTATGATTGTGTGAGGTTTCAACATCCAAAACCTCGGGTCATTGAAGCTACCCAACGTGACATCCCTGTGGTTGACAAAAAAAAAAGAAAAAAGATAATTAAAAACATAAAAATGCCTCCTCATCGAAGTGGCTATCCCCAGGACAATCCTAAATTGAAAAACTTAAAAGGTACACCTTCATGTTGAGGTGGCCAGAACACGAGATATTAAGATACTATTGTCCCAGTTTTTATAAGGACTTTCGGGTTATAACACCGTATTTAAAAAGAAAAATTCTCCTAACAACAGCGTCATTTCCGGGCATAGATCCTGGCTCTCCAAAATTTCCTCGTTGCAATTAGCAATTTCCTACCTTTGCTAATGCCCCTGTCGTCCGTTCCGCCATCCATTCACACAAGTTCGTTAAGTGAAGTGCTTCTCTGCCTTCATTTATCTCTCAATATACTTTGGGTGGGGTATGTTTTCCAAGTTCTTCCTCACTTCTCCTCTTCCAATTAATTTCACCTGTGTTTTTCCTGATTTTGCGTATAAGTGCTCTTTCTGTTGTTATTTTCTTTAAGACTTCTTTGTGCTTTTATTTTTTTCCTTAGCCACAGGAAGATTGTCCAACAGGTCATATAAGAGGACGTATATAACATAGCAACTTTTTTCTAACATTTTTTTTCAGTTTCCCAACACCTTGCTTAACATTTTGAATGCTTTCTTTTCTAACCAAATTCGTACTTCGGATCTCGGTGTCGTATTTTTCATCCTCTGTTAAAACACTTCCCAGATATGTAAACCTCTGCATTTACTTGATGGTGATATCACCAATTTGTAACTCTTATTTGGACGTTTAGTTTTGATTCTAATTTCTTGGTGTTGAGGGTTTGTTCTTTTTTATCGCTTTCTTCTACTACACAATCTAGGAGACCTGTAGTTTTTTAAGGCTTAGCATTCCATCGCTTCTGAAGTCTACATTTCATGTCTCTGCAGATATTCTGCGAAGTTTTCTCTTTAAGGTTGTCCGACTTGATGGAGAACACCACTAATTCAAGATCTACAGTTGAAAGAGAAAAACCGTTCGGAAAAAAAGAAAATAATAATAATAATAATAATAATAATAATAATAATAATAATAATAGAATCCTCTGAATATAAAACTAGGCATGAAAGAGTCAGCATTGGAAAATATGAAACTTTTACGGGAAGGAAACTAAGAAACTGTATGAACATCACCCAAACCCGGTTACACAGATAGGATATGTAACAATGTTATGAGACTTTAAAATACACACAGACAGAACAAGCAAAACTAATCGGACAGACGTGATAATCACGACGTCTGGGCGATTAGTATGTGCCTTCTTATTGACATAGCAGTACCTGCAGATTATAATGAGTCTTTGAAGATCTTCAAAAAAAAAAACAAAACATGAAAATACAAGAATCTTTAAGTGGAAATCTCAAAAATGTGGCACGTGATAACATCAACAGTTCCAGTTGTAGTTGAAGACCTCAGATAGATTGGAAACTGTTCCCATAGACTCAATGCATGGACTCCTTGTAGCCCATGCCTTAAAGATATACAAAAAATGTACTCAAGATCAAATCTCACACTTTACGAGGAGCTTTATTTATGAAAAATGTGTGTGATTTTTTTTTAATATGATCAGAAGAAAATATCATGCAGCCATTTCTGTACTTAGGTCTCTGATAGGAACCCGGAAGGGAATATGTATACAAGAGAAATCAAAGGAGATAATAATAATAATAATAATAATAATAATAATAATAATAATAATGATAATCGAATGAGATTGGTGGAAAGCTCACTAAAGAAACAAAATGCTTTGCCGACAACTTCAGACCTAATAATCTAACTGATTAGACGTGCACACGAAATACAAAAATGCTATTCAGATTCCTGACCCATAATTATATCCACAATAAAATGGATATACTGATAGGCTTTACAAATAAAATTTAAATTAAAGGTCTGTAAAAATAACGAATTTATAGTTTATAAAACCTGATATATGATACATATTATTGATATTTTAATAGAATCTTATAGAGGCTTTAGTTACTTCCATAAAATAAGCTTTGAAATATTAGGTTGGTGGAAAAATAATGACGTGATAATGACGTTTTTTGACGTTAAAAAATACGTCAAAAAACGATATTATTGCGTCATTATTTTTCCACCAACCTAATAAATATCTGTAACCTACGGAAATATATTCCATACTTCCTCGTCTACAATAATGATATTAATAACACAATGGAGTCATCCATAGTCATTTTACATGTTCCGATTGAAATTTTGATGAGAATCTGACGAAACGATAAGCATATGACAGTTTGAGAAATATTTTATGTTGACATGTTTCGCCGACCAAATAGTGTCATCAGAAAAACTGTTTCTATTTAAATTAAATCTATAATATCGCAACAAAACGCTAATAATACGTACGCTTGACTATTTTTTTACCATAACTATATCGTTTTTGAAATTATATCTTACTAATAACAATTCAGTTTTACTTTATTATAACTTTTTCTATGCAACTTTGTCTCGGAAGCAAATTTACTTAGGAAATGTTATCATCGTGGAAGATAAAGTGGTCACACAGATTTCGTAGATCATGACATTTTCAATGCATCTTCATCTTATCAAGTTATCTTCAGCTTTAGGTTAAAAAAAACCCTTCCAGGCTAACGTTGTGACAACGAAGTTTTCGTTGGCGTAGTACTTCATTGAATGTGTTAATTTTAAATTTATTTTAAGTTCGTATATTATTTTCATGAAATTTCGGGATGTTTCATGGATATATATTACAGGGCAATGTTTACGATCCGTCTGACAAAGGTCTGATGTAAATGTATCTGTTTTCCTTTGATCAAATCATTGTTTTAAAAGTATTTTTCATCATTTTTATTTTGAGATTATGCAAATTTCTATCATGTTCATTAGTCACGTAGGTATTATACTTGGTCTAGTTTTTCTGTTGTACATTATTTTTCTTTTGCTGATTTTGTACGTTTTTCATTCGGCATTTTTTAAAAGCATTTCACCTCAAGCAAGGCGGGAAGGCACTAGCACTCAAGGGGTTACAGAGGATTTGGAGCGAGAGCGGATAGAAGTGATAGAAGAAAGGTATGAGGAGAAGGAGAGTGGATAGATGATCCAGGGTGTTGCCTTCAGTGGTTGAAAATGTTTCTCACGGATGACCTTGTAAATAGTATTGTGCAAGAAATAAATAGATATGCTCAACAATATTTCCAAAAATACCCCAATCTGAAACAGTATTCTCGCTGTCGCCGGTGGAAGGACTTGACAACAGAAAACTTTTGACTGTTCTTGGCCCTATAGTGTCTATATTCTCCCAAAAATTATTAGCCTTGTACTTAAAAAAAAACTCTATAAATTGCCTCTTCCAGGTGTGACCATAGCATATCACTTTTTGAAGCATCAGTTCTCTTAGGAGCTTCTTTATTCTTGCCCAATATGCTTCTACACATGCTTAGTACAGGCCCCTATCACTGGATCAAGAAAATTCTCATTATATATATATATTTTTTAAAGCGTTTCACCTCAAGCAAGGCGGGAAGCCACTAGTACGCAAGGGGTTACAGAAGATTTAGAGCAAGATCAGATAGGAGTGATAGAGGAAAGGATGAGTAGAAGGATAGTGGATAGATCAAGGCAACTGGAGATGTCGATTGACATTACTTTTGAATAGTTGGAGATTATAGCTATCAGGGAAACAGGAAAGGGGAAGGGAGTTCCACAGGCGAGAGGTGCGAGATATGAAGCTATTGGAGTAGAAGAGACGGCTACATTTAACAGTTTCAACAGTGAAAGGATGAGAGCAGGATGCCACCTCGTAGGGCGCTTGAATTCATGAAGTCTGGGAACTAGTGAAAGCAGCTCATCGGAGCAATTACCATGAAAGTATTTGTAAAAAAGACAGAGAGAGGCGACGGCGCGTCTGTGAGAGAGCAACAGATCAGGGCCAATTACATTGCATATCCGTGTCTGGATCTTATCAAGAACCCCGAGGCAAACAGAAGAGGCTCCAGATCATATATGGTAGCAATACTCCATGCAAGGGCGAATGGTTGATTTGTAGATTTGAAGGATCGATTCCGGGGAGGAAATTTCATGGCGCGGCACAGGGAACCGACTTTACTTGTGGTTATATATGGAATAACTGATGTAGATGATTCTAAAACTGTTCTTGGTGCATTTATATCCTTAAGTAGATATTTAGCGCTCTAAGCAAGAAGCCTAAGGTTTGGTTTTATTGTTTTTATGTGAGTAAAATGTATGACAACGTTTTTGTTCATTGACTTACTGTGATCATTTAATTTTAAACCGGTATAAGTTAGAAGTAACAGAATTTGAATGGATGGGAATACGAACGTCTGGTATCAGAAATAAGGACATTGTATAAGAAATCGAAGAGTCGTATTCCAATTCATGTCTGGTTCGTTACATTCATTTATGCCCTAATATCTATGGGAATGCCATGAATCCTGCTCTTCCCCCCAGCTATGATTAAATAGTCAAATTTGTATTTAACAATTATTACTATGCCTAAAAAATGTTAATACAATAAACACTCGAAAAAAGGAATTATCCTCAAAATTTAAAAATATCTTTCGGTTTTTAATACCCCCAAAACGCTTGATAACTTTTAAAAATATATATATCCACCCAATCGATGTAACAAATCTCAATAAATGTAAAGGTGCTATTTGCTTCTTTTTCATATATAAATTCTATTATAGGTTCAATTTTTTTAGTTTATTTATGTGATCTAATAAGAAGTTCGGATAGAACAACGACCAAATCGTTTTAATAACAACAACAAAGATGAAGACATTTACTTTTCTTGTATTCTTTCACACTCAGTAACCCCCTGCGTCTTAATGGCATTATTACTTTACTTGGGATTAACCGATTAAAACAAATATACAAAATATAGTCGCCCAATGTTTTTGAGAATGGTTTGATATGTGTATCTATATATTAAGTCATTGATATATGTCCCTAAAAACTTAATGGCTACGCTAAGCGTAAAAGGAATATTCGCAAAGAGCATTTCCCCATTATGACCATTATTTTATCCATGATATAATAGCACATTATTTCACAGACGGAATGAAATATCTGAAAGGTAAGAAATGGTAAACATGCTTTGTTCTCGGTGCGAGTTTTATAGCACTAACTCATACACAAAATTATATATATATATATATATATATATATATATATATATATATATATATATATATATATATATATATATAGTTAAACGTGTCCCACGCAGAGGAACTATAACATGTATGCAACAACAAGCAGAAACAAATGAAAATGAAAAGATAGGGTTTAACGGAGATCCTTCAGTGTTTCGGGAGAAACCATATTTAGGATTCCAGATTCGAAAGGGCCGAATTTATTTGCGATATCACAAGCGAGGACTTATTCTCCTGAAGCAAGAAAACAGCGAGCCATTTTTTCCAGGCCTGCAAGGCTAAGATAGTTTCTACATCGAGTAAAGATATATTTCCAAAGGGAAATGGCAACATAGGCTTATAAGCTGGCTGAGGGAGACAGATCTAGCCACCGTTCGGGCGAGGCAATTGCTCACCCGTGCTAAAAAGAAACAAATCATCGGTTTAACTCCTGGAGGCTGACTGAGGATTGACGATTGTCGTCATTCTATGACGTAACTATGAGGTCGTCACGTTACCCACTTCTTATTAACCTTATGTATCCTTACACAGTTCTAGGCTTCACGTCTTCTCACAAAGGATGGCAATGTATATGAATCTGTTAAAATTTTCATCTTCTTCCCAAGAAAATTAGCAGACTGCGCTTCTGGAGGGTTAGTAACAAGCCGAAAATAGTTATTTGATTCGTTTAACAACATAGTACTTGTTTATGGGTCGTTTAATACCGAAATTTAACTTTCTTGAGAGCTTCGAAGTAATAAAATATGATATATATTGTTCTACTTTTGCAATTGAATAACATAGTTGATTATACTCAGCTTCTGTGCATATGTATGTTTGCGTAAACATAATTACTAGAGGTGGTGATATGTGTATTTTATATTGTAGTTTTGCTGAAGTTATATTTTGGAATACAGTTTGATTCTTTTAAGAAATTGTAGGATATTATATGGATTAATGTCATGAAAGATTTCTCTCATGTTGATTGACGTATTGTTGATAATTTTACCATAAATAGATACTGGTATTTTTTTAATATAAATATGTATCGTTGGTATTTGTTAAGAGAATCTATTTTTATGAATGGAACTTCGAGTTCTGGTTTATTTGATGTGGTTGTATAACCTTATATATTGGAAGTCTTTCATCCGGGTATTAGTAGGAGTTGATAAGAGAATTGTTGCAGAAATCTGCTTTAAAACAATCCGTTTACTACCATTCACTGACTTTACTTGTAAACTCTACCACAACATCCAAGTATCAGTATTTTAGAGGGTAACCATAATCAATGAAATTATGATAAAACCTTTTTTTTTTTCTTTTTTGTTCATTATAGCAGGTAGTCTTCTGACATTCCTATTACTTCTCTTCATCATATTTCTTTTGTCGCACACGTGACAATGTTGGGGGGGGGGTTCTAACTAAAAGCAAAATGTCTTTTGAGAATTTCTCTACCCTTTTTCCTTTTTTTTTTTTTTTTTTTGTTATTTCCAGTAAGTAAAATAACTTAATCAAGCATATTTGATATTTCTAAAGTAAAGCATGCTATTATCACATTGGTAGTAAATCATTTTCTATTCAAGAATTTTCGTCTTTGGACGAAGCATTTGAATCTTTAAAAATCATTTATTGCAACTTGATACACATTCTAATTTATATACAAATACTGCTATGAAAACGAGGAAATAAAAATATTCTAGCTGAACAAATTAGTTGATGAAGAAATTTTGAATGCATTTCTTCCTCAAAACGCTGAAACGTGAAGCATTTGATACTAGAACAAGATAATAAGAAACATTTTCCCATCTCACAAATTCCTGACAATAAGTAACGAGAACCCAGTTATTTTTCAATGTAGAACTATATGCCCTTCTTTTCACAGGGATTTGTTTCTATTGATGATAGTAGCTGTTTTAAACTTGTTAAAATCTTAAGAGATACTGATGTGTTTCAGACCTTGTTGTAACAAGGTATGCTATCCTTACGTTAGCATTGGATTTTTTTAAATTAAACTATAAAAATTGGGATTGCAACAAACATATTAAACATGTTCCTAAATATTCTGGAAAAATCCCGTAAATAAATACCTTCCACAATTTGAAAAAGTAACAGAAAATTTAAAATGGCCGCACCAAGTCTGGCCAACTTTACTGCAAAATGTCATGATAAGTATATTCAACTCTTGATATTGAAGATGCATCAAATTATGATATAGTTAAAGCTGCAATTTTAAATGCTCATGGACTGGTGCCAGAGATAGACAAAACATACGAACATATAAATAATTTGATAATCAAACTTTTGTGGAATTTGCAATAGATAAGGATGTTTCTAATTTGCAAGAGATAGGATTTTTGATCAGTGGTTAACGGCTAAGAAAATTGACGGTGAATTTAATAAATTTCACCCATAATTCTTATGGAAAATTTTAAACAATGTATGATTCATGATTTATTAAAGTATCTTGGAGATAAAGATATCAAAAATATAAATGAGACAAAAGTCCTCACTGACTCTTATACAGTAACGTGTAAAAATAATTTTCATCTAATCGGTAATTTTAGACATACTGAAAATTATGAAAATTCATCGGTAGGTTAGTGTTTCTGCAAATATCTCGGTCACATTCTAAACCTCAAACATTTTAATGATTCTCTTGAAGCAAAATAAAAAAGTACATGTGCTTATTATAACAAAAATAATCACATTTTTTTCTAATTGCTTGAAGCTTAAAAAGAAACGGCGAGCTGAAACGTGAAGATTTTGATATTAAAACAAGCTAATAAGAAACATTTTCCCATCTCAAAAATGCCTGACAATAAGTATCTTCATCCCGTTTCCTTTTCTATGTAGAATTATCTTTAGTGTTTAGCCAGGTATCCTTAATCATCCCCTCCATCGGATTAACTGACACGGTTCATTTATTTTAGATGTTCACAATGCTCTTCGCATTTTGTATAACTTAGCAATGATTTGGCTGGTGGGAAAGTTTTAATAATGATTGTGATTCGAAAAATCAAGACTTATCCTGGTTGTGCTGTTACAAACATCAAAGGGCTAAAAAGCAAACTAAATGTCATACAGAAAATATACCATGTTCGGATAAATTTAGTAAACTCAATGATACTTTTATGCCTCATCAGTTCCTAAATGAGATGGAAATTAGAAATATCCAAAGCAAAAATACTGTTCACTCTAAAAAATCTAGAAAAGAAAAATGGTTTTCAGAAACCTTTGATATTAATTTGTTAGATGACGTATCAAAATTCAAAGTAAAATTACCGTATTTTCTCGAAAATAATACGCACCTATAAATAATACGTACTCCAACAAATGATCCGAAAATTAAGAAATATATCTATCTCTATGTATAATATGCATCTATAAATTTTGGCCGAAAAAATAAAATAAAATAAAAAAAAATAATTACGAAGTCATTTTGTCGACCTTGACATTAAGAATAAAATCGAAACTAAGCGTCTAAAATAATGTCGAAAATTACCATGAGTTGGAACATATTGTAAAATGGCTTCAGGAATATTGAGATTCTGTCAGTAAGGATGTTATAAAGAGAGGTTTCAAGAAGTCTTGTCTCATGGATGGCTCTTAAGATGACATCATTTGGCAAAAGAATGAAGAGGCCGAAGATAAGTTTGAAAAGGGCGGAGATAATATTGTGAATGGTATGAGGTTGGTGCAAAAATAATGACGTAATAATGTCGTTTTTTGACGTATTTTTAACGTCAAAAAACGACATTATTATGTCATTATTTTTGCACCAACCTAGTAATTTGTTTAATGGCAATTTATTCTATAATAGAAAGTGGTGGTGATGATGATGATGATGATGATGATGATGATGATGATGATGATGATGATGATGATTAAAATTTAAATAAATTGCTAATTGGATATCCAATTTTCTTCGAAATTGGCCTTTTTATAGAATTTTATATTTTTTCGGCAAATAAAAAACACGGTTACTGATAAACATAAATTTATTGATGTTGTGGATTCCGGGTTGAAATCCGGTACCAATAAATAACAAACGCCAAGAATAAATATAGAAAAATAATGTATTAACGTAATAATACAAACTGGTAATGCAGGTTAGTAGTTCCAGGAATACGGGTTAGTAGCAAAATATATATATAGTCTTTGGTATTGAAGCATCGCTGTATGACTTCTTACTGAGTCTACGTTCTCGCTCACGGTGACTCTTGCTGGCTACGTTCGTTCTGTCTGTTTGTTACCTTCACCCCCTGTTGCTCTCGTCTCTCTCGGGTCTTCACATAGCAGTAGTATATGTATATACTAGGTGAGTCCATTTGTGTAAAAAAGGGGAGGACACCACACACCCTCCTTAGATCCCTTTTTGGAGTGAGTTAATATATTTTCCTTTTTATGATCTATAATCAGAGGATCTGTAAATTTTCTTTTCCTGTTAGTCCTTCTAATTTATGTCTCTTCTTGTGGTCTTTGAATCTCAAACGCTTCAAAGATCGCCTCCATCGAATCATCATTTTCAGCGGGTGACGAGCTTGGCTCTTCAAACCGTCTTTTTTGTATTTGGTCAATATGTCTTCTGTGGGTAAATTTTTCTCCTTGTGTTGCGTACATCACGTTTCGAATCTATCCAATTATTTTTTCAAAGCTCTCTTTAATTCTTTGTCGACTTTCTCTATGGTAGCAAACAGCACGTTTTCCTTCTTTTTAAATACTAGTTGGGCATTTTCTTTTAATTGAATTCTGGCTGAAAACTTGTTGCATCGTTCCCGACCCGCTCGAAACTAACTCGGGAAATTGATTATGTAATTCTTCCTTTAACTTTGTCGCTTCTGATGTTATTTTACAAAAAGAACTGCTAGGAGAAAATCCCATACGTCGACCTTCTGCATCCAGTCTGTGCCCACCAGATTTTCTGGATCCTTCATTACGAATATTTTGAGTTTTCTTGTTTTCCCGTGAAATTTTACATTTAGGATTCCTTCGAATTTTATACGCTTTCCTGTAACAGACTTAACAATTTTCTGTGTGTGTAACATTGTTGGTCTATTAAGCTTTCTCCATGTTTGTAGGTTAATTATCGTCAGATCTGACCCTGAATCTAGTTGCAATTTTATCTTTTTATTTAAGATTTCAAGTTCTACATATTTCCTTATGTTAGTATTGTCTTCGTCATGCATTCTAGTAACTCTTATCTTACTAGTAGATTTTCTGTTCCTACGTTGGGATGCCTTGTGACCCATTTTTCTACACGCAAGACAGTTTTTTATATTTAAAACGACAATCCTTATTCCAGTGTAATCCTCCACATCGATAACATGCAGATTGGGGCTTATATTTGCTTTGATTTTCGTCATTATTTGCCCTATACGTTGTACTTTTTTCATTATTATAGAATTTTTGTTTTCTTTTCGAAGAGGGTGAAAAACGTAAACTTTTGTTTAACTTACGAATATGTGATACTCCTGACTCCTCAATATTCTTCCAGTCTTTCTTTATACTCAAGCATTTTTGGCAGTCTTCCGATAGTTTTGTAGTGTTAATCCAGGTTAATTTTGCAGTTTTGAAAGCATCCTTTTGCGCATTTCGCTATCCTTTGCTGAGAATAACCCTTGTACAAAAATAAGACACTTTAAATTGTCCGGGTTAATTCTGCCAACTTGAAGTCGTAGCAATGTTTATTCACACTTGCGGCGAACGTGGAATAGTCCTCATTTTCATCATTTATGAAATTAAGACATTTCCACCTTTTGTGAAAAAGTGAAGTTTTCGGGATGAAAAACTCCGTCAGGCATGTAACTGCTTCATTAAACGTTAAATCATTTTTCTTCTTTGGCAAAATGTAATCCACAAATTTTGTGTATTCATCCGTTCCTAATTTTCTAAGTAATAGTCGTAGCTTTTTTGCTTCTGTCCAGTTTTGACAATCGATATTGAAGATGTCTTCATGACGTCTGAAAAAGTCCCCGAATTTTTTATCCTCTTCTAGGGAATATTTGAATGTTTCTATCGTGTTCAATACTGCGTCTTGGGGAAAAGTCGCCTCTTTTTCAATATTTTGTTGTTGTGTATTACTCGCTACTTTTACAATTAGTTCCTGGAGTTGTAATTGTCTTTCTTCATTTTGCATTTGTCTTTCATGATTTTCCTTCTGCGTTTGTAGTAATATTTTTTCCATTTTTTCTTGGAATTGTAATTGCTGTTCATTTTGGTATTTTACAAGTTCTACTAATATACTTTAAAAATCCTCCATTATAAGAGTCTTACGAAAAACTCGATTTTCCGTATTTAATTCTCGTAACTCTTTGTTACCCAGTTGTTGTGGATACTGGCAAGAACCGCAATTTTCTCTTTTGAGTCTCTGAGAAGTGCAAATTCTTGTCGCCCAAGCTGTTGTGGTAAGAAGAGAGAATTTTTTCTTTCCGTGTATATCCCAATTCTCGTCACCAAGTTGTGGTCGGCAAGGGAGAATTTTTCTTTGTTCTCTTCCTGTGTGAGATCGAATTTCCTCGTCGCCAAGTTGACGAGGGAGAATTTTATCTTTTTTGTTCTTCCCGTGTGATTTTGATATCCTCGTCGCCAAGTTGTTGTTGTCGACGAGAGAGATTTTTTTTCTTCCGTGTGAGTTC
Source organism: Acanthosepion lycidas (assembly GCA_963932145.1). Taxonomy (NCBI): domain Eukaryota; kingdom Metazoa; phylum Mollusca; class Cephalopoda; order Sepiida; family Sepiidae; genus Acanthosepion; species Acanthosepion lycidas. The sequence continues at coordinate 32,791,592 of OZ010610.1, read as the reverse complement.
GAATCCTCGTCGCCAAGTTGACGAAGGAGAATTTTGTATTTTTTGTTCTTCCCGTGTCCTTTCGATATCCTCGTCGCCAAGTTGTTGTGGATTCCGAGATGAACTCCGGTACCAATAAATAACAAAACACCAAGAATGAAATATAGGAAAATAATGTATTAACGTAATAATACAAACTGGTAATGCAGGTTAGTAGTTCCAGGAATGCGGATTAGTAGAAAATATATATATATATATACAGTCTTTGGTATTGAAGTATCGCTGTATGACTTCTTACTGAGTCTACGTGCTCGCTTACTGTGACTCTTGCTGGCTACGTTCGTTCTGTCTGTTTGTCTGTCTGTTACCTTCACCCTCTGTTGCTCTCGTCGGTATTTATCAATCCACCCCCGAGGATCGAATGTGGCACAAGCCCGTTTTAATGTGGGTATCCCCGAGCCCGTAGGTTCGGCCAAAAATATAGCCTTTTTGAACCCGCCTAGACGGATTCAAGGCCTGTCTACCTCCCCGAACGAAACCTTGCCCTTCGGCAAAGTCTCGCCCGGGTTCCTCTCTGCTAATGCAGAGAGTTCGACAGTCGCCGAGAGTCTGTTGCTCTCGTCGGTATTTATCAATCCACCCACGAGGATCGAATGTGGCACAAGGCCGTTTTAATGTGGGTATCCCTGAGCCCGTAGGCTCGGCCAAAAATATGGCCTTTCTGAACCCGTCTAGACGGGTTCAGGCCCTGTCAACTTCCCCGGACGAAACCTTGCCCTTCGGCAAAGCCTCGCCCGGGTTCCTCTCTGCTAATGCAGAGAGTTCGACAGTCGCCGAGAGTCTGTTGCTCTCGTCTCTTCACGTAGCAGTAGTATATGTATATACTGGGTGAGTTCATTTGTATAAAAAGGGGAGAACCTCTTAACAATTGACAAAATATATTAAAATATTATTGTTGGATTTAAAATGAAAATTGAGATAATATCTTATTTTTTCAATTTTAAAACAACAAGTATGTATTTATTATTATAAATCAATAACGAAAAAATATTTTTTATTTAAACCTATTTATTATACGCACCCCTACTACCGCCTAAAAGTTACCGTAAAAAATGCGTATTATTTTCGAGAAGTTAAGGTAAGTGGGTACATTCAAAATCGCTGGAAAAATATGAAAGATTTTGCAAAAATAAGATGAAAATTAAGTATGATATAAATACAAAAGAGAGTAATATGTAAACTAAGTAACAAAGTTTGGGTATTTTTACCAATCCTCTACAAGCAGAATATTTTGGTATTTATTTATTAGTTACAAAAAAATTAATGATTTGAATTATGTTGTTCTAACCCCACAAAAACATAAAAATATATATCATGTTAGTTAACATGACAAAAAATTACATTGAAAGAAATAACGATCTAAATATTATCTAATCTTGAGCGTCACTAATATTGAAAAACATTTTGAATGTCATCAAGATGACAATAGAGATATTGTTAATAATTAAGAAGATAAAGAGACGAGTTTACACTTAAAAGCTGATGAAATCCTATGTAATAGATAGACCATTAAAACTACTGTTGTCAACAGGATGTTACCGTTAAAGAGGGGATGCCCATCAGACAACATTCTTAAGGCTTGAATTAAATGTCAAAGTTTAAGAAAAAAAGATTCAATATATGCCGATCTTGAGAATTGGAAAAGAGTGGGGACCGCGGAAAGAACAAAAGCTGAACGGGATTCAAGAAGATAGAAGATGGCGATTGACGTTTCATTTAAATTTTTGACGATTATAGTTTTCAGGGAAGCAAATAAACGGGAGAAAGTTCAACGTGCTTGAAGTGCGAGAAAAGAAATTGTTTGAGTAGAAGTGGCGGTTACAGTTACCTAATTCAAAGAGTGCGAAATGTCAATCTAGTAGCACGCTTAACTCTACAACACTAATCACGGGTATATAGTACCCAGTGCAAATTTTCCTATTTTTAATTACAATTTTCAGTACCTGAGTTTTTTACCTAAATAATATGTTTCTCAGTTCCTATTAATGTTAGCCCAAAGTACAAAGATTGACGTGCCTACGTGTAAAATATTTCAAATAAAGATTTATATTTAATTTTTTTTTTTTTTTTTTTTGATATTTTCAAATTCGGGTATGATATACCCATGGTTAGTAACATTAATTGGTGGTTAGTGTTCTAGAGTTAAACACATGTAGTCCAGGCGACAGGGAAAACCACTCCTCAGAGCAGTAGCCCTGAAAATATTTGTAGAAAAGGCAAAGGGAATCCACGACACATATGTGAGAAAGTCACTGATATCGAAATGCCAAAGCAGGATCGATTACATTGCAGACTCTTCTTAGGATTTTGTCAGGAACCTTCAGATGAATAGCAGGCCTGATATGGCAATGGTATTCAATGCAGGGACGAATGGTAGATTTGTAAGTCTCTAAGATGGACCCTGACGAAACATCCAATTCTTGTATACACTGATCGCAACCCTCTGATTTTCCTTCAAAAGATGGCAAACAAAACTATTAAAATCTCACAAAGTGGATTCTTCAAAAATGCAATTTCCTTATTAATCACCTTAAAGGAAAAGACAATGTTTTAGCTGATGCACTTTCTTATTGCTCTTGATAATTTTCAGTCGGGAAAATTTCGATTGTGATAATATATATTATTCTTTGACATTATTCAAAATGTCATCGTTTGCATGAATTTTTATCCATTTCTGGGGCTCTTTTTTTGGTGAGAGTAGCGAACAGCTGCCTTATCAGATTCTCTTGAATTTCCACGAATTTAATTTTTCGAACGAGGAAATGTCGCAAGAAGCAAGATCTGGTTGCATAAAGTGGTTGTCAAACCAAGTAAATGAAGTTTGGGCAGTAGGTAAAAACAAGTCTTCTGGGCAGTTGCCATGAAAATATTTGTAGAAAAGACAAAAGCTAGCCACGTCACGTATTTGAGAAAGTGACTGAAGTCAAGATGCCAAAGCAGGATCGATTACATTGCAGATTTTTCTTTGGATTTTGTCAAGAACCTCGAGATGAATAGCAGAAGCATCTGGCCTGATATGACAACGGTATTCAATGCAGGGACGAATGGTAGATTTGTAAATCTGCAAGATGGACTACAAGACATCTAATTCTTGTATACACTGATCACGACCCTCTGATTTTCCTTCAAAAGATGGCGAACAAAAATATTATAGTCGTACAAAGTGGATTTTTCAAGAATGCAATTTCCTTATTAATCACCTTAAAGGAAAAGATGGTGTTATAGATGGTTCACTTTCTACAAAATTAATTATACCTTCTAGAGCCATTCGATTTTGACTTAATTTTATATTTTATTCTTTA
>OZ010610.1:32723251-32778251 GCA_963932145.1 Acanthosepion lycidas | reverse complement strand
TAATTATTTTTATAAGTTTTTTGTAATATTTCTTACTTAATGTTTAGGTTTAGTATTAAAATAGAGTAATATTTGAGGGTAATAATAAAGATTTTGTTTTTTTCTTCTATATCACATACATACTCACGCAAATCCCATATATACATACGTTCATTTACATGCGCAATTACACACATAGACACACATGTGCCTATACATATTCATACATAAATTACATACACACACATTTACAAATAATTATATATATTTTTATATTTGAATTTATTTAGATTTTTATTTAATTTCATAGCTAATGGTTAAAGTTATGCGACAACTGAAGTGTTTAAATATCCAAACAAATATTTCTAATTTAATATTTTACTATCAATATTCATATTAAAGATTGGTATATTTAAATTTAAGTTAAATTATCAATTTAAAATGAAAATAACCCCAGATGATAAATATTCAATCTCACATTTCTAATTATAGAATATTAAAAGAGAAAGTGAGATCGAATATTAATAAAAGTAATTTTAAAACTTTAATAAAATGACCTTATGTCCTTCCATTGGAATACATTCTATATATATATATATATATATATATATATATATATATATATATATATATATATATATATATATATATATATATATATATATATATATAGTGTACATGTACTTAAATATGTGTGTTTTTATGGATTTAACTACTTGTAATCTATATATGTATATAGACGTAATGACCTTAGAATTAATATTTGGAAAATGTACATATGTATATGTATATGTATGTATATATATATATATATATGTGTGTTCTTTTTATATCTTTTTTTGTATGTAAAGTTTTGTGCTTATATATGAATGTATATGTATTTAAGGGTGTGTATGTGTATATGAGTATGTCTCTATATATATGTATATATATATGGATGATTAAATGGTTAGATTAATTTTTTGATATATAGATTTGTATATGGATATATGAATTGTATATGTATGTATATGTGTATGTATATGTGTATATATATATATATATATATGGATGTATATATGTGTGTGTATGTATATATGTATATATATATATATATATGTGTGTGTGTGTGTGTGTGTATGTATATACGTGCGTACGTGCATGAATTGATTTTAAATGAAATATTGGGTCTTTCTAATCACATTTTAAATTTATTTTCTTAATTTGTAATGTCCTTTTGTAATATTCTATAGTTTAAATTTTTTTTTTCTTCTGAAGGGAGTTTCATTTCTAAATTGATAATTTAAATTTAAATATACCATTCTTTGACTATTAATAATAGTAATAATATTAGCTAAATTCTTTTAAATGGAACACTTCCAAAATCACATAAAATTAAATTTTAACTGTGGAATTTAACCAAAATCTATATATATTTCAAATATTAAAATATAGATAAAGATTGTAAAATCTATATATAGTTTATGTACGAGGATAAATGAATTTTTGTGTAAATTATCTCAAGTGTTTCTATGTTTTTTTGTTTTTGTTTTTTTGACTTGTTAATGATCGTATGTATGTAGGGATTCACATGAATACATTTGTGAGACATATATGAATAAATGAAAATTAATATTACCCTCAAATACTATTAAGTAATGAAACCTAATCTTTAATTTAGTTTACCAATATAATAAATAAATTACATTCATAAATTAATTTTAAATATTAAAATAGATGTTATTGTTATTTATTTATTTATTTATTTATTTTTTTATATTGTGGAAATACAATTAGTCGGGTGAATAAACTATTAAAATTTTAAATAATTCTTTATGTCCTAGATAAATATGTTTATTACAATAATAGTTATATTTAGTCCTGAAACTATTTACTTAAAAAATTAAAGATTTAAGTTAATAACAAAATTTTTTTCAGACATCGAATTTTCTATCAAACATTGTAAACTATCTTTTACATAATTTTGTTAAAACAAAATTATAACAACTCCATCTATCTTTCCCCCTACCCCTATCTCTCTCTTTACCATAAGACTCACTTGTATACATTTTCTACAATTCATTTCCGTTTTATTAACCATCTAAAGAGGTCAAGGTTCTGTCACTCCTCCTACTCCAATATAAAACATACTTAAGAGAGATATAAAATTAACCCCTCCCTATACTTTATATTGTCTGTTTAACTACCACTCTCAACCCCCTCTATTAAACTACAAAAATTACACTACCCACCAATTTCTAATCCCATTTTTCCTCTCAATTCGTTGTTGGAAGTTTTACCTGATGATCCTGAATCCTTAAAAAAGGATTTAGGTGAAATAAATTATCGTAATGGTACCTTAAAGTGGTTTGTTTTTCATTACATTTATATATATATATATATATATATATATATATATATATATATATATATATATATATATATTGAACAATAAAAAAAATATTAAAAAATTAAAAAATTAAAATCTTCAGACACACCGGGTTGTAGTTTAATATTGTTTTGTTTTTTTTTATTATTATTTCATTTAGATTCCTCGACTAGTTTCGCCCAAAATGGCCATCATCGGGAAAAGAAATATTTCTGTTGGCTGGTAGCAGTAAACTACAGAAATTAATGTCTTGATGGAGAAAATGCACTTTTGTCTGTAGTTTTCATTTGTTTTTTGTTTTTATTTTTTATCTTTTTAACATGAATCTTTTAACATTCCTTGTGTTAGTCAAACACTCTCTTTTAAGTTGTTATTTGAGATAAGAGCTGGATGGATCTATGCTTCTCTGAATTCCCGTGGTCAGTTTGACAGTTTTATTGGTCTCTGTTTAGTGTTTGTGTGTGTGTTATTTGATTTTTAGGTTGTGAGCGAGTATGATATGTGTAAGCGTGTGTATTGCTGTGGGTGTGTGTTATCATTTGGCTCATTAGGGAGTGAGTGAGTGAGTATGATGTGTGTAAGTGTGTATATTCGTGTGGGTGTGTGTATAAGTGTGAAGCCTCAACACCTCCGTACTCATGTCTGTCTTGTGTGGGTGAGAAATGTGGGTAGGTTTTGATTTGTAAAGTTATATTAGACGTTGCATCCACTTATTTTCATGGAACTCTAAAATCTTTCTAATGTTATCTGCTCTGAACTTTCCTATTCTCTCAATTATAGTGAATTTGGCATGGGTTTCGAAATCGTGTTTTTCCAGGTGTTTTTCATATATATATATATATATATATATATATATATATATATGTGTGTGTGGGGGGGGTGTAAAGTTAGAAGTATTAAAATAGAAACAGTTAGCATAGAACTTATAGTTCCATGTTGTCAATTAAGCTGTAAATCGATGAGACGCCGTTGCCAATCTAGTACTGCGCGTAAGTTCATAAAGTCTAGGTATCCTACTGAAGGGCTCATCCGAACGATTAGCAAAAAAATGATTTATAGAAAAGGCAGAGACAAGCAACTTTACAGTGGTAGGAAACTGACTGAAACCGAGAAGCCATGTTAAGATGAATAATATTGCAGATTCTATTTAGATTTTATAAAGAATCTCTAAACTCAGTAGGAGCAACGGACCATATGTGGTAGCGATATTCTATGCATGGGTGAATAGTAGACTTATAGATACGTATTTTAATTATAAAAGATTGGCCACATAACAAAGGGTGTTCCAATAATTTGGATCGATTTTAAATGTGAATTAAGTTTAAGCGTTTAATGATTTTTTTTTATTTTTCTTTTAGATTTAAGAACTTATGTCTTTGCCAATTTCATCCATGGAAAGATTAACAATCAACCAACGTGTTAAAGTTATCGAAGCCTGTTACGAAAATGGACTTTCAAACAGAAATGCAATAAGGATTTTCCAGATCACATTATCTCTCGAAACACCGATGTCAATTGGCAATCACGATCGTGTGATTTGACGCCTTTAGATTTCTTCCTTTGGAATCATATCAAAATTAATGTCTATGCTAAGAAGCCAACAACAATTCAACAGCTGAGGGATGAGAAAATAAAGCATATTGATGAGATCGAGGAGCAACTATGCAGAGACGTCATCAACAACTGTGACAATCGATTGGAGGTGTGCCGCCAAAACTTTGTCGGATATTTGCGTGATATAATTTTTCACGCATAATTGCCATATCTTAAATAACATGTTCTAATAGAGAAATAAATAAATTTTCACCAATAACATAGATTTATTTACTGCTGTCTTTGACCCGTCTTAATGAAACACTTTTTACTAGGGGATTGTACCACACAAATGTGATAGAATACGCATTATAGAAGGAAGCCAGCCTCAACTCTTGGTATGTCTGTGTGAATAATTCGATGACTAAATAATTGTTACTTTTAAGTATAACATAATACTAAGAAATTGTACTCAACTAATATGAGACAATACGTATTATAGAAGAAAATGTAGATTCAGTTCATGTATATCAGAGTGAATATTTCCATGACTGAATAATAATATTTTCTGTTGGACATATAATACTAAGAAATCGTATTCCACTAATATGAGATAATACGTATTATAGAAGGAAATGTTGATTTAGTTCATGTATGTCAATGTGAATATTTCACTGGCTGAATAATATTTTTTGTAAGTATAATATACTGAATACGTAATACTAGGAAATTTTAATTAAGTAATTTAACAGAATACACAATACAGAATAAAGGCAACCCTCAGTTGCGCGTTGAGGAAGATATATCGATGATTGAATAATTATATTAATTTTAAGCATGAAATATTGGCCAAATGCTATTATGAAATTGCTTTACACTGATATAACAGTACAAACATTATAAGGGAAAGGCAGCCTTAGTACAGGGAAAGTCTTTGGAGATATTTCGATGACTGAAGAATTATACGACCTGTCGTAAGCATGAAAGATTAGCCACACTAATATAAAGCAATACACAGTATAACCGAAGAGCGGACTCAATTCATGGAAAACTTATCTTATTTTTAAATATAAAATATTTGAAAGATAAAATTGGGAAATTGTATTAAATTAATATGAAAGATCGCTTTATATTTCTGAGATGAGGTATTGTAACTATTTACAGCGTTCGGATTATTGTCCTTATCTTTACTGGCATATTCACGACGTTTCGGCCGTTGTACTCTCCGGCCTTCTACCACAGGACACATGGCCCAATGGATAAAAGCGTTGATTGAGTGATCCATAAATTTACTAGACCGAAAGAGTCGCGAGTTCAATACCTGGGCACAGCAGAGGGAACAAAAAAAAAACTTGGAGAGTTGAGTTACTTAAGGGAATTAACTGAAAAAGAGATATACAAAAAAGCCATAGCACGTGGAATCAGAATAATCTACCCCAGTGGATTAAATAATGGTTTCAGTTGAAAATCCCAACATCTATTACCTGACTAAGGCCCAAAGAGTGCAAGGAGCTATAGCGAAACAAATACTTTTGACCAGTAGTTAGATCTTTGAACCGGCTGGAATTGAGGGAGTTTAAGACTAATAGGTCTAGACTACTTCGCAAATTGGGATCTGTCAAGAAATCTCAAGGAAAAGCTTCTCTCATTAAAGCAAACAGTTTGAAGCCTCAGAACTGGGTTAGGAAATAAAAGAAAATTGACATTTTTAAAGAAATTTTCCCGACAGACTAAAGGATGGATTTTATCCGATGCAGATGAGAATGTTGATAAAAAAAGGTAGCAGAAATGGTAGTTTGACGATATGGACTGGAATTGTCGACCAAACCATTATCGGATTTTCTTTGAATGGTACAACTTGCAGTTTCAAAATGAAATGGAGCATTTAAATACTCCTTATAGTGTATCAAAGGTTACCCATTCATTTTTTTCTTTTAGGGTAAACGGTTTACAGGAGTAATGAAATGATCACCATCATGTCGAGATCTGAATTCTATCGAAAATCTATGGCCAATGAATTTATGTGTAAGTTGCAGGTCATATGACAGCAAAATAAATCTATGTAAAGCAATTAAAGAGAACATGTCAGAAATCGAACCTTTTACGCAAAGAATTTAAGAAAATCAATAGATAATATATTGCTGGCTTGTTATTGAGACGTAGAGTCACTGTATTAAGATGTACATGCTTCACATATTCATCATATACATTTGTTATTTTTTCTAGTATATGTTTTGATCAATTGTTGAGTAGATTAGCTTCTTATTGAAGTAAAAATGATTTTCTGGTTTTACATTACAACTTCAAACTGCAGTTTTTTTTTAATCCTATAACTTTTATCAAACATAATATAAGTTGAGAGCTAGAGGCAATGAAAAAGACAAAGAACATGTCTCCTCGATGAATACATAAACTAAAGCGAGGTATAGCGAAACAACTACATTTAACCAGTGCCCCTATCTTTGAACAGGTTGGAATTGATGGAAGAAAAGAAGAACAAATGGTATAGAATACTTTGCAAATTGGAACTTGTCAAAAAATCCCCAAGACAAAATGTTCTCTATAAAAGAAATAATTTAAAGTGTCAAAATTGGGCCAAGAAATACAAGAAAACTGATTTTTCTAAAGCAATTTACCTGAATGAATCTCGGGTGACACACTATGCATCTGATCGATGGGCTAAAGGATTGATTTTATTCGATGCAGATGTGTACTGTAGCTAAAAAAAGGCAACGAGGAGCCGGTAGTATGATGATATTAACTGCAATTGTCGCCAAACCATTATTGGAGCATTCAAAACTGATGAAGAAATTAAACTGAATAGCGTTAACAACTGCGATTTCATGGACAAGGAGGCCTTCGAATGATTTTGCACTATCAAAATATTATTGGGAATATTGTTCTTATCTTTGTCGCCATATTTATTACAACGTTTCGGCCGTTGTACGCTCCAGGCTTCTTCAGTATTTGTCTATATTTCTGAGTTTAGGTATTATGTACATTATTTACATTATTCGGACTATTGTCCTTGTTGAATATTAGCTAGTTTGCCAGAGGTTTAGCACACAAGTAGGCAAATGTAGCCAAAGCCAAAACTGACTCGAGTCATTTATGGAGAAATATATAGCTGAACAAAGACCCCTCATGCAAATGTATTGGGAAGGTCCATTCTAGCAAAATGGACCAACCCAACTGGTGTATTAGGCGCTCTCCTATAAAATAAGGTAAAATCAGCTTTTACAAGGAAATAGAAGGAGGCAGCCATGTTGGCAGGTAAGTCACTTGACTTCTACATCTCCCTCCTCTCCCCATTGCGGAAGCATATTGGCCGTTGGGGAGGAATTAATTCCCTATTGCCTGGCTGATTGTACGAGAGTAGTCGGGATAGCGCCCTGGGAATCCTCGTTCTTGATGGCTGTGATTGAGTAGGGCCCTGGGACGCTGGTTTATTTTGTAATGTAATGTCACCATTTTCCAAGTCTTTGGCAGATTGATGTGGTCTGCATGTATCCGTAATTGTCGGCTCAGGTGACACAGGCATGGCGCTTGGTATGGGGGTCTTGATTATGGGTGCTTCAAGTTTCCTTAGAAACCTACGGTTCCGCAGGGTTATTCTGCCTGATCCTGCAACTCTAATTCTATATTGACGGTTGGGAAGTGTTTCTACTATTCGCCCAGCTATGTCCCATCGACGGCTATTTGGGTTTTGAATGGAGACATCTTTGTCACCACATTTATTACAACGTTTCGACCGCTGTACGCAACGGCCTTCTTCAAGATTCGTCTATATTTCTGAGATAAGGTATTATGTACATTATTTATATTATTCGGACTATTGTCCTCATCTTTTTTGCCATATTTATTACGTTTCTTGAAGATGATTCAGACAAGCAGATTGAAATTTCTAAGTCCACTAAAATACGTTGATCTCCATTCTACCCGCTCCAAAGCTAAGCATTCAAAGTTGTTATGTGGTATATTGACTGCTGACAACTTGCTATTCAGCTTGTCTTTGTATCTTAGACATGGGCGTCCTACATTCCTGTAGCCCTGATCTAACTGGGTGTACATTAGGATCTCAAGACATAACCAATACACCGTAACTGAGATTGTATGATAAAAGTATCCATTCTTCCAATATTACACCTGTTAAACAGGTCTACGTTAGATGTCCTAAATTGAAGCTTAACCCCACAGATTGCACGCAGACAGCTTTTATGGAAAACATCTAGCTGGCATATATGGTACCTGTATGGAGTCCACGATTCTGAGCCATACAAAAGGATGGCAAGTACAACAGCTCTGTAAACCTGAATTTTCGTATTCAGTCGAATACCCCGCTCATTCCACAAGCGATTGTGAAGTTTTCCTAAAGCACTAGTAGCCTTAGCAATCTGATGCATGATTTCATCATCTAAAGTTCCACTGTAAGTGATTTTGCTACCAAGATAGGTGAAAGACTTTACATTACATGGGTTTGTGAAAGAACGGCCATCACCCATCGGTCTACCACTCCAGCTAGAGCCTTCCAGTAATACCCTTTACCTGACCCCGTCGCCTTCACTCTCTCTTTAGCGGACCTTGCAAGTGAACTGTGTGGATAACAATGAATCAAGGTAAACCGCCAGAATATGTATATATATATATATATATATATATATATATATATATATATATATATAGGGTGTCCATAACTTGATTTGTATTTGCGATAGAAATAATCTGTAAAAATGTTATAAAGTTTAATGTACCTAGTTTTAAGTATAGCTAAAATAACTAATGTGATTTCAGGCATTACTGTAAATTAATTCGCAAATGTTTTCCGTGAACTGCAAAATCGTATTACCCTTTGTATTGCTAATGATGGAAGACATGTGGAAACTTAAAATTTCAATAAAACCTTAAAAAAATATTTTCTTCTTTCTAATCCTTTTTACAAATTATTTCTATCGCAAGCACAAATAAAGTTATAATTTTTTTTTGCACACAAACTTTATGCACATCCTTTATCTCTCTCTCTCTCTCTCTCTCTCTCTCTCTCTCTCTATATATATATATATATATATATATATATATATATATATATATATATATATATTTCGCAGAATGTAAGAATCAAGCATCTTCGGCCAAATCGCTAAAGAAGTAGCCGAGATGCACTTGGAACAACAGACATTCAGGATATATTTTAGATTATCCTTACCCCACCAAAGCGAAAAAACTGATAATCAGTCAGTTATTTGTCATGTGTGATACACGCTTAGGCGATCATGTACCTTCGGCACATGACTGAATAGGGTGATTTTCTTTCTGCGGTAGACCAGTTGCCATCCAAGACTATAGAAACCGGTCTGTCCTGCTATTTACCCATAGATGGTGGAGAAGAAAAGTATTCATACCTTTCCAAGGGTATTAGCACATAAGTGAATGTAATAGGATTCGACTGGAATTCGAACTCGGCTCTCCGATTCCTCAACAGCACCGCTATTCATTATTCCACTGTGTCTCAATTTAATAATACTAAATCAATAAAAATATCCAGAAAATTTTCCTAGTCTGTCATACTTAACAAAGCATATTTTAAAGAATGATACACAATATATATATATATATATATATATATATATATATATATATATATATATATATATATATATATATATATATATATATATATATATATATATATATATATATATATATATATATATATATATATATATATATATATATATATATATATATATATATATATATATATATATATATATATATATAATATATATATATATATATATATATATATATATATATATATATATATATATATATATATATATATATATATATATATATATATATATATATATATATATATATATATATATATATATATATATATATATATATATATATATATATATATATATATATATATATATATATATATATATATATATATATATATATATATATATATATATATATATATATATATATATATATATATATATATATATATATATATATATATATATATATATATATATATATATATATATATATATATATATATATATATATATATATATATCTTGGCATTTGTAATGCTTTATTTTTCATTTTTATGTGAAATTGTAACTTAATTATAATGTTATAATTTTGAATAAATATTAATTCCTTTACACTTTATTGAGCACACTTTTAAGAATAGTGTTTTTGGTTAACGGAATTTTATTCCGTCTGTACCTACGCTGTTCTTTATATCATTCTATATAAATAAATATAAAAGAAACGCATAATTAATCATGTTGGATGATGCTACATGTCGAAGAGACATGTAGCATCATCTCTTTAAACCATTATGGAATCTTAACAATATCAATACGCAACATAGACGTTGAGAACACGAATGTGATGCGAACTTACTACTGCAAAGAAAAATAAATAAATAAAATAATAAAATCTCTTATTATTAAAACAACAAGAAACCGGCATTTATTGATATTAATTATGAACACAACCACAATGTATTGACCATATTTGGAAATTAAAACAAATATACATTTAGCAACTGTTATGTCATCTACAATGACACTTATACGCCATAGCTTGCTAATGATACCAAGAAGGCTGATGGGTCTATAGAAAGAGCGATTTGAGCGACCGCCAGCATTCTTGAAATCTAGGGATGCACTTGACACTTTCCAGAGTCTTGGCAAGGATTTATTATTCAACCAACAGTTAAATAACTTTACTAGGAGCGAAGATGGTTCCGGGTCGATATTCTTGATGAAAACGATTGGCAATTTATACTACTGGCTTTCTGTTGTGACAAAGTTAATTGTTAAAGCAACAACACAAGTGTTACAGATATATCATATATTAAACAGTAAGAACAACAGAAGTGTATTACAGGACTAGTGAGTGTGTGTCGGTTGACTCAGCGTTCAAACTATTCGACTGTTAATATTTAACAGCCCCACCACCACCACGAGGGATGTATGCTGCACAAGGCCGAGTTTACCGTGGGTTCTCCCAGCTTGTAGGCTCGGCCAAAAATATTCCCGTAGAACACGCATAAACGGGTCCTGGCCCGACTACATCCCCGGACGAAACTTTACCCTTCGGCAAAGCCTCGTCCGGGTTCCTCTCTGTTCAAGGCAGATATTTCGACAGTAATGAACAATCTGTTCGACTGTTCCCCCAAGGCCTTCTCTTCTACTTATCATAGTAGGCGGAAGAATCTAACATAGACTCTTTAGACGGAAGACACCACCACAACACTTTGTTAGGTTCTAGGCTTTTCGGGGGCAGTGAGAGGTAGGAAGTTGGGAAGGGGTTTACCTTTGTCGTCTAGGGTTGTATTTGAGGCAAAGATTGAGATGAAGAGCTTCAGCTTATCTGTTGAGGAAGATATGTAGTCGGGATGATTTATAATAGTGGGCGTAATAGTTTGTTTTTAAACCTGGCCTGGACCGCTAGTGCATAGTTACACTTCGCATCTTCCAGAAATTTTTTCAGTGTTTGCGGGCGTTTCGCTATTCAATAAAAGTCAGACTAAATCGCTCCTTGCGATAGATATTGAAGTAATGTTTACAGTAAGCTATGAATATAGGTTGTTGGTTTGTGGTACGATTTTCTGCGGGGTATCGTGATATTCCATGGGTAGCTTAGATGTGACAAAAGGCCGAATGTTTGAGGCACCCAGAGAGGATCGAACTCACTACTCACTCGTCAAGTGGGATAAGCTTGCTAACCATTACACCGCCTCGAGGTGTTCTGAATACCTTAGCGTTGCTAAGATGTGACACAAAGCCGAAATTATGGGGCACCCAGTGAGGATCAAACTATTAGGTTGGTGCAAAAATAATGACGTAATAATGTCTTTTTTGACGTACATTTTAACGTCAAAAAACGACATTATTACGTCATTATTCTTGCACCAACCTAATAACTACTCAGTCGTAATTGTTCTAGCGAGACAAGCTTGCTAACCATCACACCGCCTCGAGGTGTCCTGATTTTCCTAGCATAGCTTACACAAAGCCGAAATTATGGGGCACCTAGTGAGGAATGAGCTCATTACTCAGTCGTAATTGTTCTAACGAGACAAACCTGCTAACCATTATACTGCACCGAGTTTCCATAAATTTCCAAGCATTGTTTAGATGTGGCACAAAGCCGAACTCACTACGCAGTCGTAGTTGTTCTAGCGAGATAAGCTTGCTAACCATTATACCACCTCGAGTTTGCCCTGCAGGGTACATGTTTTAACTGATCAAAACAACAGTAGAAAACCGGAATTGGTTTAATACATGCTTATTACATTTTGGTACCAGGGAACATAAAGCAGGACAGAAACTAGGGAAGAGAATGCTTAGCCGTTAATGACTGCTTTCAGCAAAAGCTCCTGATGCTCCTCCTGCTGCTGCTCCTCCTCCTGCTCCTGCTGTTCCTTTTTATGTTGGGATTATTTTTATGTCTTTCGCCTGGCGGCCGAGTTCAAACTTGTAAGGCATTATTCTCTCACACAACAGTTTACAGCCCTACATTCCAGAAAGGATACATTCGATAACTAGGGTTCCAGATTTGGGGTTTCCATTTTCGTAATGTGGATAAAATTACAAATTATTTCCAAAAATGTATTGCAACAGGGAGAGGCTATTACTCTTAGATGATCAACAAAATCGGAAAATAAGAAATCAATAATGTTTAGAATACAATTTGTTCAAGATATAAAATAAGACAAATTCGTAGGGAGGTGAATTACTTTAAGATATTTTTTATGTTTGTATGTTCTTTTTATAAATACAAATATTTAAGTAAATGCTCTGTTTATAATAAACAGTATTAACAACATTTACTGGCCTGGATGTCCGAGAAAGTTTCATAGAAATAAAAATAGAGCAATGGGACATAAACAAAGCAGACCTCGAAGTGTAGAAGTGAGACACTCCTGAGTGAAGATGTTTGTGATAGAGATGAATTAAAAATTAAATTTGAAAGAGCAGATCCACATTTAGTTCGGTCTTGGCTACCGTAAATGTTCGGCTCGTAAAAAGATATGATTTCTCTCCGCATATTAATGGTCGATTTTACATGTTGGACCAATAAAATGTCCAGGGCTACTGTTACTGCGGTGTTAAACGGAAATACACACACAACAATCCTTCATATATTATCGAGACTACAAAATTAGTATCCCAATATGCATTTTATATATATATATATATATATATATATATATATATATATATATATATATATATATATATATATATATATACAAATATTTTTTCATCGCGACACAAAAACTTGTATGATTCGGAACCGTAAATTTGTTCCATTATCAAGCGATAATTCAGTACTTTTGAAGAAAATGATTTAATTTTTAGTATATTTTGAAATATTAGGTTGGTGCAAAAATAATGACGTTTTTTGACGTTAAAAAAATACGTCAAAAAACGTCATTATTTTTGCACCAACCTAATATTTCAACCGGAGTAGTACTATATTGAAGAATTTAAGTAGGAGCAAGACTTCAAAATTTTATGTGTACGTACGTATTTGACGAATCAAAAGACAGATGTAACCTAATGCAGAAAAGTGAAAAAACGTAGGTTATAGGTTACGTGTGGGCATGTTAATCATACTGTCTAGATGCCCCGTCATATTTCGATGTCGACATTGCTTCCTGTTAAGAATATATTCATAAGACATAATGAAATAGAAAAGAGTTATATGTATATAACAATGCGTTAAAATGGGAATTTTATTCTTTTGAAATTATTTTTGTATATACTTTCTGAACATAAAAGAGATCTACACTGCGACAACCCTCTGAACTCTCTGGTAACATACAGAAATAAAACAGGCCATAACATCGAGTTAAAAGAATGCCAATCTGTTAAGAAAAGCACATAATTTATTACGTAGAAAATGCTTAGAAGCAGTCTTGATAAATATTTCCCCATCGATAAAACCCACGTCAAACACACTTAATTATATCAGTAATTTATAAATCCATATATGAAAAATCTATGATCACGTTAACCACAACCACAAAATTCTTTACCCCTACCCAAAAAAAATGCCCCCGCTAAATGACCACCCTACGCAAACACACGAACGCACATATATTATCAGACAAATCCTCCATAGATCAATAACAACTATGATATGCAAACACAATAATTATACACAAGAACGGTACTAGACAAGATATATATAAACGAGATCTACCTAACCAATGAAAAACAAACCCCAAAATAAAAAACAGAATTTTCTTTCTACTTCTGTAGTTCATTTCTAATAAAGCTTAAAATGAAAGATTTAAAATTTATAAACGTTTCCTAATTATGCCTTATCATATCATTCTACCGTATTTTGATCAAACTTTTATATATATCAAATTTATATATATATATATATATATATATATATATATGTATGTATGTATGTAAGTATGTATGTATCTATGTATATATGGTGGAATCTCCTATCGTGAACGATAAATGAAGGTCAGTATTGGATGGTGCCTTTCGTTTTACACTTATGCAAGCTAGCAATGGCTATTGTGGAGAAAATTGGGTAAAGGAAAGACATATTTCGACAAAGCCACACTAACAGATGAAATTTGATAAAGCAGGATATTGCTGGCGTCTCTGCTTGCCGAAGCTGATTACGGTGCGTCAGTCTACTGTCGTCAAAACCATTTATCTTACTGAAACATGTCTTACGCCACTGCTTTCTGTTTGATGTTTGGGCTTCTCAGGTTTTCAGATCAAAGTTGAGACGTTTCAAGCTGTCTTTCAATTTATCTTTGTAGCGACTGGTGCATCATTAAAATACTCAATTTTACATATACCAAATGGACATTTGAAACTTTGTATAATGTCGGTGACGATAGACGATTAATATTACTCATAGTATTTAAACCCTGGTCATGAAAAGTGATTATGTTGGAAATAATATAAATATATGTGGAAATAATGATTACGACGATATAATCTCATTTGACTGTCTACGTATGAATGAACATGAAAGATCACACACACACATCATATATATACTAGCAGCATGGCCCGGCGTTGCTCGTGCTTGATTCAAAAATCGTACGACTCATACAGCAATCGCTATCACTTGACTTAAAATATTTTGCCCTTCCTTGCCATTAAAGGAGTGCCCTTTACCGTGCTGATGTTGCTATATGCCTTATTTCTTGCCTATCTCACACTGCTCTAAGCTCTATACTAAACATTAAATCTGTTACGAAAAAAGAACTAAACAAAATGAACACAAAACGATCAGATTTAAAAAAAGGACTCGTAACTGGAAAAACCGAATGAAAAAGAATGTTAACAGCAAATACTTTTTCACACGAAAACCCAGTTCTTCGGAATCAGAATCAATGTTGAGTTTAAGCAAGCAAATGAGCCAATTGGAGTAAAGTGCCATGTAGATTTAAATTTTTCCCACTTGTGACGAATGCAGCTATCGATTTTTTTGCATGCTAGCATGTTAGTTAACATTCGTATCAGTCAGCTGTTGGCTCTCACTCTGGCCAACAGAATTTTTCTGCCTATTCGTGGCAGCCAGCTATTGGTTCTCACACTGGCCAGTAGAAAATGGCCGCAAACTACATGAAAACTGCCGTAGAAGCAAGTGAATCGCTGTACCTGTAGTGGTGGTGGGGGTGGTATTATAGAAGGTTGATCCCCTACCTGATTTTTGGGCCCTATTTCGTAATATATACCGAAAATAATGGCTAGAAAATAACCTCAAAAATTTATACAAATTAATTCAATGATTCCATAAGAAATTTCGGGTAATTCGCTTTTTAAGCCATGTGCTAATTATCTAATACAAAATTTCCCGAATATTTATTTCTTATTCTAAATTTACATGCCTAATGCGAGAATAACAAAGACATTTTTATAAAATCTACCATTTTCGAGTTATCGACAATAAAATTTCGGACTCGTTCGCGTCGTTGTCGGCTACGGCACGACAGTCATTATTGGCGTTGTTCCGCACCAAATATATGCAAACAACGATAGAAATGGCTACCGCGACGCGAATGTGTCCGAAATTTTATTGTCGATAACTCCAAAAAGGAAGATTTTATCAAAATTTCTTTATTATTTTCGAATTAAGCATGTAAATTTACACACAAATATAACTATTCGGGAAATGTTTATTAGATACCTTAGCGCGGGGCTTAAAGAGCAAATTTTCAACTTATTTCAGTGTTTTACAGCTGATTTTTTATACAATGAATTTTAACCGTCCTCAAAAGTAGTCCCTCTGGTAATTCCCTATTGCGATGCCTAATTACTACGCGCTATTTATATTTGTTTATTTTTGAGAGATTCTTGATGTCTACTATTGGACAGTCAAATTGAACATGATCAACCAGAGAAAAGTACTCCTATTTATATCGCATCCGTGGTATCTGACAGCAATGATTGAATTCCTGTTAATTAGTCAGATATTATAGGAAATCTTTGATCGCGCATGAAATAGAAATATAATCATGTGTAATTATTACCAATTAAATTGGATTAAGTGTGAAACGGCTGAGATGTTAAAATTTCGCAAAATTTGGGCTGTTTTATCATCAAAATCAAGGTAAAACGTGTGAAAAGGGGGCGTAATTATTAAAACAAATTAGGACCCATCTAATGATTCCTGTTAGTTTATTGTCAAGAAGATGGCCCAGAAATTGGTAAAATAAGGTGGAATTTCTAAAAAAGTGAGGGTACGTAAGGAAAATCTTAGGGTCCACAACCCAACCGCGGTACACCAGGTACCGCGGTAAACCAATTCGCCTAATAGCGGTGGACTACTGTACATAAATTTCTTATATATATATATATATATATATATATATATATATATATATATTCCCTGATCTATCCAATAACCTTCTTTTCATCCTTCTCTATCACTCCTCTTTGCTCTCACTCCAACTCCCCTGACACCTTGCGTGCTAGTGGCTTCCCACTTTGCTTGGGGTGCAATGCTTAAAAAAGAAATATATATATATATATATATATATATATATATATATATTCTTGTTTAGAGTCCAAATTACGAAACTCTGAGTAGGCCTTCATTATATATAAATCTGTCCTCTGATTTTCTCAAATATCTCCATTCCTGAAATAATTACCTCCTTTCCAAACCAACATACATGACTATAAGAATGTTTTCAAAACTAAAACAAACGATTAAATCCATAGGCTCTATTATTTTAAAAACACGACGGTTACTCAAAACCATGCGCTCTTTAACTCTCTCGAATTTAAGTACAACTTTTATGGGAAAGGCAAGACACAAAAACTACAATGTCAACTAATAACATTTACAGCGAAACTCGGCACGGAAAGAAATGATAATGAATTCTTACTTGTAACTGGCGTAAAATCGTAGTGGCAATCGCTTTATGCTAAATTGTAACAAAAAACACCACATGTTGGCTACAAGCAATTTTTCTTGTAGAAATAATGATAGAAAATAGAGAGTTAGGACTCTTATTAAAAGTTTCAGTAACACGTCCAGTCGGTTTCAAAAGAGAGAGTGCAAGGTTGTAACGAAAGAAGAAAAAAAAATACAGCCATTGGCTAAATATTTTATAATTTTATACACTGGCGAAAATAAGTTTAAGACCGATGGTTAAAGTTTTATTCATTTCAGAATATGTTACTAATAAAACAATATAAATTACTTTTATTGTGTACACTTTATGCAGAATTTATTTCTCTTTCGAATGATGTAAAAACTGTATATTTTTCTACAACTTGAAAATTTTAATGCTGGATTAATTTAAATTATCCAAATTTGCCGGCAAAATAAGTTTAAGATCGCATAGGTATTATTATATTTAAAGCAAAATGTTAAATTAAAAATAAGCTAAAAAATATTTATCAATATTTAATATTCAAAAAGTTAGGGCTCTTATTAACAATATCAGTAACACGTCCAATTTAGGCGCGAAAAAGGGAGCACGGTCATAAAGAATGAAGGAAAAAAATATTGCTGCGTTTGGCTACTGTAGAAATTCTTCAGTAAGTCAGTTGTGAATTGAAAAGATATGATTGGCCAATCAGACTACTCATACACCCGAGGAAGAAGATTTTAGCAACATATATGGCTGAAAACTGGTTGTCATCAAAACCGTTCAGTGACTAAACATATGGACATATTTAAAATTTGATTTATTGGGATTTCAAGAAAAACAATAATGGTAGCTATAAGCATTTGAAGTGAAACTCGGCGTAGTAAAAAAAAGAAATGATAACGAATTCTTACTTGTAACTGGTATAATCTTGTGGTGGCAATCATTTCTGTCAAATTATAACAAAAAAAAAACACCATATTTTGGCTACAATTAATTCTTCTTGTAGAAGTAATGATAGATAATAAAGAGTTAGGGCATTTATAAACAGTTTTGGTAACACGTCCAGACAGCTTCAAGAAAAAAGAGCAAGGTTGTAACGAAGGAAGAAAAAAATACAACCTTTGGCTAAATATTTTAGCATTTTATACACTGGGGAAAATAACTTTAAAACTGATGATTAAAGTTTTATTCATTTCAGAATAATAAAACAATATAAATTACTTTTATTGTATACACTTTATGTAGAATATATTTCTCTTTCGAATGATGTAAAAACTATATTTTTCTACAACTTGAAAACATTTTAATTCTGGATTAATTTATATTATTCAAATTTGCCGGCAAAATCAGTTTAAGATCGCAAAGATATTATTATATTTAAAGCAAAATGTTATAGTAAAAATGAGCTAAAAAAAATATTTATCAATATTTAATTTCGTAACCTTTATTAATAATTAATTAGAGATTCACATCGCTTACATCGAACACATATGCGAATATTGACTCTCCTTTAATCAGCTGGGGTCGATTGGAACTCACTTCAATAAATTTTCTGACGAAATAATATCTTTCATTAAATTTTCGTCACAATTCTTACAGTTGATTTCCCTCGATTCTCCCTTTCCACAAGAACTTCGCTAACGTAATTGCACTTCCTACATAACATACTTTTAGGTTTGTAACACTGCCTTCATTTCATGCTTGCTTACATTTGATACTATTGCGATTACATGATCGAATTTGAGCTTGATCGAGCCAGTTTTCTTGCTGTTGTTCCAGCTTAAACATAGTGGCTATTCTAGCAATGTGCACAAAGGAGGGACAAATAGCAGCGAACCGAAGCTACAGAGAACATGCTACCTCATCGATTTTAACTCGCCAGTTCGCCATTAACATCTCTCGAACTTGATGAATCTCCTCGACAGTGATGAAGGTTTACGGGGGCCATGTTTCTTCACGCTTGTCCGGCCAATTTTAAACATCCACGCATACACTCTTCAAAGCTGCCGCAGAGTAAAAAAGAATTTCAACTGCTGACACGCCAGAGATATCGCATCACTGCTCTTTGTTTCTCCTTGGTGCTCATTTATAGCGATGCAGCCATGTTTGCAGTCAAACTTAGATCACGTGACCACAACAGTACCAGCTATAAGAACGCCTAAACAGAAGGTAGTGCGGTGGACCTACTGACGGTTAATGACGAAAATCAGGCAAATTTTTGACTTACCTTCGTAGAGTACATATATTAAACTATATTAATTATCATATTGAAATTATTTAAATATTAATTTCATAAAAATTCAGCAACAAGATCATTTATTCACATTCAATCATAAGACTTTAAATTATGTCACTTAGCAACCTCCATAATTTATCTAGACATTTCACTTAACCTGTTAAATATTTATGAACGTCTCTTAAAGTTTAAAGAATTTGAAAAACTAATAATTTTATTTTTTCCATATAACTACGTGTTGCAAAATTAAATGCTTACATTTGGAATGATAAAGTAAGAGGACGAAAAGCATCGGCTAATTTTTCCTTTTGTCTTTAATATATATATATAGGGTCAATTCTTGATACCCCTTTAAAAGTGGACGGTGACAAACGTTTTACTTTATATATATATATATATATATATATATATATATATATATATATATATATATATATATATATATATATATATATATATATATATATATATTACGAAATGGACAAAGTCCGACAATTTATCCATTTCGTAATATATGACGTCATTTGTTTACATTTGATACGCCATGAGCAGTTATGAATATTCGAGATTCATGGAAGATTGAGTTTATAAGCAGTAAATTCGACCTTGTCTACCGAACGCTTCTTTGTAGCCTAACGGTAAGGCACGTCAGCGTAAATGACGGTTCCGTATAGGATGCAGGTTCGAATCCTGTCAAAGAACGAATAAATGTTATTTAATACTGTTTATTATAAACAGAGCATTTACTTAAAATACTTGTATCTATAACGTTAAACATAAAAATGTCTTTAATATATATATATATATATATATGTGTGTTATATATATATATAATTAATTATTATTCTTGTTCCGATATCTAAATCCTCAGACGACTATTGGATATATAAGTCGTCGATCAACCAGCCTTGGTTCTTCAAAAGTTGACATTCTTATTGACTAAGAAATATGTCTTTCTTCACTTAGCCAATCAGCTGTGGCAAACATCTTGTTGACGACCTATATATATATAATTATATATTTGCGAGACAATCACTCGCTTATACAAGATATATATATATATATATATATAGGTCGCCACACACACACACACACACATATATAATACATATGGTAATATCGAACATACCTATATATATATATGTGAAAATATTGTAGAAAATAGGAAAGAAACTGGTTTGGTAAATAATCCAAAGTTCCTTAGTATTTTTGTA
Organism: Acanthosepion lycidas; assembly: GCA_963932145.1. Taxonomy (NCBI): domain Eukaryota; kingdom Metazoa; phylum Mollusca; class Cephalopoda; order Sepiida; family Sepiidae; genus Acanthosepion; species Acanthosepion lycidas. The sequence goes on along the minus strand of OZ010610.1, from coordinate 32,757,516 downwards.
ATTATTTTAAAAAAAATAGTGCTCGATACGAAAGTAGAGCATAAATATAATTATTTATTTAAAAATATGATTCCAACTCGCAAAAGTTGCGAGTTGGAATCATATTTTTAAATAAATAATTATATATATATATATATATATATATATATATATATATATATATATATATATATATATATATATATATATATATATATAATTATGTATTTGCCTAGCAATGACTCGCTTATACAAGATTTTTATTCAGTATTTTTGCATGTGTACCAGTATTCTCTTTTTGGGGGGCACAAATGGTGTAAAAAATGTCCAAATGTTTTATATATCTAGTCGCATTCGGTTTTCCGATTAGAAGTAATAACAGTTTTTCTGCATGAATAGAATACTGGATGACTAACTTTCAGAAAACAACACTGTAATAACAAAGTACACATGTGTAGGCTTTAAGAAAGCTTTATTCAACTGAGAATACAAGTCTTGCATATAGTGTCCTTTTATAGTCCCAGTAAACAGAAACAGCTCTTTCAAAGAGGAGAGTAACAAAACCAGGGGGGACTACTCTTTATTATTTATAACAAACACATCACCAAAGATCAAATATACCTTTACCCGTGACTTGTAAATAATTACGAACATTATCTGTCTATATTTCTGAGATGAGGTTTTATGTACAGTATTTACATTATTCTGACTATTGTCCTCATCTTTGTTGCCATATTTATTACAACGTTTTGGCCCTTCAGTTTATGTCTATATTTCTGAGATGAGCTTTTATGCACACTATTTACATTATTCGGACTATTGTCCTTATCTTTGTCGCCATATTTATTACAACGTTTCGGCAGTTGTACGTTGAACAAGGTTCGAGCGTACAACGGCCGAAACGCTGTAATAAATATGGCGACAAAGATGAGGACAATAGACCGAATAATGTAAATAATTACGACAAGCTCAGGAAGAATGGTAAAGAAGAGATTACTGAAACAGCAGCATGGGGGTATGATAGCCAATTTTTATTTCATTTAACTCGAGTTTTCCGCTTTTTTTTTCGAAGAAACTGGAAGATTTTCTAAAGTAAAGTTTCAAAAAATAACTAATGCAAGATTGTCTTCTAGAGCAATACTTTTGCATTTATTCTTCTACCAGTGAAAAATGTCTCGGTACTCGAATTTTGTAGATTAATCTCTTACAGAGGGGTGGACCCTTGGTTTACTGACCAAATTTACAATGTAGATGATTATGAGAAGCTACTTAGCCGCTCACAAAAAAAAGCATTAAACTCTGTGAAAAAAAAAATGGATTATCATAAACCTCGAGATTAGAAATTACAATAACAAATCAGTGTGCAGGACGGGCAGTCAAGTGACTTCAAGATCTTTAAAAAGATCATGCAGTTCAGCTTTTGTTTATTTTAGTTTATTTGTAAGTTTAAATCTGTTAAAAATACATAAGTACCTCTCCAATTACATCATTATAATGGAAAAAGATTTTACAACAATTTCTCGTCTAATATTATCCCAAGCTTGCTTAACCCATTCGCAGATTTGTGCAATGATGGGTCTTTTTATTCTTCCTGTAAGTGTAAGGTCATGATCAGGCATTGCCATCCGCGCGTTCCATTGCTCCTTCATGTTTAAATCTAAGCTAATAGGAGTTGCCAGATAGCTAATTTCGCCCGACTATCGCGAATGTTGAACCTACATATTGTATATTATGTTATAAGTATGCCAAATGGAGCTCTCGAGGTGGTGTAATGGTTAGCAAGCTTGTCGCGTTAGAACAATTACGACTCAGTAGTGAGTTCAATCCTCACTGGGTACCCCTTACATTCGACCTTGTGCCACATCCAAGCTACGCTTGGAAAATCCTTATAATTATGCTAAATATTCCACATTGGTCTTCTTGTTACAGCTTTTCTTAATTGTAGATGTATGTTTCTAATTGTATATGCAAGTTTGCAATTTTTGTTTATTTGTAAGTTTAAATTCGTTAAAAATACATAAGTACCTATCCAATTATATCATCATAATTGAAAAAGTATAATGTGTTATTTTGGTTAAACAAGCCATGATTACAATTAAACGAAAAATAAGAAAAAATGAACACTAGTACATTATTTACATTATTCGGACTATTATCCTCATCTTTGTCGCCATATTTATTACAACGTTTCGGCCGTTGTACGCTCCGGCCTTCTTCAGGTGGTTGAAATGTCGAACTGAACTCTTTATTTCGTCAACTGGGGTAGACTGTTCTAGTTCCACGTGCCATGTTTGATGGATGTCAGTTATCAGTTATCTCCTGCTAATTTCCCTCTGAAGGTTCTCCACTGCCTTAAACAGGTATTGAACTGACACTCCTTGGGTCCTGTCAATGGATCTAACCAACGCCTATAAAACCTTATGGAAGATTCCATAAAGAGAATTTTCCAGAGATACGTAACGCAAGATGAACTTCTAGAGCAATATTACTTCTTTGGGCATTTATTCTACCAGAGAAAAGAGACTTGCTACTCAAATTTCTAGATTCATTTGTAGATGGGCGGATCATTGGTTTACTGAACAAATCTACAATGCAGATGATTATCAGAAGCTATGTAGCAGCTTGCAAGCTATAAAAAAAAAAAACTAAACTCTGAAAAAGTTTTAAAATCAAGAACAATGGAAACAGGAAATTCCCAAAACAAATTATTGTGCAGAATGGGTAACCAAGCGCCTTCAAGATCTTTATGACGTCCCTAAAAAAGTGAAACTTCAGTCTACTTTTATTTTGTTTAACAAAACAAAATTATTGTATATCATTTTATAATTATGCTAAATATTCCAAATTGTTCTTCTTGGTATACCTTTTCTTAATTGTAGATGTATGTTTCTAATTTTATATGCAAGTTTACAATTGTTGTTTATCTGTAATTTTAAATACGTTAAACATACATAAGTTTCCTATCCAATTACATCATTATAATTGAAAAAGTATAAAGTGTTATTTTGGTTAAACAAGCCATGATTACAATTAAACAAAAAATAATAAGAAAAAAGGACACGAGCTTATGAAAACTTTATTATATCCAAAGGTAAGAAAACAAAATAAAAATCAAGCAATTATTACAATTGAGCAAAACAGTAGTTACCATTAAAATTTTATTCATCTTCAAATCCATAAAATTCGTCGTCTTCATTATCAAAACTCTGATACTGATTTTCAATACTACTATCATCGTCGTTAAATAATGCGTCATCTTCCGTTCCATTGAGAGCATTGCTAATGCCACCCTTTTTAAAGGATTTCACAAGAGATATGTAACGCAAGATGGACTTCTAGAGCAATATTAGTTCTTTTGGCATTTATTCTTCTACCAGAGAAAAGAAACTCGCTACTTGAAAGTTTGAAATTTTTGTTTATTTGGAAGTTTGTATATAATGTCATATCTATAAACTGTTAAATATGTTAAAAATACATAATTACTAGCCAATTAGATCATTTTCACATTGAAAAATAAAGCTTCAGCAAGTTTGCAATTTTTGTTTCTTTATAAGGATGTATGTTATGCTTTATCTATAAACACTTAAATTTGTTAAAATACATAAGTACCATCCAATTCCATTATCAGCAAATTAAAAAATATAAAGCTTCTGAAAATAAGTTAAAATCGAAATTTTGGCTTGAGGGTAACTTTTTCAAGAAGTAAAACACATTAATGCTTTTTTATTACATCTGAACAATTTTTCTGAATATGGTGCCATATATATGTACGGTATTTATGTGTGTTTTTATATATATATTAGATGTATGTACATTGCTTGGTTTGTGTAAGTATATAATTACATATTTTTCTTCGTAACTAAGATGTTAATGTTCCCCTGTGCCACATTTTTGAGATTTCGATTTCAAGTTCCTTGTATGCTGATAGCTTTCTGAAGATCTTTAGATACATTACAATCAGCAGGAACTGCCATATCAATAAGGAGGCACTTTTTGTTTTGCTTGCGGTCTCTAATAACAATGTCTGGGCGGTTAGCTTTGATTTTTCTGTCCTTGTGTATTGTGTAGTCCCATAAAATTGTAACAGGTCCTATCTCCGTAACAGGGTCTGGGTGGTGTTCATACCAATTTCTTGCAGTTTCCTTTCCGTAGAAGTTGCAGATTTTCCTGTGCAGATATTGGCCAACTTTGTCATGCTGGGTTTTATATTCAGTGGGTCCCAATACCGTGCAACCTAATACAAGATAATTGTTTCTGGGTACCTATCACATAACCTGCATTTTGGGCTAACGCATATGGATGTGCACTTGATAATTTTTAATTAATAAGCACTGATCCTGTGAAGCAAACATAAAACCACCTGTTTCAACTTTTAACCCTGCACTACGTAGCCACTGGTGGGTACGGGGCTTGTCTACACCAGCTTGTTTGGTACGGGTAGAGTATTGGTCATGAAGCGGTTTATCTTGCCATTGTTTCTGTATCTGGTCGGTTGCATTTTTTTTGCTTTCTTTTTTATGTATTTTGCAGCTTCATTCGTTGTATTGTGCTTTACTTGTATTGCTGAATCCATTTGAAACTCCATTTTGAGCTTGTTGGCTTCTTTTGTTACGGAATAAAGACGCTTACTACTTTCATGTTCTTTGACACATATCTTCATCCAGTCGTTTGTAGCTCCGTGGCATCTTTGAAGGACAATTGTTGTAGTTTTGTAGGACAGTCGTAGTTGAACTAACCCTCTGCCGCCTTCGGATCTGGGCACATACAGACGATCAACATCAGCTTTGGGATGATGCATGCGGTAGCAAGTGAGAAGATTTCTCGTTTTGACGTCCATTCGCTTAATGTCAACTATGGTCCAATTAAGGATGTTGAAACTGTATTGCACCACAGAGACAACCAAAATGTTTATGGCTGATATTCTGTTTTTTGAGCTCAGTTCGGTATTTACTACCAGACGCACACGCCTGTAATACTCCTTTCTTACCCTTTCCTTCATTTGGGTATTTTGTATACCATCTCCTTCGCTAATTTCTAGGTACTTATAGGCTTCATCGTGTTGCAGTTTCCGAATCTTTGTGACAAAGTCTAAATGTATTGAGGGTGTTTCTATAACTCTCTATTTCTTGAATTCCCGAATTCAAGAAAGAGAGAGTTATAGAAAATTATTATTATTATTATTATTATTATTATTATTATTATTATTATTATTATTATTAAGGTTATTTTTATATGTATTTTTTATATTAAATAATATCTCTTTTATTTATTATAACCTATATAAAAAAGAATTTTAATGGTAAAATAGTATATATTTTTTAAAATTCAGTGCAGCTTTTTTCTCTAATAATAATAATAATAATAATAATAATAATAATAACGATAATAAATTTTTAAAAAAATACAAAAATATCAAAATCGTGAATGATTACAGGCACTAGATAGGAAATCTATTCAATTGTATAGAGAAAGTTTCTGGTTTCATGCCGTTTCTCTAGGTTCCTTTGCTTTCTCTTTCCTTTCCTTCTTTTTCTTTTGCACTCTTTGTCTCTTTCCTCTACCCCCATTTTTATCCCTTTCTACTTCACTGTGCACATGCGGGATAATTAGGTCAACATGTCCGCTTCCATCACTACGACTTCGATCTATCTCTTTAAACAAACTTAAATCTCTCTTTCTCTTTCTTTCCCTTCCTAGCTTCGAATACATATCGTTCTCCTTCCCCTCTCTCCATTAACTTCTCCAGTTTTGAATACCTAGCCATTTTTTTCCTTTCTCCCTTCCCCCTATTTTGAATCTACATTTTTAAACCTAATTTATGCTTAGATTATTGTTTTTATGCCTGGGAAAATTTTTATCCATTTACTTTTTTGTTCCTGAGTTTTCGATTGTTAATGTTTGTACAATTTTGACGTGTAGCTTGCAATGTGCCTGTAGTTATGTTGGAAGATCGAATCTCATTAAATCTGTTTGTCGTTTATTTTATTTGCGTGATCATATATTCAATCACATTCATGTGTTTGACTATTATGAAACGATGTCTGTATGTCTAGTCACAAATAAACCTTTCTCCCTTGTCCACTAAATCTACCATCACGACGCTGTCAATGTATCTGACTATGTAGGCATATATTTTACTTCTCACTATCACTCAGATTGAGACAAAAAATTGAAACTATTTCTACGAACAATACATGAAAATTTACACATATTTTCTCCATTTCTTTGAATAATTTTGTTAGTTTCTAAACATAATGCATGCTTACATTTACTGCTTAATATGCGTAACTTTTATTTTTTTAATTACAAAATATTGGAGATTAATTGTTTATCCAGATTTCCTGTAAAATCTAAAACTCATTTTAAAGCATTAATAAAATGTATCTAGGGTCCGTTATATACTTGTAATTTGATTGGCCATTACATCTTACGTGAAAATATTTAGCCAGTGTGGGTCGTGGTTGGTTTTTGAACTCTTTAAAACCTTTATTTTACTTGAAACATCATCACTCGACAATACATCAGAAGTGTTTGAAACAAAATGGCTATTTTCCTAGTGATATTATAATTTTTTAAATAAATGCCATTCGCTCTACATTGTATTAAGCACATTTTAAAAAAAATAGTGTTTTTGGTTACTGGAAGTTTATTCCATCTATACCACCCTTGTATTCGTATATATATATATATATATATATATATATATATATATATATATATATATGTGTGTGTGTGTGTACGCGCGAGCGCGCGCGCGACTATACATATATATATATATATTAGGTTGGTGCAAAAATAATGTCGTTTTCTCACATAGTAGCATATGTGAGAAAACGACATTATTTTTGCACCAATCTAATATATATATATATATATATATATATATATATATATATATATATATATACAACTTTTCCGCTGATATGAAGTGGAAACATTATATTGGGTCAATTGATAGGTATGCTGCTAGAAAAATTGATTCACTGTATTCCGAAAGAAACTCTTTTACACCTTTCTAAGTCTAGCATTCGTCAATATTGCAGCCACATCTAATCTAGTGCTGCTGTTATGTAATTAGATATTCTTGATGAAATACAAAGTAGAATCTGCAATGTTACCAGTTCTGACCTGGCATCTCAACATCACTCGATTTTCCATCACCATAACGTAATTTCCCTGTGCCTTTTCTATTATTATAATCATGATAATTGTTTTCATCTTCGGTACCTAAGTGTTGCGAATTTAAACGCGGTACTAGATTAGTGGCTATGTCGTTTTACATTTGAAGTAACTAGATGTAACCGTAAGTGGTAGGCTAACAGTTTCTTATCTCGCACTTCACGATTATAGAAATCACGTCCAGCTTTTGATTCCAAGTCAACCTTGATCTTCAAAAACTGAAAGGCACAAATAAATGAAGAAACATAATCAGAAAAATTACCGTGCAAATATTTATAATTAAGACAGAGGGAAGCCACGTCTCTTCAGTAACAACAGAACTGCATTCGAGATGTCAGGTCAGGCAGGTGAACGTCTTATTAAGTTTGGTAGATTCAAGGAATAATGAAGAATTTTTAAAAATAATTTCACCGCAAGGCAATAAATGCACATATCCTTTTTTTCTTCTCTCCCTTCCCTTAATTTTGATCCCTTTCTACTTCACCGTGCACATGCGGGATAAGTAGGTCAACATGTCTTCACCCATAACTACGACTTCGATCTATCTCTTTAAACAGGCTTAAATCTCTCTTTCTCTTTCTTTCCAGTCCCAGCTTCGAATACATATCCTTCTTCTTCCCCTCTCTCCATTGCCTTCTCTCATTCTGAATATTCTTTTTTTTTTTCTTTTCCCTTCCTCCAATTTTGAATCTACATTTTTAAACATAATTTATGCGTAGATTATTGTTTTTATGCCTAGAAAATCTTTTATCCATTTACTTTTTTATCCTTAAGTTTTCGATTATTATTGTTTACACAATTTTGACGGATAGTTTGCGTTGTCTGTGGTTATGTTGGAAGATTGAATCTCAATGAATCTATTTGTCGTTCTTTTATTTGTGTGCTCATATATTCAATCACATTTATGTGCTTGTCTATTATGACGTGATGCATGTATGTGTTGTGGATTCCGGGTTGAAATCCGGTACCAATAAATAACAAACGCCAAGAATAAATATATGAAAAGAATGTATTAAAGTAATAATACAAACTGGTAAAGCATGTTAGTAGTTCCAGGAATACGGGTTAGTAGCCAATATATATATACAGTCTTTGGTATTTAAGTATCGCTGTATGACTTCTTACTGAATCTACGTGCTCGCTCACTGTGACTCCTACAACGCTGTTACCTCACCCTCACTCTTCCGGTTACCTACAACCTTTTACTCTGTCACTCTGGACTCCTGTGTCTTGCTCTTGTCACTTCGGGTATTCACTGGCAGTAGTATAAGTATACACTGGGTGAGTCCATTGGTATAAAAAGGGGTGGACCCCTCAACAGTACGTCTATCCACAAATAAAACTGTGTAGTGGACCGTGAGTTTACGTGTTTATTCCTGCTAGAAGGAGGTCCACCACAAGAACATGGCGGACTCTAAAGAAGTGTAAAGAAAACCAACAAGACCGATATATATATATATATATATATATATATATGTATACAAACACGTATATGTATTAAACAACAACATTTACAATGGACATAGACATTAACATTTGTGTTGGTGTGTGAACGTAAAGAGTTTGTATTTTGGTGAATGTTTGTACGTATCTGTATGTGTGTCTCATGGCGTTTTTCTCAAGTGGACATAAACGCAAATATCTGTGAGAGATCACATCCTTTAAATGTGTTCGCTGAAATGCAAAGCAAAAAGAAAAAGGCAACGAGGCAATAAATCACCCTGTGGTGCTACCCATTCACTAAACTCTATTTTTGACATGATCCCAGTTTGTTCAAGTCTCTCTAATTCTTTGTCGATTTTTTCTATACTAGCGAACGGTGCGTTTCGCTTCTTTTTAGATACTGGTTGGACATTTTCTTTTAATTCAATTCTAGCTATAAATTTGTTACACCGACCCAACCCGCTCTAAAATGCTTCTGGAAATTGATTATGTAATTCTTCCTTTAGTTTTATAACTTCTGATGATTCACACTTTATCTTTTTACAAAAAGAACTGCTAGGTAAATCCCATACGTCGAACTTTTGCATCCAGTCTGTACCCACCAGATTTTCTGTATCCTTCATTACGAATATTTTGAGTTTTCTTGTTTTCCCGTGAAATTTTACATTTAGGATTACTTCTCCTTCGAATTTTATACGCTTTCCTGGAACAGACTTAGCAATTTTCTGTGTGTGTAAGATTGTTGGTCTATTAAGCTTTCTCCATGTTTGTAGGTTAATTATCGTCAGATCTGATCCCGAATCTAGTTGAAATTTTATCTTTTTTATTTAAGATTTCAAGTTCCAAATATTTCCTTATGTTAGTATCTTCTTCGTCATGCATTCTAGTAGCTTTTATCCTACTATTAAATTCTCTGTTCCTACATTGGGATGCCTTGTGACCCATTTTTCCACACGCAAGACAGTTTTTATATTTAAAACGACAATCCTTATTCAAGTGTAGTCCTCCACATCGATAACATGCAGATGGGGAGTGGGGGGCTTATATTTACTTTGATTTTCGTCATTATTTGCCCTGTACGTTGTACGTTTTCTTTCCAGGGAGGGTGAAAAACGTAAACTTTTGTTTAACTTACGAATATGTGATACTTCTGACTCCTCAATATGCTTCGAGTCCTTCTTTATACTCAGACATTTTTGGCAGTCTTCCGATAGTTTTTGAAGTGTTATTCCAGGTCCATTTTGCAGTTTTGAAAGCATTTTACTATCTTTTGCTGAGACTAACCCTTGTACAAAAATAAGACACTTGAAATTGTCTGGAATTAATTCTGCCAACTTAAAATCTTCGCAAAGTTTATTCCCGATTGCGGCGAACGTGGAATAGTCCTTATTTTCATCCTTTACGAGGTTAAGACATTTCCACCTTTTCTGAAAAAGTGAAATTTTCGGGATGAAAAGCTCCGTCAGGCATGTAACTGCTTCATCAAACGTTAAATCATTTGTCTTCCTTGACAAAATTTAATCCACGAATTTTGTGTATTCTTCCGTTCCTAATTTTCTGAGTAATAGTCGTAGCTTTTTTGCTTCTGTCCAATTTTTGACAATCGATGTTGAAGATATCTTCATGAAGTCTGAAAAAGTCCCCGAAATTTTTATCCTCTTCTAGGGAATATTTGAATGTTTCTATCGTGTTCCATACTGCGTCTTGGGAAAAAGTCACCACTTTTTCAATATTTTGTTGTTGTGTATTACTCGCTACTTTTACAATTAGCTCCTGGAGTTGTAATAGTCTTTCTTCATTTTGCATTTGTCTTTCATGATTTTCCTTCTGCGTTTGTAGTAATATTTTTTCCATTCTTTCTTGGAATTGTAATTGCTGTTCATTTTGGTATTTTACAAGTTCTACTAAAATACTTTTAAAATCCTCCATGGTAAGAGTCTTACGAAAAAACTCGATTTTCCGTATTTTAATCCTCGTAACACTTTGTTATCCAGTTGTTGTGGATACTGGCAAAACAGCTATTTTCTCTTTTGAGTCTCCGAGAAATGCAAATTCTTGTCGCCCATCTGTTGTGGTGAGAAGAGAGAATTTTTTTCTTTCGGTGTAGGTCCCATTTTCTCGACACCAAGTAGTTGTGGTCGGCAAGGGAGAATTTTTTCTTTGTACTCTTTCTGTGGGAGTTCGAATTTCCTCGCCGCCAAGTTGTTGTGGTCGACGAGAGAATTTTTTATTTTTATGTGTGAGTTCGATATTCGCGTCGCCAAGTTGTTGTGTATTCCGGGTCTGAAATCCTATACCAATAAATAACAAACGCCAGGAATGAATATATGAAAAGAATGTATTAAAGTAATAATACAAACTAGTAAAGCAGGTTAGTAGTTCCAGTAATACGTGTTAGTGGCAAAATATATATACAGTCTTTAGTATTGAAGTATCGCTGTATGAGTTCGTACTGAGTCTACGTGCTCGCTCACTGTGACTCCTACAACGCTGTGACCTCACTCTCACTCTTCCGGTTACCTACAACCTTTTACTCTGTCACTCTGGACTCCTCTGTCTTGCTCTCGCCTCTTAGGGTATTCACTGGCAGTAGTATAAGTATACACTGGGTGAGTCCATTGGTATAAAAAGGGGTGGACCCCTCAACAGTACGTCTATCCATAAATAAAACTGTGTAGTGGACAGTGAGTTTACGTGTTTATTCCTGCTAGAAGGAGGTCCACCACAAGAACATGGCGGACTCTAAAGAAGTGTAAAGAAAACCAACAAGACCGATATATATATATATATATATATATATATATATATATATATATATATATATATATATATATATATATATATACAAACACGTAATGTATTAAACAACAACATTTACAATGGATATAGACATTTAGACATTAACATTTGTGTTTGTGTGTGAACGTAAAGAGTTTGTATTTTGGTGAATGTTCCTACGTATGTGTGTCTCATGGCGTTTTTCTCAAGTGGACAAAAACGCAAATCTCTTTGAGAGATCACATCCTTTAAGTGTGTTCGCTGAAATGCAAAGCAAAAAGAAAAAGGCAACGAGGCAATAAATCACCCTGTATTTATAGTGTAGAGAAAGCGTGCCCTAGTGAATACCTTTCTCCTTTAATAGGTTACTGACAATGAAAGGAAAGGAGAATAACTTAGAAGAAAGGACGGTAAAAAAAAATATTAAAAATGAAGCTGGCCATTGATGTTATATTGAAATTTTTGAAGATCGTAGTTGACAGAAAGGCAAACGCCGGAAGAGAATTCCTTAGTAGAGAAGTCCAAGAGAGGAAAAAATAAAATATGACTTACGGTTGCATCTTGCTATTTCAATAATAATAATAATAATAATAATAATAATAATAATAAAATATAATAATAATAATAATAAAATATAACAATTATAATAATAATAATAAAATATAATAATAATAATAGTAATAAAATATAATATTAATAATAATAATAATAATAATAAAATATAATAATAATAATAGTAATAATAATAATAAAATATAATAATAATAGTAATAATAATAATAATAAAATATAATAATAATAATAATAATAATAATAATAATAATAATAAAATATATATAATAATAATAATAATAATAATAATAATAATAATAATAATAATAATAATAATAATAATGTGACTTCGGCTTCGTATGCTGCAGCAGTTATGCAAATGGATTTTTACACATTCTGTGAGTCATTACAATATTCTGCATTGGAAAATGAAAACCCTCACTCGATTCCAACTCATGATGTCATACTACCAAAACATAATTTTCGTAGAAGAAAAATGGTGAAACCATACAAGAAAATAAGAACCAGAACTTATTTCCTATTAATTTCATTCCGCCAAAAATTACAGGAAAAGAAAAAAAGGACAAAAATCATTTTTACCTATTGTTTTTTTTTTTCATTTAAATAATAACAAAATCTCTTTTGATAAATTCAGCATAAGAATATTTTTTTTAAATTCCGATTTTAGTTCTGTCATCTCCATCTGTATCTATGGAAGACTGCAAAGCAAAACCAGCCTACTATTTCATGAAAGATTTCAATGCGATCAGGTCGCTAATGAGATCACAATTTGCATAATTGATACCTGATTTTTTATTCCTTAACGTCACTTTTTTTTAAGTAGATTAATTCTGGTATAGGCTACATCTGCACATGAGAAAGGATTGACAAGAATTGTAAGAAGAGGGAAGAAGAAAAGAGAATTCCAGAGAAAAGTAATTAAAGAAAAGATATAGACAAAAAATAAAAGGAAAGGTAATTACAAAAACAGAATCAAGGAATAATACTGGGAGAAAAAAAAACATGCGAAAACAGAAAAATGGGAAAGGACAATAATAGTGAAACAAGAAAGAAAGAAAGAAAGAAAGAAAGAAATAAAGAAAGAAAGAAAGAAAGAATGAAAGAAAGAAAGAAAGAAAGACCGGTAAGGAAAAGAATGAAAGATGGACGCTGATAAAAATGAAAGAAGCAAAATATAAGGAAAGAATCAAAAAAGGAAAATTGAAAAAAAAGAATGAAAAAGAAAGAAAGAAAAGAAAGAAAGAAAAAGAAAGAAAGAAGACAGGATTATTGAAAGAGGAAGTAGAAAAAAATAGAAGGAAGGAAGGATTTTGGAATTAAAGAAAAAAGTGAAAAACAAACAAGAAAAAAGGAGAGAAAAAGAAAACAGAAAGGAGTGAAAGATTTAAATTTGAAAAAGAAAAGAAAAAAGAAAGAAGTGAGAAAGATATACAAAAAGAAGGAACATTTAAACAGAATGAAAAAATCATGTAAAACAAGAAGCGAAAAGAAAGGATGAAAAATAAAAGAAGGAAAAAAAAAGAAGAAACAAGCATTAATGAGGAAGATGTGTAAGAAGAAGAAATCTTATAACAGAAAAAAAATAATTTAAAATAAAGATAAAAAATGTACGAAAAATGACAGAACGCAGAAAGAGGCTAGTGAGAAAGATTTTTTTTAAATAATTTAAACCAAAAAGAAAGAAAACATGTAAAGAAAAAGAATAAAGAAAGAAACAAAAAGAAAAAGAAAGAAAGAAAAGGTGAAATAAATAAAGAAGAGCATAAAAGAACAAACAGAAAGAAAGAAAAAAAGAAAAAGAAAGAAAGAAAAAAAGAACAAAAAGTAAGAAAGAAAAAAGAAAAGGAAAGAAAGAACAAAAAGTAAGAAAGAAGAAAGAAAGAAATAAGAAAAAGAAAAAGAAACAAAGAAAAAGAAGGAAATAAAGAAAGAATGAAATACAGATAAAAAGAAAGAACGGAAGGCAGAAAGAAAGAAAGAACGGAAGGCAGAAAGAAAGAAAGAAAGAAAGAAAGAAAGAAAAGGTGAAATAAATTAAGAAGGGTAGACAGGAAGACAAACAGAAAGAAAGAAAGAAAGAAAGAAAGAAAGAAAGAGAGAAAGAAAGAAAGAATGAATTTAAACAGCGAGAATGATGAGCAAAAAACAGAAACATTTAAATAGAAAGAAAGAAAAAGAAATCGTGTAAAATTTCAAGAAAAAGAAAGGACGAAAAATCAAAGAATGGTGTAATGGCTAGCAAGCTTGTCTCGCGAGAACAATTACGACTGAGTAGTGAGTTCGATCCTCACTGGGCAGCCAAAACTTTCGGCCTTGTGCCACATCTAAGCTACGCTTGGAAAATCACCATATATATATATATATATATGTATGAATGCGGCCACTAAAAAAAAAAAAGAATGAAAAATAAAAGAAAGTAAAAATAACCCAAAGAAGTTTAGTGAGAAAACTGGGCAAAAACGAACAAAAATTTAAAAGTGTAAAAAGAAAAAAAAGAACAAAAGAACAAAAAGGAATGAAAGAAAGAAAGAATTTAGTGAGATGTACTAAACGATGAAACATTTAAGCAGAAAGCAAGAGAACGTGTGAAATGAAAAGAAATTTGGAAAAATAACAGAAAGAAAGAAGAAAAAGTAAGAGAGAACGAAAGAAGAGAAAAGAAAAGAAGGAAATAAAGAATGAATGAAAGACAGATAAAAAACAAAGAACGTGTGGCAGAAAGAAAGAAAGAAAGAAAGAAAGAAAGAAAGAAAGAAAGAAATGGTGAAATAAAGAGCAGGCAGAAATAACGGAAAACAGAAAGAAAGAAAGAAAGAAAAGGTGAAATAAATAAAGAAGGTCATAAAAGAACAAACAAAAAGAATAAGAAAGAACAAAAAGAAAGAAAGAAATAAAGAAGAAGAAGGAAATAATGAAAGACAGATAAAAACAAAGAATGGAAAGTAGAAAGAAAGAAAGTTTAAAAAATAGGATAAGATAGGAAGAACGAAAGTAGTGAAAATGATGAAACAACTAAGCAAAATGAAAAAAGAAATAAGTTAGATATATATATATGAAAAAGATGAAACATTTAAACGGAAAGAAGTCTTCTAAAATAGCAGGAAAAATGAAAGTAAGAAAAATCTAAGAAAGTGTAATGAGAAAAAGAACAATACGAAAGAAAGACGAAATTAAAGAAAGAAAGTGTAATATGAGAAGGACATAGAGATTTAAATAAGAAAGAAAAAAGATAAAAAGAAAGAAAGGCTGAAAGGAAAAGAAAGAATGAGAAAAGAAAATCAGAAAAACAGAATTACAAAGAATAAAGAAAGAAAGAATTGAGAATATACGTTTAATCGTTCTCTTATTTGGCGATGGCTTAAGTAATTATCCAGTAAAGTGACCAAGGCAAGTGAAGAAGTCATATAGAGTAGAATTCGATCTGTGAGTAATAGAATTCGATCTGTGAGTAATAGAATACGAGTTCGCTTTGCACTATTAACCTTGAGAAATGCATATATGTTAATGGCGCAACTGAATTTGAAATTGTTCTACCTAAAAAGTAAAGTTACTGAGAAAGATTCGGAAAAAATAAATATTTAAAGAGTAAGAATAAAACGATGTAAAAAACGACATAAAAGGCAAACAATGAAAGGCAGAATGAAAGAAGGAAAGAGTTTACGTGGAAAAGTGGGCAAGAAGAAGAAACATTTAAAAAGAAATAAGGAAATCATGTAAATTAAGAAGAAAAAAAAAAATTGAAAAAATGAAAGAGCATAGTGTAAGCATATATACAAAAATGGCCCAGGCAGGTGGAGAAGCACGACTCATATAGAATCAGATCCGCTCTGTGATTAATATGTATCCGCGTTGGCCACGAGAAAGGTATATATATATATATGTATATGAATGACGCTACTGAGTTAAAACATTTAAAGACTCGGAAATACATTGCGTAAAACTTATTTAAATTTTACGCAATGTATTTCCGACTCTTTAAATGTTTATTGTTTTGGCACATCTTTCTCTTTAACTTTTTAAATTCAGTGACGTCATTTTATATATATATATATATATATATATATATATATATACCTTTCTCGATGCCAATGCGGATACATTTTTAATCACAGATCGGATCTTATACCATATGATTCGTTCTTCTCCACCTGCCAGGTTCATCTTTATATTATTGCTTACGCTACACTTTTCAAACATTTTCTTCTTCTTCTTCTTAATTTACATCATTTCTTTCTTTCTGTTTAAATGTTTCTTCTTCTTGCACAGGTTTCTCATCAACCTCTTTTTTTCTTTCCTTCTTTCTTTCTGTCTTTCATTGTTTGCCATTTTTTTTACGTTTTCTTTTACATCGTTCAAAAAGGACGAAAAATGAAAGAAAGAGATTAGAGAGAAAGATGTGAAAAAGAAGAAAAAATTTAAACACAAAGAAAGAAATCGTGCGAAACAGAAAGAAAAATGAATAAAAAATGAATGAAAGTGGTTAGTGATAAAGATGCTAATAAGAAAAAAAAAACATTTAAGCAGAAAGAAATCGTTTAAAACATAAAAAAATGAATGAAAAATGAAAGAAAGAAAGAAAGAAGTTAGTAAGAAAGAAATTCTGTAAAACAACAAGAAAAAGAGTGAAAGAAAAATTAAAAGAAAGAAATAATGAAGGAAAGAAAGAAAAAGTGAGAAAGATGTGCGAAAAGAAGAAATATTTAAAAAGAGATCATGTAAGAGAAAAAGAAAAAAGAAATGACGAAAAATGAGAGAAAAAAAAGTTAATGATAAAGATGTGAAAAAGAAGAAACATTTAAACAGAAAGAAAGAAATCGTGCCAAATTGCAGGGAAAAAAAAGAGAGAAGACGAAAAATGAAATGCATAAAGAAAGATGATGGTAAGAAAGACGTGCAAAAAGCCGAAAAATAAAATAAAAAATAAAGGTCGAAAATGACAGAAAGAAAAGGATTAGTGAAAAATTTGTTCAAAAAAATAAATATTTAAACGAAACGAATGAAAATATGTGAAATAAAAAATAAAAAAGAACGGATGGATAATAAAAGACAGAAAACGTAAGTCAGTGTTGAAGATATGGAAAAAGAAAAAAATATTCAAACGAAGAGAAATTAATGATATATAAAATAAAAAGTGAAACGAAAGAAAGAAAAATGAAAGAAAAAAGAAAGGAGTTAGTGAAAAGATGTATAAGAAGAAGAAATATTTAAAGAGAATAACAGAAATCATGTAAAATGTGAAGAAAAAAGAAAGTGCGAAAACTAAAAGACAGAAAGAAATATATTAGTGAGGAAGATGGGCAGAGAGAAAAAGGAAATTGTGTAAAAGAAAAAGGAAAAAGAAAGGACAAAAATGATTGAAAGAAATAAAGACGAAGTTAGTGAAAGAGAACAAAAGAGAAGAAAAAGAAAGAGAAGATGAAAAATAAAAATAAAGGATGGAAAATAAAGAGAGCAAAAAAAGAAAGAAGTGAGAAAGATGTGTAAAAAGAAGAAACATTTTAACAGAGAAAAAGAAATTGTGTAAACAAAAACGCAGAAAGAAAGGACGAAAAATGAAAGAAAGAAAGAAAGAAAGGACGAAAAATGAAAGAAAGAAAGAAAGAGAGAAAAATGAAAGAAAGAATGAAAGAAAGAAAGAAAGAAAGAAAGAAAGAAAGAAAGAAAGAAAGAAAATATGAAAGAAAAATAGTGTATGAGAAAACATAAGCTAGGTGAATAAGAAGGAAAGATAAAATAAATAAAACAAACAATTTAGAGTGTGAAAAGTTATATGTAGAAAGAAAGAAGGAAAGAAAGAAAGAAAGAAAGAAAGAAAGGACGAAAAATGAAAGAAAGAAAGAAAGAAAGGACGAAAAATGAAAGAAAGAAAGAAAGAGAGAAAAATGAAAGAAAGAATGAAAGAAAGAAAGAAAGAAAGAAAGAAAGAAAGAAAGAAAATATGAAAGAAAAATAGTGTATGAGAAAACATAAGCTAGGTGAATAAGAAGGAAAGATAAAATAAATAAAACAAACAATTTAGAGTGTGAAAAGTTATATGTAGAAAGAAAGAAGGAAAGAAAAAAGAAAGAAAGAAAGAAAGGACGAAAAATGAAAGAAAGAAAGAAAGAAAGGACGAAAAATGAAAGAAAGAAAGAAAGAGAGAAAAATGAAAGAAAGAATGAAAGAAAGAAAGAAAGAAAGAAAGAAAGAAAGAAAGAAAATATGAAAGAAAAATAGTGTATGAGAAAACATAAGCTAGGTGAATAAGAAGGAAAGATAAAATAAATAAAACAAACAATTTAGAGTGTGAAAAGTTATATGTAGAAAGAAAGAAGGAAAGAAAGAAAGAAAGAAAGAAAGAAAGAAAGGACGAAAAATGAAAGAAAGAAAGAAAGAAAGGACGAAAAATGAAAGAAAGAAAGAAAGAGAGAAAAATGAAAGAAAGAATGAAAGAAAGAAAGAATGAAAGAAAGAAAGAAAGAAAGAAAATATGAAAGAAAAATAGTGTATGAGAAAACATAAGCTAGGTGAATAAGAAGGAAAGATAAAATAAATAAAACAAACAATTTAGAGTGTGAAAAGTTATATGTAGAAAGAAAGAAGGAAAGAAAGAAAGAAAGAAAGAAAGAAAGAAAGAAAGAAAGAAAGAATGAAAGAAAGAAAGAAAGAAAGAAAGAAAGAAAGAAAGAAAGAATGAAAGAAAGAAAGAAAGAAAGAAAGAAAGAAAGAAAGAATGAAAGAAAGAAAGAAAGAAAGAAAGAAAGAAAGAATGAAAGAAAGAAAGAAAGAAAGAAAGAAAGAAAGAATGAAAGAAAGAAAGAAAGAATGAAAGAAAGAAAGAAAGAAAGAAAGAAAGAATGAAAGAAAGAAAGAAAGAAAGAAAGAAAGAAAGAATGAAAGAAAGAAAGAAAGAATGAAAGAAAGAAAGAAAGAAAGAAAGAAAGAAAGAAAGAAAGAATGAAAGAAAGAAAGAAAGAAAGAAAGAAAGAAAGAAAGAAAGGAAGGAATTTAGGAGAAAGATGTGAACAAAGACGAGGCATTTAAACGACAAGGATGAGAACGTAAAAAGAAAGAAAAAAAGGAAACCATAAAGAAAGAAAAAGGTCAGAAACAAGTTTGAAAGGTATGCAGCATAAAAAAGGTATGCAGCATAAAAAAGAATGAAAGAAATTATGTAATACAATAACAGAATAGAAAAGACAAGAAATGAAAACAAAAAACAGAACGAAAGAATTTCATATGAAGATATGCGAAACGATGAACAGAAAGAGAGCATGTAAAATAAAAAGAAAGAATGAAAAATAAAGGAAAGACAAAAAGAAAGAAGTTACTAAGAATGATGTGCCAGAAAAAAAGAACGATTTAAACAGAAGGAATGGAATCGATGTAAAACATAAACAGAAAAGAAAGGATGAAAAATGAAAGAAAGAATGAAAAAAAGAAAGAACTTAAGGGGAAAGATGAACAAAGGAAGAAACAGAAAGAGAAAAGAAATAACGAAAGGTGAATGGATGAAATAAAAAATAAAATAAACAAAAAAGAAACAAAAAAGAAAGATTTGCGAATAGACACATTTAAATAGAGAGAAAGAAATTTAAAAGAAAATGAAAAAGTTACGAAAAATGAAAGAAGAAATTGGTTCTCAGAAAGATGTGCAAAAAGAAGAAAAATTTTAAACCGATTTAAAGAAATCAAAAAGAAAAAGAAAAAAAGAATGAGTGAAAAAAAAAAGAAAAAGAAAGAGACTAAGGAAAATACTAGGGAGAACGATGTGCTAAATGAAATAAAACTAAACAGAAAGAAAATCATGTAAAATAAAGAATAAGAAATGTATGAAAGAAAGAAAGGAAGAATAAATTATAAATAAAGATATGTAATAAGAAGAAATATTTAAACAGAATCCAAGAAATCATACCAAATAAAAATAGAAAAGAGTGGACGAAGGAAAGAAAGTAACAGAGGAAGAAATAAAGAAAGAAGGGAAAGAATTATTGAGAAAGGCGTGCCAAAGAAAGAAACGTTTAAACAGAAAGAAAAGAAAACATGTAAAATAATGACGAAATGACGAAAAAAGAAAAGAAAGGAAGAAGGAATGAAAAATCGAATCAGAAAGATCTGCAAAAGGGAGAAGCATTTAAGAAGAAAGAAAGAAATTGTGAAAGAAACGATGTAAAACAAAAAGAAACTAGTAAAGACAAATTAATGAAAGACAAAAAGAAAAAAATGAAAGAGAGAATGAAAAAACGGAAATAATGAGAAAATGAAAGACAAAAAGAATAAAATGAAAGACAAAAGAAAAAAAGAAAAAAAGAATGAGAAAATGAAAGACAAAAAGAATAAAATGAAAGACGGAAAGAAAAAACGAAAAAAGAATGAGAAAATGAAAGACAAAAAGAATAAAATGAAAGACAGAAAGAAAAAAGAAAAAAGAATGAGAAAATGAAAGACAGAAAGAAAAAAGAAAAAAGAATGAGAAAATGAAAGACAAAAAGAATAAAATGAAAGACAGAAAGAAAGAAAGAAAAAAAGAATGAGAAAATGAAAGACAAAAATAAAAAAAAGAAAGACAGAAAGAAAAAAAAAGGATGAGAAAATGAAAGACAAAAAGAATAAAATGAAAGATAAAAAGAAAAAAAGAATGAGAAAATGAAAGACAAAAAGAATAAAATGAAAGACAGAAAGAAAAAAAGAAAAAATGAATGAGAAAATGAAAGATAAAAATAAAAAAATGAATGAAAAAATAAAAGACAAAAAGAATGAGAAAATGAAAGACAAAAAGAATGAGAAAATGAAAGACAGAAAAAAAAGAGAAAGAAAATGACAAACAGAAAGAAAGATGATAGACAGAAAAAAATGGAAGACACAAATAAAAAAAATGAAAGATGAAAAAAATGAAAGACAGAAAGAAGGAAAGAAATAAAAGACCGAAAATAAATGTTAGTGAAAAAAGAAGAAATATTTCTAGAAAAAGAATGAAAACATGTAAAGCAAAAAGAAAAAACGGGAGGACGAAAATGAAATAAATAAATAAATAAATTAGTGATTAGTGATTATTCAGGATCCAATTGACGATGATGGAATCTGACTAGTTCGATTTCCGAGGCATTGAATGTTACAAGTCCATTATTCCTTACCACTGAAATGTTATGGCAGAGGAGTGATCAGCTGCCAATCTCTGGTCGTCTGCGTTTTGGTGGTGCGTTCATATATGGTTGTATCATCAGCGAAGCTTACTCGAAGTATCGATTTATTAGACTTCAAGTCTTAATTATATTAATATTTGCTATAACATTCTCCTTATTGATGCATCTAATCAACTCCCAGTAAGAACAAAATTAATTAATCCTATTTAACTTAATTAATTTTGGCTTGTAAGACAATACATTAATTATGAGTTACTTGATGTATAAATAGCTCTAAATTAAATAATGAGTTATTTCAGTAATGGTTGAATTACGTTATTGCTGACAATGGATATCGTACGCATTTTAGACAATGATTGTTTGAAAATGGATTGCTCGTGTTTTCTATACGTTATTTTTGTCTTTGACTGCGCCACATACCTGAAAAAGATTTTTTTTAGTTGGATTCATGTTACGCTAGAGAGATTTGTTTAAGTAGTGCCAAAAATCATGGGAGAGCAGTATGTCGAGATAATGGTAGGTGGCGCCACGATAACTTGACATTATGCAAAATGTATGTTTCACCCTAAAACCTGACGACGGGAATTATTGAAGAGGGACGAATGGAAAATTTAGATGCTGGACGAATGGAAGATTCTATTTCTGAAATAGCTTGATTTCCGGAATTACATTTTCTCTTTTTTATGGAAGAATTCTGGAAGTAAAAATGCATCCCCAAAAAGTGACGTTTATCAGGCATCAATTAATTATGGAAACAGAAAAGTTGTTATTGCTGCCATATGTAGTCCGGTGCCCATTCTGTTTGTTTCAAGGTTCTTGATAAGATCCAGAGGCGGATATGCAATGTAATTAGCCCTGATCTGGCATCTCGTCTTCAGTCGCCTGCTTCTGTCTTTTTGACAAATACTTTCATGGTAATTGCTCCGTTGAGCTGCTTTCACTGGTTCCCAGACTTCATGAATTTAAGCGTTCAACTAGGCTGGTATCTCGCTCACACACTTTCACTGTCGAAACTGTTAAATGTAGCCGTTTCTTCTACTCCAACAGCTTCATAAAATATAAGAGATAGGTTCTTAGCGTAAAAATCAATAATCGATAAAGCCGATCAAAAATCGATAAATTCAACTTTTTTTCTTCCGATTTCGTGCAAACTCGGTATGTAAGTTACTTACATCATGACGAGCTCAACGATACATACAAAAGACAGGAAGTTGGGGAGTGTCATATTCATTTTTATTTCTACGCCACTGCGTTCAGCGAAAAACCGCGGAAAACAAAAAATCGATTTCAACAGAAATCGATTTCTACACAAATTTTAAACTAAAATTTCCTCAATTTTCAAGGAATCTAATACAGACTTCACTCAATTGTAGCCAACAATAAGTTAATTTCTTAACAGTCATTTCACTTGATAACTGAGTCCACCCATACAGTGAAAACCCACGTAAATAACAAGAAATGGCGATTTTTACGGGTTTTTTTCTTATTTTTCGTTGATCTTTCAACCGATTTTTATCGAACTTAACAATTGTTTTATAAATGTATCCTCTTTTATATCCCTGGTAGCACACTGACAAATTGAATTTCAAAAACTCCAAAATAATTGTAGTCAGAAATGTTGCCTTTTTTATCACTTCATATCCTCGGCTAACTTCGATTGATTTCTTCTGTTATATCAGTAACTGCATTATTTCAAAATGTTTTTTTTTTAATGAATATACTTCAGAGTAATTGAAGAAGATAGACTCTGTTACATTCAAACATGACGCTGTTTTTGCTCCATTCTAATTGAACGCTTTTTCTGATCAACCATTTGGGTATGGATGCTTGTATTAACTAACTTCAAATCAGTTTATGCAAATGAGCTCCTCACGACGCAGTTTGGCTTTCGTTCGGTTACAATGATGGGATATATGACCTCAAACAACTCCACGAAATTGCTTATCTCCGTTGTACATAAGAACTATGACCATAAAATCAAGACATTTTGTGTTATTTGTGGTTAAATGTTGACCAAAATGATGACCAAATTATGTCAATGTTTAACAAACTTTTGTTAACGTTTGACATGGTCCACTAAATGCACAAAACGATCAAGTTTTTAGGACATTTTTTTAGTTTTTTTTAGTGAAAAAGATTTCTGTTTCATTTGTCCATTCTTTTGTTGAGGAATACAAAATATGTATGCTTGAAATGTTTCTTCTTGTGTAATCAAACAACTCTCTTAGTGCCATAATTTCTTCCTCATAGTGTCGGTGGAGGCTTGCTTTCTTAATAGTTTCATATAACTCACTACATTTTCTTTTCCATGAGATGTAGCAAAAATGTTGCACTCTGCATCAGTACCAAAATCAGATTTATGGTTGCACAAATTGATATTTGTTTTAATAATTTTTATTATGTAAAGTGGTACCATCAGAGAAATAGATCAACTTCTTATTTTAAAATTAAGGATTGTTTTCAGTACTTCTCTAAGTCTTCTTTGGAACAAAAGGATAGGTACTGTGTCATGCTCGAGACAATCTGATATATTTAATATATACTCCAGATCTTTGTCATTTCTGGAATAAAAACAAATAAATGGACGTAATCCGACTTGAAAATTATTCCAGTGGAAGCCTTGCACAACATCCTGCAAAATAAATGAATAATTCTCAGAAAAATTTACAATAATTATAACTTCACCATCCATCAAAGAACATTTCTTATTAGAACAAAAATTTGGCAATAAAATAAATTCTTCTGTAGATTGCGATACCCTTTGCAGTGTGGTTCTATCAGTTCATAGCCACTGTTTTATCATCTATTAAATTTTTATTTCAAATTTCTTCTATATATAAAACGAAATCCTCCATCAAATTCCTAGAAGTTGGGCAGTCCCCTAAGAAGCAGTTGGATGTTGTATCATTCCATGTAACAGAAGCTAAGCATTTGTGGCAATTTGTTATACGATATTGTTCATCTTGAGGCAGCGTTCCAAGTTCCTCATAATCATCAGATTCATGTTTTGATGTACAGACACAGAGTGTTCCTGCACCATCTTAGGATACATTCTTTTGGTCTGAACTCAGCAAATTTTGAAAAATTTATTCTGCTTTTTTTTAATTTAAATAATTGTCATGACTCTTTCAGGTTACAGAGTACAAGATAATTTTGTTTTCTAAACTCTTCAACCATTTTTAAGACTGTCTTAAAGTCATTTCCAGGTGTTACTCTGCTGAATTCTTCACTTCATAAAACAGCACCACAACTTCGTCAATTGTCTCTTGTGGCAATGTAACTTTCGTGTATTTGGTAGAGTTAATATTCCTTGTTCATTTACAAGCCTTTTGGACAAATTTCATTTGAATTCTCTTGATACTCCAGCTTTTTGGAAGTATTGTCAAAATTTGTACTATTTTGGGATGCTTTTCACAACCTCCAACCTTTTTTCCATCGTGTTTATAATCCTCCTTTCATCAGATCCTTGTACTCATCTACACTGGTAGATTTCTAATGAGAAATTTTAGTCGAAATCAGTTTATTTTCTTTGATAGTGTTCCTTTAATTGTTCCTATATTTTCTCCTCATAACTGGTTTGGTTTTCAAGTTTTAAACACTTAATTGGTGATTCATAAATTATTGAAAGTGACTCATTAAGAAGTTGCAATTCATTTTGTGAATCTACAAAAATGCTAGAAGGCTGTAGGATATTCTTTAGCTGATGTTGAACTATTTTCAGAAAACACAACCAATGCTCTTAATTTTAAGTAAAAGGTGCAAAGATTTAAGTTAAATTCTAAACCTTCTTACATTAACCCTCTCTTAACAGAATTTAATACGATTTGTAACAGAATTTTTTCAATTGTTTATTCTATAATTTTTCAACATGTCTATACACAGTGAAATTAAACCAAATAGTTTCTTTCTTTTATAAAAAAATGTATGTAAATTTAATAGTCATTCAAATAATAGTCGATTAAAGTTACTAATAAAATCTCAAGTTTTTTTTTATAGTCATATTGTAGCAACAAAAGTTTACATGATTATTTATACCTGTAGTACGAATTAAGATCAAAATCACAAAATGCCTCAAAAGATATCTGAATTCTTTTGAATTTAGCCCAACTCAGTAAAACCTTCGTTTTGCAGTAAATAAATTTCATCCACAGAGCATTTATCAGTAATAATTGTGTTGTATCATTACACCAACATGATTTTAAAAATGAGATTTTCCCCCGTATCTTATTAAAATTGGGTATGAAAAACACTTTCAATAGCATCAGAAGGCATCGTACTCTGGAAGTTTTCCATCAATGGACTCATTCTATATTTAAACTGGCTCATTTTTCGTATAGTCATCCATGTATGTTGATCGCCTCCGATAATATTATCTCTTCTGCTACCGGAATCCAGCAAGGTGATCCACTACTATTTGCAATGGCTATTGATGGGGTAGCTCGTTCCATCGCCTCTGCTTTCTATATATGGTATCTTGACGATGCAACTTTGGGAGGATCAATCGAGGCCGTATCTGCTGACCTCCGACGACTTATTCTTGCTTTATCTCTTTAGATTAACTCGTCCAAGTCAGAGATAATAAACTTGAATTATAGTGCAGATGATTTCGAGAGTGCTATCCGGGATATCAGACTCATCCTTGAGGATATAAAAATAACACCTAAGGAGGATTTACACATTCTTGGTTCTCCAGTCTTTCCAATGGACATTCGAGAGTGTTTAGATACGAAGCATGTCCTTCTAACAAGAATGACCGAGATATTGCAATTAATTGTTGCACACCCGACCCTCTTCCTCTTGAAAAACTGTTTTTCGCTACTGAGTTTCCTCTATACTCTCTGAAGTGCCCCTTAAATGAAATAGATATTACAATTAAGAGATACACGGTGCTAATTTCGACGACAGCGGCTGGAGGCAGGCAAAGCTCCATTTGAGTTTCGGAGGCCTGGGCTTTGGAGCAGCGGTAGATTTAGACCTTCCAGCGTATCTTTCTTCACTTTCGTCCAGTCGCGAATCAATTGATGTGATACTCGGTGGATCGTCTCGAGTAGTTGTTTCGAAAAAGCTTGCAGCGTCTGGACCCAAGAATTACTTTGTATCCCACTAGACACATCAAAACAAAAAAGCTGGGATAAAATAAAATGCGAGGGCAATTTTACTAATTTGAGGCTCTCTCTGAATCAGCATCGCCTTGCCTGTCTACTATCTGCTTCCCAACAGAGTAGTGGTACCTCGCTCAATGCAGTGCCCTCTTCATCTACAGGTAACCTTCTAGATGATGAGTGCACCCGAGTCGGAGTCGCGATCCGTCTTGGACTCAAATTATGTCAGCGTCACTGATGCAAATGTGGAGCTTCCATTGGTTTGCATTCTCTTTCCTGTTGTCGTAGTGACAGACGCTTTCTACAGCATGCAGGAATAAATGACATCATCACAAGAGGTTTGGATGCAGCTGGCTTCTCTTCCCAAATCGAACCCGTAGGCCTCGACCGTGGTGATGGAAAGCGACCGGATGGCATTACCATTTTCCCTTTTAAAATAGGGAAGTCGTTGATTTGGGATGTGACTTGTGCGGATATATTTCCGGCCGGTAATTTGATCAGGTCCGCGGTTGAAACGGGGTCCTTCGCTCGGGACGCAGAGATAAAAAAAAATAGTTAAATATTCTTCTCTTGCTGATAATTTTTTTTTCACTCCTGTGGCAGTTGATATTTCTAGAGTTATTGGCCCTCGTTCGATGGCGTTCCTTCGGAGGATTGGGGCGATTGCGTCTCGATTAAGGGATGAGCCCCGCGAAACGGAGTGGCTCTTGCAGCGTGTCTCACTGCAAATGGTTCGAGGTAATGCTTTCTCCATCATTGTGGCTGGTAGAGGATAGTCAAAAAAATAAAAAATAAAATTATAGTTAGTTTGTTCAAAATTTTTCTTGAATAAAAAGTTATTGCCGATGATAATGGTTGCTCCGGAAAAAAATTCTCAGTAATTAAGTGCTCAGTAATCTTAAAAATGTAGGAAAATATTCTCCGTAATCTAAAGTTTTTTTTTTTATTTAGAAATTTTGGTTTTCCTTTATTTGGTCAAGAATTCCAACTAGTATGAAAAGCCAACAATATGTTTACCGCATGAAGAGTAGGAGACTTGTTACAGAGAACCAAGTTTATAGGCACTAATTTAAAGTCATGTTGAAGCCATTTTTTTCATTTTTAAATCTTCTGTTTCTTATATGACCAGCACATATTTTGAATTTCAAAAAGTTAAAATGAAATGAAGTAATCTTGGTTTGGATATTACACAGAATCATACAGTTGTAGGAACGATAAATTTGATTGTATCTGTAAATCATATATATAAGAAAAGAAACTAAAAAATTGATTGCTTTGTAATTTTTATATAGTGCATCAAATCAAATGTCAACAAAAATCAGTTAACCATTAAATTCATTTCATGCATATTTTCATATTATTTTATGTTAATATTATTCCATGACATTTTTAAAAAAATAATAATTGTCATTATATCAATTTTTCAAATAAAATATATTTGTTGTATGATAAAGGCAAAAATAAAGTTTATTTTCCGCCGAATCGGTAAACATGTAAACATAAATTCTGTTGTGTTTTATGATAATAGAAGACATGGAAAAATCATGGAATAAACGACTGTATCGAAATCAATCCTGCTTGAGTGTTTGTGGCAATCAGATGACCTGTATAAATATTTGAATAAAAGACTGAATTAAAAGACATTGCGATTAATACTTTGTGCCATTATGATGCGCAAGAAAAATCTTGAATAAAAGATTGCATAGAAAAGCATACCGCTTACCCATGGTTGCCACGCAAATGCCCTGTAAATATTTTTGAATAAAAGATTGCTACAAAAACCAATTCCATTGAATCATTGGTGCCATTCGGATGCACTGTAAAATATTTGAATAATAGATTGCAACAAAAACCAATTCTATTGAATCATTGGTGCCATTCAGATGCTATGTATAATATTGTCAAAAAAGACTGAATCAGAAACCACCCCACTTAGTCCTTGGTGCCATTCAGATGCACTGTATAATATTTTAATAAAAGACTGAATTAAACACAATGCCACTTAATCATTGTTATCATTCAGATGCAGTGTATAATATTTTAATAAAAGACTGAATCAAAAAAAATCCCACTTAAATTTTGATGCCATTCAGATTCACTGTATAATATTTTAATAAAAGACTGAATCAAAAAACAATCCCACTTAATTTATTTTACTCACAGACACACATCTGAATTTTACACATATCCTGTATATGTGGAGTTTTTTTTTTTGCCGTACCCTATATATATAGAAACAATAAGTGCTAGTAAAATACAACAATAGAAACCAAGCCCCATTTTAGGAGCTTGCTTGATGAAATCAACTGTCCGGAACGAAGGCAAACATTTCATTTAAAGGACATCGGCTATAATCTGACCTATTGAGGTTTAGCTCCGCAAAATATTCTTGTTCAAAAGAGGCTACAAAAACCATCCCACTTAATCCGTGGT
This sequence comes from Acanthosepion lycidas, assembly GCA_963932145.1. Taxonomy (NCBI): domain Eukaryota; kingdom Metazoa; phylum Mollusca; class Cephalopoda; order Sepiida; family Sepiidae; genus Acanthosepion; species Acanthosepion lycidas. The sequence goes on along the minus strand of OZ010610.1, from coordinate 32,728,907 downwards.
GGCATTCAGATGCGCTGTAAAATATTTGAATAATAGTTTGCAACAAAAACCAATCCCATTTAATCATTGGTGCCATTCAGATGCTATGTATAATATTTTCAAAAAAGACTGAATCAAAAACCAACCCACTTAATCCTTGGTGCCATTCAGATGCACTGTAAAATATTTTAATAAAAGAGTAAATCAAAACTATCCCAACAAATCCTTTTTGCCATTCAGATGCACTGTATATTAATCAAATAAAAGACAGAATCACAAACCATCCCAATTAATCCATGGTGACATTCAGATTCACTGTATAATATTTTAATAAAAGATTGAATCCAATAACAATTTCACTTAAACCTTGGTGCCATTTACATGCACTGTATAATATTTTAATAAAAGACCGAATCAAAAAACAATCCCACTTAAACCTTGGTGCCATTTAGGTGCACTGTATGATATTTTAATAAAAGACTGAATCAAAAGCCATCCTACTTAATACTTGGTGCCATTCAGATGAACTGTATTATTTTTTAATAAAAGACCTTTTCAAAAAATAATCCCACTTAAACCTTGGTGCCATTCAGATGCACTGTATAATATTTTAATAAAAGACTGAATCAAAAACAATCCCACTTAATCCTTGGTGCCATTCAGATGCACTGTATATTATTTTAATAAAAGGCCGAATCAAAAACAATCCCCTTGGTGCCATTCAGATGCTCTGTAAAATTTTTGAAGAAAATACTAAATAAACACCACCCACTTAATCCTTGGTGATGTCCTGTAAAAATCTTTGAATAAAAAGTCTGCATCAAAAATCATCTCGCTTAAACTTTGATGACAATCAAATGCCCTGTACACCGTTCACTGCACTTCATACGTATTTTTAGTCATCAATCAAGAACAATATATCAGTTTACATCATGTCATTTACGAATCACTTCATTTTTTCATTTTCGATTCTGTCAAGATGTAAATTGCATGAAATTACGAAACGAGTTTGTATACATATTAACTTTCTGTAAATTTATTTTACTCACAGACACACATCTGAATTTTACACATATCCTGTATATGTGGGAGGTTTTTCTGCCGTACCCTTTATATATAGCAACAATAAGTATTTGTAAAATACAACAATAGAAACCAAGCCCCAGTTTAGAAGCTTGCTTGATGAAATCAACGGTCCGGAACGAAGGCAAACATTCAATTTAAAGGACATCGGCTATAATCTAACATATTGAGGTTTGGCTCCGCAAAATCTTCTTCTTCAAAAGAGGCTACGCATCAATGAATATATTTGAAGGCAATGAGTCAGTCGCTCAGCCACACAGCGACTCTAAGACGACGCTCTCTCATTTGATTGACTTAAATGAAAATAAATCTTTTATAAAAATATACTGCAGTCAAAGATATGTGGGCAGAATATTCGTTCTCATCAGAGTTCTCTTGTAAGGAATTTAAAACATAAATCCATCATAAAATAGAAGAATATGATCAATACTGTTCACTCTTCACAAGGTCAAAGAACGTCTCAAGATAGACGATTGCAGATAAGAGGTAATGGTCACTATGGAAATAGGTGGGGAAAATAGCGGTTAAAGCTAATCTTGAACAAGTTAAGATTATAAAGTTCATGGAAGCGTCTTCATGGGAGTCGGTTCCACAAATATCACAGGAATAAGAATGGTTCGCTTTAATATGATTGGCATGGCGGGACTTAGTCGTGAAGATTAGAAATGGCGGAAACAAGGAATTCACAGCGTGTTCCGAAGGTCTTGTCACTCTATGAGAACATATAGAACAACTAGTAATACATAGCACAATTGCCTATATTTCTGAGATGAGGTATTATGTACACTATTTACATTGTTCGAACTATTATCCTCATCTTTGTCGCCATATTTATTACAATGTTTCGGCCGTTGTAGGCTCCGTCCTTCTTCAGGTGGTTGAAATGTCGAACTGAGCCATTTATTTCGCCCACTGGGGTAGACTGTTCTAGTTCCATGTGTCATATTTTTAATGTCAGTCATAAGTTATCTCCTGTTAATTATCCTCTCCAAGTTCTTCACTGCCTTAGCCGGGTATTGAACTCACACACTTTGGGTCCTGTCACTTGATCTAACCAACGCCTTTATCCACTGTGCAATATATCCTTGAGGAAATCTGTGTACCACATTATATTAATTTCTTGAGCTCTGGTAAAAACATGTAATGATAACAGCAAAAAATTACAATATGAGCACTGGTAAAAAAAAAGATGCTGATGACATTAGGTTTATAATACCCAGAAATTCCTACACAGAGTCCGGGGCGTACAAGTTAATAAATATGGCGACAAAGATGAGGACAATAATCCGAATAATGTAAATACTATACAAAGCACATGTACTGGATTCAGTTAATTAACTTTCACTGACGCTGTCACCACATCGAGAAAGCCTGTTTAATGCGGCGCCACGTCCTGTGTGATATTTTGCGAAGTTTTAGTGATTGCTGTAAGGGTGACAGGACTTTCTGGACACTCTGTAGTCCGTCTGATCCTTTTACATGGAATTAGTAATAGCGGCGACGCGGAGAGACTTTAGACACAATCGAGACTGGAAAATTAATACTGGGGAAGCTCCTGTCCATGTATGGGAGCAGTACTCCATTTTCATCCTGGCTCTTGCAAAGGTAAAGGATAGACGGAGGAGGAGTCAGGAGTGGTACAGGTAACCGACCACTTTTTCCATCATCATCAGCGATGGATCGTATGTACGAGTTCTACATGGGGTCTGGATTGAACTTAAGCGATCAAGTTACGGGTCTTCCCTGAGAGGCTACCAGTTCATCGAGGTCTGAGGGTCTGCTCTGTGATGATAAAACGTTACTATTTTCGTTTTCAGGGTAAAGGATGCAACCACCCAGTTTTTCCTCCACTCGACTCTGGACATCTTCACTTTGGAGGACGATGAGTGTGGCCTTGATGAAGTGGCTGTCGCGATAAAATTGCACTGTCTTCAGAGATAACTACATAGAAGGATATTAAAATCATCTATTCAGTTTTTTTAATGAATGATTATCTGCGCCGAAAAATTCTCCAAAAATTCAGGAATGTCTCTTGCGTGTAGTTAAAACAATTAACATTGAGCCTAGCATGGGCAAAGTACATAACTAATATACGTGTGAAGAGAATAGATATCTGTCTATATTTCTGAGATGAGGTATTATGTACATTATTTACATTATTCGGACTACTGTCCTCATCTTTGTCGCCATATTTAACACAACGTTTCGGTCGTTGTACGCACCGGACTTCTTCAGGTGGTTGGAATTTCGAACTGAACCCTTTATTTTGCTCACTGGAGTAGACTGTTCTAGTTCCACGTGCCATATTTTTAATGGATGTCAGTCATCAGTTATCTTCTGCTAATTTTCCCTTTGAAAGTTCTCCACTGCCTTAACCGGGTATTGAACTCACACTCTTTGAGTCCTGTCACTGGATCTAACCAGTATATATATGTATGCATGTATATATAAGAAAGAAATTGTTGAAAGCAATCAGAAAAGGACAGTGGGGAAGTTTGAAATTTATGAAGAAAGAAAACTTGGGACATTTTTACTTTCCTGGTGCACATGTAAAAGTAGAGGAAGATAACAGAACAAATCAAGATGAAATTGCATCAGATTATCTTGTTGAGAAATCTAACTGCCTATTTTGTTGATGGAGGATTGGTATATTCCTCCCGTAAACGCTGCACTTAATACACTTGCAATAACTTGTTTCCGCTCGACAACAGGCAACATCGGAATCTCCTGCAACTCTTTTGGACGGGTTTCCTTGTTTAAGTCGATGAATGCTTCCAAAATCCATGACTTCAGTTCATTTTTTGTTTGCTTTTGTTGGTCTATTGCTTGACTGCGCCCCACATATGATAATCATGTCGGGTGCAGTCAGGAGAATTAGTGGCCAGATGTAAGGAAGGATGTGGTCGCAGAAATTATCTGACAGCCATGACTGTGTTCTCTTACTTGTGTGATATAGTACACAGTCCTGTTGCCAGTCATAGGGTTTTCTAGACCCATGCCAACACTACCTCCTCAAGGCACTGGATGTTGGAAACCGTATTGTGTATGAGGCCCTCGCCAACAAATTTGTGTGTTCCTTTCTATCAGAACGATCACAGGACCTACGTACATCAAATTTGCAGCAGAAGAATTATTGTTGTACTTTTCAAAGGTAAGCTTAAACATTAATTCAATACTAACATGCTGCAATCAATTTTCAGGTCTTCTGTAGTTTACTGATGTCTATCGCATATGGCGGCTTTTTAAGCTAGCTTACAATTGTAGATATATATATATATATATATATATATATATATATATATATATATATATATATATATATATATAAAGAGAAACAGAGCACTTTAAGGTTCCATTATAATAATTTATTTCGCTAGAGCCCCTTTAAAGGATTCTGGATCATCAGATAGCACTTCCAAAAAATGAAATGAAACGAAATGAAATGAAAATTCATACTTTTGATGGGTAGTGTAAGTTTTTGTAATCTAACAGAGGGGCTAATGAGGAGTGGTTTGAGAGACATGGTCGAGTTTAGAGAGGATTTATTTAATATTTCTTTCAATCATACTTAGTATTGAGGGAGGAGGGACTAGACTTAGACCTATTTAATCGGTTAACTTAACGGAAGTGATATATTGAAAAGTGAAGGGAGAAGAGAGAAAAAGAAAAAAAATGTGAAAGAAGGGGGAAGTAAAAAGAAAGAGGCTGTAAATAGGTTTCACGTGAGAAGGAGAGGGGTGGTATAGTTTTAGCAATTTATGTAAAAAGAATAGATTTTAATGTTTGATATTAATTTAAATGTTTAAAAATATCTACGAAGAAAATTTGATTCTTGCTAGCAATTTAAATATTTAACTTTTTTACAAATAATTTAGGGATTTAATATAATTTAAATATTGCATTTAATAGCACATTCATAGAGAACACATCAAAAATTTTCGTTAAAAATATAACAGTTAACAGATAGTAATCTTTTAATATTGTAAAAGACTGTTTAGTTAACATCTTTATCAGTCTGAATCTAATTTATGAATGTAATATGTAACTATTTTGGGATGGTTAATCTTTCTTTAGTTTAGGTTTCAAATTAAGATGGAGTAATAGTTGAAGGTAATATGAAAGATTTTGTTTTTTCTCATATATTCCATATATACCCTTCTGCAAATCCTACATATACATACGTTCATTTACATGTGCAATTAAACACATAGGTACACACACATGTATCGATATACACAGGTACCTATACATATTCATAGGTAAATACTTACACATACATATACAAATAATTACACATATATTTATGTCTATTTAAATTTTACTTTAATTTCACAGTTAATGTTTAACGTTAGGTGATGACTTAAGTGTTTAAATATCCAAACAAATATTTCTAATTTTGATATTTTACTATTAATATTGATAGTTAAAGATTGATATATTTAAATTAAATTATCAATTTAAAAGGAAATTACCTCCAGATGATAAAACATTTTAATCTCAAAATTCTAATTAAAGAATATTAAAAGAGAAAGTAAGATTAAACATTAAGAAAAGTAACATTAAAACTTGAATAAAATAACTTTGTCCTTCCATT
>OZ010610.1:32708251-32718251 GCA_963932145.1 Acanthosepion lycidas | reverse complement strand
AGAATCTGTGGTCAATCTGCAAGGTACGACTTAGCGGAACGTCTTAGTGGAAGGGACATCCGAAGTACTCACATGTGCACTGGATTATGCTTCATTGGAAATACACGAAAAATAATAAATAATAACGGAATTATTCGTTTTGTTTAAATTAAATCGCACAAGGATGAAGATGTATATCAGATGCACATATGCAAAAAAAGTGCGTCCACAAACACATGCACACAAAACACACGCACTCAAACGCAAACACATGCAAACAAATATGCACAGGTGCGTTTTTATTAATATTGTTGCGCAAGTGAGATATTTGCGTGGTCGTCTATAACGATTTTTACGAGCGCGTCAATAACGGCAAACGCGTTCAAGAAACTTTCATTGCAGATAGATTTTACTTAAAGGAACGATTAATTAGTTTATCTTCATACCCTACCTGGTGGCAAACGCTGCTGGTGGCGGTCCCGCCATAGCAACCGAAACCGTGATATCACCCCTGGTCAGCGGCTGATGAAGATAGGGTATCGTACGTGCTACACACGTTGTATGTTAAAAATTGATCAGTGCGTAAATGGTAAAGTTATTTTTTGACAAATTTTGTGTATTAATTAATGGTGGTTAGATTTATGTAGTATTTTATTTGTTATATGTATGTAAGGTATGTAATATACACGTATATATAAAATATTGCACATTGACTTGTTGCTGTTAATAAAATATTTCTTGATGGATAATTTATATTAATAATAATTATGTATTGATAATAAGTATATTAATAATAATAATAATTTTTTTATAAATTAATTATAATAATATTAAAAATGTTTAAAAATAATATTAAAAATATTATTAAATATGATATTAATAATATTAAAATTATATTAAAATATATTATAAAATATATTAAAAATTATATTAAAACAATATAAAAAATAATATTAAAATAATATTAAAAATTAATCATGTTAATAAATTAATAATATAATTTAAAAATAATATTAATATTAATCAAGGGGCTCTACGGGAGTCACGAACTCCTCATTGAATTTTTTTCCCTTTGATTTAAATTAAATTTAAATTTGAACAAGAGAATGACACCTATCCAAAATATAGAAGGAGAAAGTCAGAAAATGGAGGTCACATTGGCAAGATCAAAATGAGACAATATGGACGTCAAGTTAAGCAAAAAATCACTAATCAGGGGATAATATCTTACAATACATATTTGTTGCGACTATTCAATTGTCATATCAATGTTGAAATCTGTTCATCAATTCATTCACTCAAATATTGCATCAAATACGTATGAAAGGGGTCAGATCAAGTTGTTTTTGCACAAATACTCCCACTAAATTTTTTTTCCCTTTCATTTAAATTTGATCAAGGGATTGACTTCTATCCAATGTAGAGAAAGAGAAAGCCAGGAGATGGAGGTCATAATCATTAAGGATTAACTTGAAGTCATCTCATGTCGTATTTCAGATTCCACTACGAAGATCATTAATTTGGCTTTAACTCACCTTGAATATTGCTTACACGTATAGTCGGCTGCTCTATATATCTAGGGATTTTTGGTAAAATCCAAAGAAGGACCAGCAATGTTATTTGTCCTAACCTAGCATCACGGTTTCAGATACTTTCTCATCACCGATGTTTTCTGTGCTTTTTTTGTAAATATTTTCCTGATAATTGTTCAGATGAACTCTTCGCTATGATGCCAAGACTTTATCAAATTTAAGCGCAGTACTAGATTGGCGGAAAGGTCCCATCAATTTACAGTTGAATTGGCTGGATGTAACCGTAATTTTTTTTGCTAACAGTTTCTTGAAATGTGAATCGTTACCTATTGTCCTTCCATTATTCTCTCTGCAAAATAATGTTTCTATTTTTCCTTAAATTTCACACTCGATAACGCCTTGTTTCTTAGTGGTTGTAATGTGCTGTATGGTGTGAAATGATCAAAAACAAAACAAAAGTTCAACTGTGGTTGCTATCCTTTTAGCAGGAAATTTCCGTGAACAATAGAATATCACTGACAATAATTGCCTTTCAAAATACATATCAAAACCCTCTGATTTTCTGGAAAGGTAAGGTTTGACATTATTTTAACCTTCCCTAGATTAATTCAGCCTGTGTCACAATGATTAAGGATTAACCTGAAGTCATTCCATGTAGTATTTCAGACTATTCTACAGAGAGTATTAATTTGGCTTAAACTCACCTTGAGTATTGCAGACACATATAATTTGGTGCTCCTGTTATATATTTAGAGATTCTTGGTAAAAATCTAAAGAAGAATCAGCAATGTTATTGGTCCGGACCAGGCATGTCGGAATTATTGCAACAAAAAAATATAATTTAAAGATTTCTGATCACATATTGTTGATCCGAGTGTTTCGATGGCACATATGCAAATGACACAGTGTTGGTAGCAGACACAGAAAATAAACAACAGGTATTCCTACAGAAGTTAGGAAAAGAATCTGAGAAGAAGAAAAAGACAGAATGTGTCATTATCTGCAAAAGGAACAGGTCAAATTGGAAATTCCAAGTCAAGCATATACGAAAATTTATATATATAGAAAGTTTTTTTTAACAGAAGATGGAAAGTGCGACACTGAAAACCGAAGGCATAGTCAAATAGTGGAATATGACTTCCTAAAGCTAAGTAATTTTTTTTAAGCAAATGAACCCAAGCAAGTCGGGAGTGCCACTAGCACCCAAGGGATTACAAACAGTGAAAGTAAGATTAAAGAAGAGTGTTTGGGAAAAAGATAAAGAGAAGGACATAGATCAAGATCAAGGCATCATATGTCGATTGACATTACATTTGAATATTTGAAGATTATAGCTATCAAGGAAGCAAGTGACAGGAAGGGAGTTCCACTGGCGGGAGGTGTGAGATAAGAAGCTTTTGGAATAGAAGGGATGGCTACATTTAGCCGTTTTTACAGCGAATCTGTGGGACTGTAATGCCAAATTATTAGCACGCTTAAATTCATGCAGTTTGGGAACAAGTGAAAGTAATTTTAAAAATGACAGAGGGTTAGGCACATCATATCTCTGAAATAGCGACTGCAGACAGATCAGGACCAACCACGTTGCATATCCATCTCTGGATTTTGTCGAGGACTTCGAAATGAATAACGGGAGTACTAGACAATATATGCAAGCATTATTCCATGCAAGGACGAATGATTAATTTGTACATTTGAAGGATGGACTCAGGCGAGTAAAACCTTCTGGCATGTCACAGAAAACCAACTTTCCTTGCCATAGGTGTAATAAGAAACAGGCAAAATCTCTCAGAAACAAATAAAAGAGTACTTAACAGTTATGATATATTGGACATGTGACTGCTGGAAATCGCCTCACTGGTAAAGAAAAAACTTGAGCCAACAGAAAGATACTGTTCCACAGACAAATGCTGAGAACGCTATGGACTTAATATTTGGTTAACAAGGAAATTTTAAGAAAACAAAAAGGACACATATACTTGGCACAAAAAGAGAGATACTAGATTTTTGTAGCAGAGAATTGATAAAGATAGTTTGGAGAGGGATATGTGGAAAGCAAAATAGATAGAGAAAAGCAAAAGAGAGAGAGGAAAGCAAAAAAAGCAGAGTAAAGCAAAAAAGTGAGAGGAAAACAAAGAAGACAGAGGAAAGCAAAAAAGACAGAGGAAAGCAAAACTGATAGAGGAAAGCAATAGAGAGAAAGGAAAGCAAAAGAGACAGAAAAAGTATAAGAGAGAGAGGAAAGGGAAAAAAGACAGAGGAAAGAAAAAGAGATAGAGGAAAGCAAAAGAGAAAGCGGAAAGGAAAAAAGATAGAGGAAAACAAAAGAAACAGAGGAAAGCAAAAGAGAGGAAAGCAAAAGCAATAGAGGAAAGAAAACGAGATAGAGGAAAGATAAATAGACTGAGGAAAGCAAAAGGGATAAAGAAAAAGAGATAGAGGAAAGCAAAAGTGACAGAGGATAGCAAAATAAATAGAGGAAAGCAAAAGGGACAGAGGATATCAAAATCGATAGAGAAAAGAAAAAGAGATACAGAAAATCAAAAGACATAAAGGAAGCAAAGGAGATAGAGACAAGCAAAATGAACCAAGGAAAACAAAACGGATAGTGGAAAACTAAAGAAATAGACATTGTAAAGCAAAATAGATAGAGGATACTAAAAGACGCAGAGGAAATGAAAATAAACAGAGGAAAGTAAAAGAGGCAGAGGAAAGGTAAATAGACAGAGAAAAGTAAAATAGTCAGTGGAGAGCAAAATAGATAGAGGATAGCAAAAGGCACAGAGGAAATTAAATTAGACATTGGAAAGCAAAAGAGGCAGAGGAGAGCTAAACAGACAGAGGAAAGCAAAAAAGATAGACGAAAGGAAAAGCGATAGAGCAAAGCAAAATAGACAGATGAAAGCTAAAGAGATAGATAAAAGATAAATAGACTGAGTAATGCAAAAGCTATAAATAAAAAGAGATAGAGGAAAGCAAAAGTGACAGAGGATAGCAAAAGTGATAGAGAAAAGCAAAGTGACAGAGAAAAGCAAAAGACATAGTGGGAAGCAAAGGAGATAGAGAAAGCAAAATGGACCAAGCAAAAGAAAACGGATAGAGGAAAGCAAAAGTGTAAGAGGAAAGCTAAAAAAATAGAAAAAAAGTAAAAGTGACAGATGGAAGCAAAATAGATCGAAGATATCAAACGACACAGAGGAAATTAGAATAGACAAAGGAAAGCAAAACAGGCAGAGGAAAGCTAAACAGAGGAAAGCAAATAGACAGTGGAAAGCAAAATAGATAGTTGATATAAAAAGTCACAGAGGAAATTGTAATAGACAGAGGAAAGCGAAAAAGGCAGATGAAAGCTAAATAGAAAGAGGAATGCTAAATAGACACCTGAAAGCAAAATAGACATTGGGAAGCAAAACAGTTAGAGGATAGCGAAATAGACAGAGGAAATTAAAATAGACTAAGGAAATTAAAATAGACACGAGAAAGCAAAAGAGGCAGAGGAAAGCTAAATAGACAAAGAAATGCAAAATAGACATTGGAAAGGAAAATAGATTGAGGAAAGCTAAATACACAGGGGAAAGCAAAATAGATAGAGGATATCAAACGACACAGAGGAAATTAAAATATCCAGAGGAAAGCTAAATAGACAGAGGAAATCAAAATACACAGTGGAAAGCAAAATAGAGTATAGCAAACGACACAGAGGAAATTAAAATAGACTGTGGAAAGCATAACAGACAGAGGAAAGCATGACAGGCAAAGGAAAGCTAAATAGACAGATGAAAGCAAAATATGCAGTGAAAAGCAAAATAGATCGAAGATATCAAACGACACAGAGGAAATTAAAATAGACAGAGGAAAGCAAAAGAGGCAGAGGAAAGCTAAATAGACAGAGAAATGCAAAATAGACATTGGAAAGCAAATTGATTTAAGATAGCAAAATAGAGGAAATTAAAATAGACAGAGAAAAGCAAAAGAGGCAGAGGAGAGCTAAACAGACAGAGGAAAGCAAAATAGATGTAGGATAACAAACGACACAGAGGAAATTAAAATAGACTGTGGAAAGCATAACAGACAGAAGAAAGCATGACAGGCAAAGGAAATTAAAATAGACAGAGGAAAGCTAAATAGACAGATGAAAGCAAAATATGCAGTGAAAAGCAAAATAGATCGAAGATATCAAACGACACAGAGAAAATTAAAATAGACAGAGGAAAGCAAAAGAGGCAGAGGAAAGCTAAATAGACAGATGAAAGCAAAATAAACAATCGAAAGCAAAAGACACAGAGGAAATTAAATTAGACATTGGAAAGCAAAAGTTGCAGCTGAAACCTAAATAGACAGAGGAATGCAAAATAGACATTGGAAAGCAAGATAAATAGAACATAGAAAAATCGGCAGAGGAAAACAAAAGTGGCAGAAGAAAGCTAAATAGACAGACGAAAGGAACCTAGAGAGAGGAAAGCGAAAGAGACAGACAACAGCTAAATAGGCAGAGAAAGGAAATAAAAATTGACAGTGGGAAGCAAATGAGATAGAGGTATGTAAAAGAAACAGAGGAAAGCAAAGATACAGAGGAAGGCAAAAATGATTGATGAAAGTACAAGAGATAGAGGAAAGCAAAAGAGATACAGTAAAGAAAAATAAATAAAAATGTGCTTGTTTAAATAAATGGCAGAGAACTGTGCAAGAGGAATAGCAAAACGATAAAACCTTGTAAGAAACACAAAGCAGATAATGTCGTGGAATCTCCTGATAGCCAACTTCATGATCATTCACGGCAAATAAATGAAAAAATTCTACCAGGTCTTCAGTTCTTGCTGTGTTTGTTTTGGAGAGCAGCTACATCTTTAATGACGCTTGTTATATGGTATGATAATTTAGCAACAATGAAGCAGTCTGATGTGTTCTCAAATCTCATTGCGAAGTTATACCTAATGAAAATTTAAGATAACCAAATGAAAGGCTCACCTGCAAAGTGAGCACCAAACATGCCAATATCAGTCTTAAAATTACAAAGCAGTTCCACAAATAGATTTCTGCACGTTGAGTAAACACCTTAACAACATTTCCGAGTTATGCAGACACGCATGAATGTAGTCTCTTTAATCATTGAGGTATATGGTAGCTGTAGTAAGAATGGTAAGTATGAATATGTTGTTTTGGTGTAAAGAATACTGTGGTATGTTCACGTGAGTAATCGTGGGTAGCTAAGTTTCTAATAAAACAGATTGAAGACCAAACCTCCCTTACCCCCTTGGCCTTGTGTCACATTTTTGTATTATATAAAAATAAATATTTGAGGGTCAAATCCGAAAGTATAGTTCATCCAATGGTGATCGAACTCAATATTCAGTCATAACGAGACAAACATGTTAACCGTTACATTAGCCCAAATTGCCCAAATCTAGTTAAATTATAGTGGAATAGTGTGTTATTAATGAAAGTCCACCTGTAAAATCTCAGACAGTAAATATTCGTATTGTTGGTGATGATTTCTTTTAAGAGCAAGATGGGAGTGCCAATAGAACCTAGGGGATTACAGAAAGTGGGAGCAAGAATAAAGAGACGTGATTGAGGAAAGGATAAAGAGAGGGACAGGGGACAAGATCAAGGCATCGGAAGATGTCGATTGACATAACATTTGAATATTTGAAGACTATAACTGTCAGGAAAGCAAGTAAGAGGAAGGGAGTTCCACAGACATGAAGGGAGAAACATTCTACGATTGGAGTAGAAGAGACGGCTAAATATTTTATATTTCGACAGTGAAATGGTGGAACTGAGATGCCAAATTAGTAGCACGTTTGAATTCATGCAGTTTGGGAACCAGCGAAAATAACTCCTCGGAGCTGTTACCGTGCAAATACTTGTAGAAGAGACAGAGGGAAGCGATGACACGTCTGTGAGAAAGTGACTATAAATTGATGTAAATTCATGCTGTTTGGAAACTGGCGAATAATGATGAAGATGTTTATTAACAAGAATTTCGTAGAGACGATAATGATGAACATATAGAAATAATTATTGCTCTAAATGCATTCCTCTTACATCAAGCCCCCAAAAAACATTGGCGAATTTGTGCTTTTCGAAGAACGGTAAAATTGAATGAATGAGCAGTTAATAATCTCTTCGGAAATGATAAAATTAGATTTGGCAACAGAAGAAATATTTTTAAAAAATAGAACATTTTCGAAGTTAAAGAAGTTACTCAATTAAAACGAATTCATCATCTTTACCACTCCAAGGTTATAAATTTGTCATCAATATCAGTCTGAAATTAAATATAAAGCGACTGGGAACATTGACAATGATACATTCAAATGTATTCGTTATGGACATACACATAGAAATAGATAATCATATATGCAGGAACACACAAGCAGCCGCACCGACGCCCACAGAAACACACACATTTTGAATAAGGTGTATTTCATAAGGTCCTCAATATAATAGTAGTTAGCAAGTAGGATATTACAAAAAAAAAAATAATAAATAAAAAAAAAAAATAAAATAAACAAAAAAAGCAAAAAAATCTTCATTATCGATTTTAAATTTATAAGAGCTGTTTTTGATTACTGAATTTTTATGGATAACTTAATATCCGGCTGCCCTCTTATGTAATTTACCTAATAAAGCCAATTGAGTGGAAAATCGACGTGCATGGGAATCTAATTGGCTTTGTTATTTGAATTTATTAATTTTTTCTTATCTCTCTCTCTCTCTCTCTCTCTCTCTCTCTCTATATATATATATATATATATATATATATATATATATATATATATATATATATATAGTTTATGGACAGCTAGGTAATCCGTATGGGTAAACCTAAGGAAGATAAAATCCAGAGAGCTCAATGTAAATCCAGAGCAAATAATTTAAATAAAAACATACGACTTTACTGGTCCATGTAATAAATTATTCCACCACAGCACTTTTAAAGGACTGCGGATCATTAGACTTTACTTCCAAACAAAAAGTGAAAAGAGACCTCACAAAAACAACTTAGCTAATGCACTAGTCATACATAGAAATAAATTCAACCATAATTTTGATTTTTAAAATGCTACACTCATAAAAAAAGAAAATAACTCACTCAGAAGGAAAATTCTGCAGAATGCCGCCATAGTAAACTACCCAAATATTAATCTACGCCCAGGTTTTTTCCCTATTTCACCTTTCTTAACAAAATTAATGCTCTTACAAACAAATATACACAACAGATTCATAAAATCAAAAAAAAAAGGTTGAATACATCAACACAGATATAATGACAATATTCTCCACACGTGACAATTACTGACGTTATTTTTCAGTTAAAAATATGAAAATAGCGTTTCTCTACATTCCAGTTGCTATGTACATTCTGTTTTTGTTTTTATTAGTTACTTTGTTCATTTAATTTTATTTTCGTATTTTGCTTTGATAAAGTCCACATTGGACGAAACGCGTCAGCAATTACCAGTTTTCCTATTGTCATTTTTATTCATAAATATTGTCTCTCTACTGATTAATTCGGAGAAATTTTCATACATATATATATATATATATATATATATATATATATATATATATATATATATATATGTATGTATATGTTACTCCTACTTATGCATATATACTAATAAATGAAGAAGAGAAGCGAGAAATGACTCTGTTCTGACGAGTGGTTATGCATATATATATATATATATATATATATATATATATATATAATTTTCATGTTAATTCAATAAATCTCCATCTCTATCCTATATATTGAGTACTAAACCACAAAGCCTCCTTAACTTAAATCTTCATTATCAGCAAACCACTGAAAAACCAGCTTCATAAACAATATTTAAAATTAACACTATATCTATCTATCTATCTATCTATCTATCTATCTATCTATCTATCTATTTCTACATATATATAGAGAGAGAGAAAGGGAGAGAAAGGAAGCGAGAGACAAACACAAGAGAGAGAGGGAGAGCGAGAGAAGGACATGAATAGAGAAAGAGACAGGAAGAGAGAGACAGGGAGTGAGGGAAACAGGGAAAGGGGGATAAAAGTTTTAAGGATAGATCTTTTAATTTCTCGCGGATGCACCCTTCGTCAGTGTCAAATCTATCTATCTAAATCTATACAGATAGGAGCTGTATATATGAAAACCCGGGGAATATGTTATAGAACCTTTTATTTATCTATCGACTATCGTTGCGTCATTCATTTACTACTGTTAACAATATCTACAACGTATACTCGATAAATAAACCGTAACTTACTGGCCGACACGTTTTCTTAGTTATTTCTCTCCCTCCTTGTCTCTACTCTCTCTCTCTTTCTCTCTCCCCTACACACACACAGAAACGCACACACACAGAGGAACACACACACACGGACGCATATATATATATATATATATATATATATATATATATATATATATATATATATATATAATTATTTTTTTTTTTTAAATTTATAACATAAATATGTTATAA
>OZ010610.1:32668251-32703251 GCA_963932145.1 Acanthosepion lycidas | reverse complement strand
TCCACAAGGGTATCATGTGGCACAAGGCCGGATTAACGTGTGATCTCCGAGCCTGTGGGCTCGGCCAAAAATATGCCCTTTAAACCCGTATAAACGGGTTCAGAGTCAGGTTTACCTCCCCGAAAGACAATCTTCCCTTCGGCGTAGCCTCTTTCGGGTTCCTCCCCGCCCGAAGGGAAAGAGTTCAACCGTTCAGCCGGTCGTCCGACATCGACTGACATCCGACTACCGACTACCCTCACTAAGTGTCACTCTGGGTATTTAACGGCAGCAGTCCAGGTACACTTGGTAGAGTCCACTTATATGAAAAAGGGATGGACCCCATAACACTACCTCTTCTCCCTTCCCCCATTATGGGTTCATCAGTACGATTTATATCAGTAGATCCTTATCGACAAAAAAATGCTTACAATCTAAACACATGTCTTTGTCTTAAATAGCCTGCAAACGGTTGATAATCCGTAAAAAACAACAAAAGGAAAACAAATCAAACAATCAAAACATTTTCAACAAGTGACCTTGGCGAATATCATGATTCCATCTCTTTCTCCCTTTAGATATTGGTTTAATACCAACTTAGAAAAATTTATCTCACCTTGGGTAGTAACTAGACAAAGAGAAGAAAACTGTGTTCTGAACTATGGAGAAAACAACGGGAAAAGCATTTCACGATCTTTCGCAAGAAATTATGAGATAATATGGAAAAGAAATCTGTCAAGAGCCATGACCTCCTATATCCCGAAGAGTAAAGGCAATTTAAAAAAATCATTGTTTACAATATTGCCATTAATGATATTCATTTAACACAACTGAGTAGGATTATCTTAACGGATATGAACAGACAGAGCACTACTTCACCTTATTCTTTTGTTTGTGCATACTAGTTCAGAAGGTGAGACCTGGGTTCGAGACTATAGATCTTAGAACAAACAATTTTTAGCTCCCAGGCTTACTAGGGATAACGTTTCAGGCAGTGCTGTCGCAGAAAAAGTGACAGTTTCAATGTATTTGGTTGCAAACGGCGTGCTTCTTCTATCAAACCTGTTGAATCAATTGCTAGGTCTGCTGTTAGTAAAGATGGTTCCTTGTGACGTGCTGAACAATTTTTCACCCCAGAAGCTATCTTAAATTTTTATAAGTCTGCTATTCGTCTATACCACGAATATTGTGGTCATATCTGATCTGGTTCCCATGCTATATATTTCTTGATTCTTGATAAAATCCCAAGAAGGATTTGTAATGCTATTGTTTTGACCGGTGTTGTAACCTAGGGAAGGTTACAGAATAGAATAATCAAATGAAGGTTGGTAATGAACGATAATACTTAGGACAAGAACAACACATATAAGATTCGCCAGCCGGGCGTAGAAGTACTAATCAACTGATAGAAGTGAGTCAAGGGAATGCCACAATAAACAGGGTCGGGTAGCTATTTCCCGAGACGAGATTCTGCCCTTCGACATATCTTCTTCTGTGTATCCACTCTACCCGGAGGTAGAGAGTTTGACCAGCACAGCTGGAGACGAATCTCCAACTGCAGAATATCTATCAACAGCCCCAAGCAGATGTAGCACAAGGCCGAATTTAATCTGGGAGACCCGAGCCCATATGCTCGGCCAAAACTTCCCCGTAGTTCCTGTATAAAACGTGGTCAGGTAGCTGTTCCTCGAGACGAGACTCTATCGTTCGACACAGGCACGTCTAGGAATCCTCTCTACTCGGAAACAGAGAGTTTGCCCAGAAGAGCTGGAGACTAATCTCCAACTACAGAATATCTACCAACCGCCCCACGCAGTCAGATGTTGCACAAGACCGAATTTAATATGGGGGATCCGAGCGCGTAGGCTCGGATAATAATTCTCTGTAGTCCCCGTATAAAACGTTGTCGGGTAGCTGTTTCCCGAGACGAGATTCGCCCCTTCGACATAGCCCCCTCAGTGGATCCTTTCTGCCCGGAGGCAGAGAGTTTGACCAGAATAGCTGGAGACTAATCTCCAAATGTAGACCAACATACCGTATTTACTACTGTATTTATGTGAATGTGGACACACCCATTATTGTACGTAGGTATGCTACAACAACCTGGCATCTCGGCTTCAGTCACTCTCCCACCAACCTCATGTAGCTTTCCCGCGTGTTTTCTATAAATACTTTCATGGTAATTGATATGATGAACTTTCCGCTATAGTACATAGACTTTATGAATTTAAGCGTAGTACTAAATTGACAAGGTCTCATCCTTTTATAGTTGAATTGGTTATATGTAACCGTAAGTTCTATGCTAACAGTTACTTTTCTCGCACTTCTCGCCTGAGGAAACCTTTTCCAGCTTCTGCCTTTCCAGTGAACATTGATATTCAAAATTTAAAATGCAGTGATAATCTTTATTTACTGTCTTATTGATTGCTCTCTTTTTTTATTCTTCTTCTTAATAATGTTTTTCTTTTACATATTTTTTTACAATTAGTAACCATACTCGTTTCGTTGTGGCTTTATTGCCTTCCCTGGGGTGTAATCTATATCTTTAAATATATTTATCATCTTTAATATCACCGCTGGAAATGTGTGCCGTGGCCATTGGTCATTCTGTGATATCGAGCGGGATTTCGGGAAAGTGTAACTTATTTGATGGGATGCATCGGGCGAGTAGAAACATTAGACGAATTTGCGCTATATTTAGCCTGGAAGATATATCGTTTTAGAGAATTGAGCTGATTACGCTTGAATTGAGGATATCCCCCACGGGATATATTCTGACGACATAGTTATTCATAAGTGGCATATTGTGAACACTTATGACGACATCATACATACTGATAATGTGGACAACCTTTGGATGTGCGTCAAGCGTAAACTTTGTCGACAGCTTGGATCTTCTGAGGCGTTGTTCACATCGACACTTCACAAATCCGTGTGTCGCCAGCGATATAAGAACAGTCCCGTGTTTTCAGCATTTATTTGCTGCATAGTGCAACATTAGACATTGTAATAATGTTTTATTATAATAAACTTATATACCTTTCTTACAGACTTTACACCGTTCAGAGAATAGCCGTTTATTTTAATAAACTTTCAAGAGTAGATAATAATTTATCTGTGTATATTTCTGAGATGAGGTATTATGTACATTATTTACATTATTCGGACTACCGTCTTCATCTTTGTCGCCGGAGCGTGCAACGGACGAAACGTTGTGATAAATATGGCGACAAAGATGAGCACGGTAGTCCGAATAATGTAAATAATGTATATAATAATTTATGTCTGAATTTCTGTGAGGATTTGATTGATTTCTTTGTTTAACGGCGTATGAACGTCCTTATGAGTCATTTAATACCGAGATTTCATTGTCTTGGGATATATTATTAATACAAATATGATGTTATTCTCCATTCACAATTGAATACATGATAGATGTATTTTTGTGCAGAGGTAATTACTAGCAGCAGTGATATGTATATTTTATGTAGTTTTGTCAAAGTTATATTTTGGAATACAGTTTGATAACTAAGAAATTATAGAATATTATATGAATTAAATGTCATGAAAGGGTTCTTTCATGTTACTTGTTTGGTTGGTTGATTATGTTCAACGGAATATCAACACATCTATGGGTTATTTAATGCCAAAATCTAAAGACTTTGAACACAATTTTATGGACTATTGTCCTCATCTTTGATCAAGTGACAACACTCAAAGAGTGTGAGTTCAATACCCGGTTAAGGCAGTGGATAATATGTAGAGGGGAATTAACAGGAGATAACTGACATCCATTAAACATGAGACGTAAAACTAGAACAGTCTAACCCAGTGAGCGAAATAAAGGGATCAATTCGACATTCCTGAAGAAGGCTGGAGCGTTCAACGGCCAAAACGTTGTAATAAATATGACGACAAAGATGAGGACAATAGCCCGAATAATGTAAATAGTGTACATAATACCTCATCTCAGAAATATAGACAGATACAATTTTATGGCTTCAACTATATATATTTTAAACGCAATAGCATGCTTTCAGTTACAGATAAAACACTAGATACGTAGTGTTTTGTTTTCATCTGAGGGTTCTCTATTTGCCCATAGCTGGGGCCGTAACAGGTGCTACCACTCCGGTCACGGTGGTCCTAGAAACAACGGCAATTAAGATCTTGATCCAGGCTCCACAAAACCACGAATCGCCCGATAAGAAGCCTTGCTGCGGAATATTCTGGGATGAGGATTTATCATTATTTACTCTGGAACTATTATCCTTATTGTCTTTGTTTTTGTTATCACAAAGATTGAAAATTTGTGATAGCAACAACAAAGATGATGAGAACAATGTAAATATTGTAAATAAATTATTTTCATACTGTTAAGCGTTGTGTGCTTCTAATATCAAATCTTTTGAAATCCCACTGTGGAAATTTACAAATATTAGGTTGATGCAAAAATAATGACGTTTTCTCACATATGTTACTACGTGAGAAAACGACATTATTTTTGTACCAACCTAATATAACCGTAGGCTCTTTACTAATGGTTTAATTTCCAGCTCTTATCGCTCGAGGAAATTCCTTCCGGCTACTACAAAAATTTATACGTAATATCGGTCGTCATCGTCCTGTTCTTAGATTGAAAGCGAAAGCGGCACCGACACTCTGATAAATCAAGACCGAATGGTTCTTTATAAGTAAACAACTAATATCGTTATTCAGTAAGTTATATGGCATCCAGGATCACATACCTCCCAGCACATGACTGACGTGGCAGATCTTTTCCCGCAATAGGTTGCCATTTCATTCTACGGTAGACCAGTCGCCAACCAAGACTCGGTCTGTCCTGCTATTTACCCATAGCAGGGGAATTGTAGTGCTTAGACGATCTTTCGATACATGCTGAACGAGGTAGATTTTTTCCTGCAGTTAGTTGCTATTTCTTTCTGCGGTAGACTAGTTGCAATCCAAGGCTATAGAACCCAGTCTTTCCTGCTATTTAACCATAGCTGAGGAATTTCAGTTCCATGCGTGATACACGCTTAGGCGATGCTGTATCTTTCGATATATCATTGACGAGGCAGATTTTTTTCCCGCGGAAGTTTGCCATTTCTTTCTGCGGTAGACCAGTTGCTATCTAAGACCCGGTTTGTCCTGCTATTTACCCATGGCTGGGTAATTTTAGTACTATACGTGATACACGCTTAGGCGATCTTTCAATACATGACGGACGAGGTAGATTTTTTCCAGCAGTAGGTTACCATTTCTTTCTGCGGTAGACCAGTTGGCATCAAAAGCTATAGAACCCGGTCTGTCCTGCTATTTACCCATAGATGGGGAGGAGAAGAAGAGCATTCATACGTTTCCCAAGGGTATTAATACGTAAGTGAATGTAATGAATTCGACTGAAATTCAAATTCGGCTGTCTGATTCCTCAATCCGAGCCGCTATCCATTACTTCACCGAGCCTCTCTCTCTCTCTCTATCTATCTCTCTCTCTCTCTCTCTCTCTCTCTCTCGATATATATAATAATTATGTTATTACCATTATTCAATCTGTTGTAATTGCAGATATTATTTTTGATCGGCACTCGTATCATGTTTTTAAAGGCAGGAAACGATATTGAAGACTATATTTAGCACCCAGAGACTTCGAACATTAAATCAACTGCATATAATTATAGAATAACTGTCATTATTTTTACGGCTATTTTTACTATACATTTGTCGGAAGGACACGACATTAATCACTAGATTTAGAAACCTCTCACTTTACATGTTCTTTCTTTCGCTCTCTTTTAATTTGGTTATAATGCGTTCTTTCTTTCTTTTTTTTGTTGTCTTTCCTTTCTTGTCAGATAAATCGTGTTTTTTTTTTTTTTTTTGGGGGGGGGTTCAATGTTATATGAATGGCAAAGTGTTTTCTTTTTTCTTTTCCCACTTCGTTTATTCTACAGCAATATTGTAAAATAGTAAAAGGTAAAAGCTTAGGAAGCTTTAGTTTAATAATTTAGCATTAGTACTGAAAAACGTGTATTTTAGAGTGATGGCTGGCTACAAGAGAGAAGATATGGAATCTCTTTATTTTATTACCACCTGCCTCAGATTTATTTTCTTTAATATAGGCATGTCCACTGTTTTCGCGGAAAAACAGCATAGCGTAAATGAAAAATACCACAAACTTAAAGAAAATAAAATATTATCGTCAAAATGCTGATGTTATTATTAAGATGAAAGAAAAAAGTATTTTTTAATTATTTTTTGATATTTTTTATTAGTTTCTAACACGTTCGAAATTTTGGTTAAAGTCTTCTTTTGTTTACGTCATCGCGGTGACGTAAAAATAACAGTTTTTTTTTGCGCTTTTTTCCCGTTGAAAACACATTGATTTGGAAATTCTTGTAAAAATCAAATAATTGTCCGATCTTAATGAAATTTTTAGGACTTACTCACAAATGAAAGAAATTATTTTTGCAATATTTTGTTTTTAGAAAATTTTGGTAAAAATTTTTTTTTTTTAAATATGTTACCCCCCACTTATTTAATTTCATGAAATTTCGCCCAAAACCTTTTTGGCTCCTCAATTTTTTTTTTTGTTAAAAGAAGGAGTCTTTGGAGATGGTAAATAACCTACTTTTTTTTTCAAATTTGAGCTATTTAACTGAAAATCTTGTCTGAATTGAAAAATAATGAATCCAATAAAACTATGATATTACTTAATTAGAAAAGCTTTTAATTGCTTTTGTAAATAAGTAATATTAAGGACATTATTGTCTGAAGAAATAATTTTTTTCTGATGAATAATTAATTTTTACAAGAATTTTTTCGTTTTTTAAGAAATTTTAATTATAATAATGTATAATAGTTTAACATCGTGTAAAGCTCTGTATTAGGAGGGCTCCTCGATATTATGTAGTAATTAAGTAGAAAAAAAATTGACGAATCCAAAATTGCTAAGTTTAATAAATTTAGTTGAGCTACTTTTTTTAAAAATAATTTTTTATGTTGTATTTTTTTACTTAATACATTCCTTATTTCCATGTATGATATACTGAAATTGCCAGTATTATTATAAGGTCACGTGATTTAAGGGTTTTGTCCCTTTACGCGGCCTTTTCAACATTTCTTATTTTCCGTTCAATTTTAAAAGTGTAAACTTTAAATTTTAAAGTAATTTTTCTTTTTTTCATTTACTATTTCATTAAATAATTTTATTTTATGTATTGTATTTCGATTAGTGTGGGTCATACTCAAATAGAATAATTTTTTTTTTTAACTCCGACTTTTAAAAATTATGTCATTTATGGTAATCCGTAGTAGCTGTCATCGCCTCGTCATTCAACAATCCATCAATAGTTGGGTCAGATTAACAGGATCGATCGTTAATAATTGGTTGTATATTATTTTCTTATGCTATAAGTAAGAAAAATTTCTTTCAAATCAGATTACTTTAACTTTAAATTTTTTAATTTTACTAAAATAACGTGTCAGAAATTTTTTTAAATATTTTAAAAATCGATAAATTTATGTTTGTTTACAAATTTCTTAAAATTAAGAAAATGGCCGTTTTTAAGAAAATTTAAAAATTTAAAATTAAATTTGCCAATCAAATGTATATAGTTTCTATCTGAAATACACCAGAATTGTTTAATTAATAGAAATCGTAAATTTAATTATTAAACTTTCAATTAAAGCTAAAATGAAATCTTCAAGAATGTTTTTTCGTTGTAAAAAATTCATTTTAAACTTTAATATAGAAAATTTATGCCGAAATAGTGGACATACCTACTTTAATAATGGGAGAAATTGTTACTGGCTAAAGTCAATAAAAGAAAATGACAAGGAATATCTTTATTCACTAAAATCAGTAAACGAAAAATAAACAACAAAGGTAATCCTTACAGTCTAAAATCAGTAAAGGAAAATAATTAGGGATATCCTTACGGTCTAAAATCAATGGAGTAAAAAGACCACGGAAATCCTTACGGTCTAATATGTTGGAAATTAAAGTAATAATAATAAAGAAGTATATTTTGTTAATTTTTCATATTGTTGAAATTAAGAGTAAGTGTTGTTGCCGACACTGTGGTTTGAAACTTGTTGGACATTGAGTAACACGATCGATTCCATTATTAAATAGATCACGTGATCATAAAGGAAGTGAATAAATACGAAGTAGCGTAATGTTAACTGATCCCTATTTCTCCTCTATACTTTACTAAATACGGTTCACTCTTCTTGTCTATCCACTATTGCTAAACGTTCACTCTCTCTACTCTACTACTATATGGATTACGATTCTCTTCTGGTCATTATACAATTTGGCGATTACTACTTGAACAAGTATTACTAGGGCGGATATTATTGGAAGGCGTTACTACTAGTACCGGCGTCTACGAAGTTTCCAATATAACGAGCATTTTTGGAAGGGATAACGAGCTTTCGCTTGACATAGCAAAAGTAACAAGCAAAGCCACCCAGCATCACAAAACATGTGTACACTTATTATGCAGATACGCTATATTTTATTTTAATTTTTTAAATGTATCTGTGACATCACTGGAATTTGTAAAACTAGAAGACAGAAAAACACTAATTTGCGGTAGACTAAAGATATACTGATGGCCAGACGAAAGAAAATGAAAGAAAAGGATATTTGTTTTTAATTGAGAAAAAACTAGAAGACAGAAAAACACTAAATTCCGATAAACGGAAGATATACCAATGACCAGGGAGGGGGAGGGGGAGATGAAAGAAAGGACATTTGTTTTTTTCTTATTGGAAAAAAAACTATAGTTAAATTTCTCGTCTGCCGAAGAGGTAAAATAAAGAGACTATCTACTTTCGTTTAGAACTGAGATTAAGTGATGGACTATTCAAGGACCTCCCGGAAAGAAACATATCATTATATTTACGACCGTTGAGTGACGGAGAGGAAAGCGGACCTCTGGCCGCGAGTTCGGTCGATTGATAAGGTTTAACTTTTTAAACGCAAACCGGTTCCCGGAAGTACATATGTGGAGAAGAACAATTAAATTTTTTGTCTACTGAAACGCGAAAAAACTTCCTAAAATCAAGTGATTGTACCCTTTTTGTCACATGATGGCCAATGGGCTGACGAGGAGATAACAAAAAGATAAATCCCAGATGTGAAAACGACCACACCCAAAAGCACGATATGAAAGAATTTTGAACGATAATTAAAATCTAGCCGTTTGGGCAAGATCACGCCTGGTCGTTGGGGAACGGCTTTGATCAGGTGACCAAGAAGGAGAGGGCCCAGGTGAAATTTCAGGGAAGGCAGATGACTTTCCACGCTCCTCGGGTAGTGATGGTGAAAGGCACTCACACAAAGCAGGAAGGAGATTGGTTTGATCAGGTAACAAAAAGAAGGAGAACGCCCTGGTAGAATTCCAAGAAAGGAGGAGGGACTCCCCTATATTTAGACATTTGCAATGAGACACCTGTTTGGTTGTTTGGGGAATTTTGGTATTCCCAGAGCACATCATGCCCCCACCTCAGCCGTTGCGCAGGCGTCCATAAAAACGGAACGCGGAGAGAGACACAAGAGAGAGAGAGAGACAGGAAAGACAAGAGCAAACGGGACGAGAACCACCTCTTTGCCTGATCTCATGTGATTTGCCGCCCTGAAGAAAAAGTTTCCAACTTAAAGCGTTGTTCCAGAAGTTTCGTTCCAAAATCATAACAACAGTATACCACAATAGGTTAGGGTCCATATTTATTACATGGAGATTATAGGCCTGCTTAAGCTATCTATAACTGTGTCGGAGTTACCTCCTCCTTATTGTTCACTAGAGGTCACTCTCTCTTCACTATAAATACTGGGCGATTTCTTACCTCGTTCTTTTTTTCACTTTTCATTTCAGCGGACACATTTTAAAATGAGATCTCTCAAAGAGATCCGCATCTTCGCCCACTTGTATTAAAACGCCATGCACGTACGTACGAATATTCACCAAAATATAAACTCTTTATTTTATGTCCACACACAAAAACAAATGTTAATGTCTTTGTCACTTGTAAATTTGTTGTTTAATACATATATTTGTTGGTATATATATATATATATATATATATATATATATATATATATCGGTCTTGTTCGTTTTCTTTACATCTTCGGTGGGACTCAACTTGAGTCCGCATTGTTCTTGTGGTTGGACCTTCTAGCAGGAAGAAAGAGAACGTGTCCTTAATTTAACAACACTCAAAACCCACACGGTCCTTTACAAACTGTACAATCAACTTTATATCAAGGAAGTGTATGCAAATATTTTTTCTCTCACCCAACGTTTTTTATCTTCTTTCGGGTGACTTTGTAATGACCGGACCAAACCAAGTCATCCATTCCAGTCAGCCATTCGGATAAAGCCAGTTTAGCGATCAACTGAAACAACGTGGGTCGAGATAAGTCTTAGGCCGAAGACATTAACTCTACGATCAACCGAAATCAATCGAACTTGAGTACGGAGCGACTGGGGAAGACGCCATATATCTACATGTGAAAAAATTATCAGATATGATATCTGCTAGTTTAATGATCTGTTTTTTTTTTATCGCAGACGTTTATTATAGTATGATTTAGCGATGATATTTTATGTACTCGGGGCAAAATGAAAGAAAATATAACTATTCAGTTTATTTTGTACATCTAGAGTTTTCAAGGGCGTATGTAAATTGACTCGTTGAAGTTTGAAGAAGCTCACAAAAGAGCGAATTAGCGCCTTCCGGTGAGGCTTTGATCTTTTCCTTTAGCCAAAATGGAGGGTCATGTCATCACCTCTATCTCCCCCAACTCAAGTCAGTAAATAACAGCACAACAGGAGATATACACGTCTCCATGACGACCGGTAACTACAGATCAGAGCGAAATATAGCACCATATACAAAGCGGTTTTGCAATTTTCAAGGCATCCTTTCGTGAGAGGCAAAAATATTAATTTTAAATATCCCGTAGAGTACGCAATATTTTAAAAGGTTAAATTTAAAACTCGTTATTTAGACTATTGGTGTTCGCTTGAAAGATTTATAAAAATAGCAGCTCTGATGAAAGTTCTAAGATATCGTTATCTTTCCGCTTGTAAATAGAAAAATCATTTATTTACATGTCTGACATTAAATGACAAGGAATAATCCCATAGCACTTAACCTGCCATTAGTGAAATTCAAGTACTTCTTATTTATGTCAACATGTAACTGTCGTTCATATTGTAAATATAATTTCTCTTTCTTATTTCTATATCTATCAAGTGTTTTGTCGTTTCCTTCTTTATACTGTTACTTACCATTGTTAAACTTCATTTCGGACTTGTTGTCACTTATACTTGAACGTGTATAAGCATCTTTATCTGATATTATTACCCATTAAACGTTCGAAATTGCAGGTGTTATCTTCCAATTTATTTTCCGATAAATAGAAGAAAATGAAGATGAACAAAGAAAGGTTTACTGTCTGAAATCTGTAAAGGTTAATGTCAAGTGAAATTCTTCCGGTCTCAAATCACTAAGGGAAATATCCAAGGAAATACTTAAAGGAAAATAAATACAGCCAAAATCAGTAAAGGTCATTTTTCTATATTTATTTAAACAGAAAGTATCACCTTTTTTTCTTTATAGATTTTAGACAGTAAGTATTTCCCTGGTAATTTTGTTTAATGAGTTTAGACAGAAAGGATTTTCCGGGTAATTTTGTTTAATGAATTTAGACTATAATGATTTCACTGGTAATTTTGTTTAATGAGTTTAGACAGTAAGGAATTCCCTGGTAATTTTTTTAATGAGTTTAGACAGTAAGGATTTCCCTGGGAATTTTGTTTAATGAGTTTAGACAGTAAGGATTTCTCTGGTAATTTTGTTCAATGAGTTTAGACAGTAAGTATTTCCCTGGGAATTTTGTTTAATGAGTTTAGACAGTAAGGATTACCCTGGGAATTTTGTTTAATGAGGTTAGACTAAGTATTTATCTGGTAAATTTGTTTAATGAGTTTAGACAGTAAGGATTTCCCTGGGAATTTTGTTCAATGAGTTTAGACAGTAAGGATTTCCCAGGGAATTTTGTTTAATGAGTTTAGACAGTAAGGATTTCCATGGTAATTTTGTTTAATGAGTTTAGACAGTAAGTAATTCCTTGTTAATTTTGTTTAATGGGTTTAGACAGTAAAGATTTCCCTGGTACTTCTGTTTAATGATTTTATACAGTAAGGATTTCTCTGGTAATTTTGTTTAATGAGTTTAGACAGTAATGATTTCCCTGGTATCTTTGTTTAATGTGTTTAGACAGTAAGGATTACACTGGTAATTTTGTTTAATGAGTTTAGACAGTAAGGATTCCCTGGTAATTTTGCTTAATGAGATTAGACAGTAATGATTTCCCCGGTAATTTTGTTTAATGAGTTTAGACAGTAAGTATTTCCCTGGTAATTTTGTTTAATGAGTTTAGACAGTAAGGATTTCCCTGGTAATTTTGTGTAATCAGTTTAGACAGTAAGGTTATCCCTGGAAATTTTGTTTATTGACTTTAGACAGTAATGATTTCCCCGGTAATTTTGTTTAATGAGTTTAGACAGTAAGTATTTCCCTGGGAATTTTGTTTAATGAGTTTAGACAGTAAGGATTTCCCTGGTAATTTTGTTTAATGAGTTAAGACAGAAAGGATTTCCCTGGTAATTTTGTTTAATGAGTTTAGACAGTAATGATTTCCCTGGGAATTTTGTTTAATGAGTTTAGACAGTAAGGATTTCCCTGGTAATTTTGTTTAATGAGTTAAGACAGAAAGGATTTCCCTGGTAATTTTGTTAAATGAGTTTAGACAGTAAGGATTTCCCTGGTAATTTTGTTTAATGTGTTTAGACAGTAAGGATTCCTTGGTAATTTTGTTTAATGAGTTTAGACAGTAAGGATTTCCCTGGTAATTTTGTTTAATGGGTTTAGACAGTAAGCATTTTCCTGGTAATTCTGTTTAATGATTTTATACAGTAAGGATTTCTCTGGTAATTTTGTTTAATGAGTTTAGACAGTAATGATTTCCCTGGTATCTTTGTTTAATGTGTTTAGACAGTAAGGATTACACTGGTAATTTTGTTTAATGAGTTTAGACAGTAATGATTTCCCTGGTAATTTTGTTTAATGAGTTTAGACAGTAAGGATTCCCTGGTAATTTTGCTTAATGAGATTAGACAGTAATGATTTCCCCGGTAATTTTGTTTAATGAGTTTAGACAGTAAGTATTTCCCTGGTACTTTTGTTTAATGAGTTTAGACAGTAAGGATTTCCCTGGTAATTTTGTTTAATGAGTTTATACAGTAAGGTTATCCCTGGAAATTTTGTTTATTGACTTTAGACAGTAATGATTTCCCCGGTAATTTTGTTTAATGAGTTTAGACAGTAATGATTTCCCTGGGAATTTTGTTTAATGAGTTTAGACAGTAAGGATTTCCCTGGTAATTTTGTTTAATGAGTTAAGACATAAAGGATTTCCCTGGTAATTTTGTTTAATGAGTTTAGACAGTAAGGATTTCGCTGGTAATTTTGTTTAATGAGTTTAGACAGTAAGGATTTCCCTGGTAATTTTGTTTAGTGAGTTTAGACTGTAATGATTTCCCTGTTAATTTTGTTTAATGAGTTTAAACAGTAAGGTTATCCCTGGTAATTTTGTTTAATGAGTTTAGACAGTAATGATTTCCCTGGTAATGTTGTTTAATGAGTTTTGACAGTAAGTATTTCCCTGGTAATTTTGTTTAATGAGGTTAGAGTGTAAGTATTTCCCTGGTAATTTTGTTTAATGAGTTTAGACAGTAAGGTTATCCCTGGTAATTCTGTTTAATGAGTTTAGACAGTAAGGATTTCCCTGGTAATTTTGTTTAGTGAGTTTAGACAGTAATGATTTCCCTGGTAATTTTGTTTAATGAGTTTAAACAGTAAGGTTATCCCTGGTAATTTTGTTTAATGAGTTTAGACAGCAATGATTTCCCTGGTAATGTTGTTTAATGAGTTTAGACACTAAGGATTTCCCAGGTAATTTTGTTTAATGAGTTTAGACAGTAAGTATTTCCCTGGTAATTTTGTCTAATGAGTTTAGACAGTAAGTATTTCCCTGGTAATTTTGTTTAATGAGTTTTGACAGTAATGATTTCCGTGGTAATTTTGTTTAATGAGTTTAGACAGTAATGATTTCTCTGGTAATTTTGTTTAATGTGTTTAGACAGTAAGGTTTTCCCTGGTAATTTTGTCTAATGAGTTTAGACAGTAAGTATTTCCCTGGTAATTTTTTCCTTTTCTGATCTCCCTGGTCTTTTCTTCTTTACTGATTTTAGATTGTAAGGGTTTTCTTCGTCTTTATTCTTTACTGATATTAGATCGTACGGATTTTCCTGGTCTTTGTCCGTTACCGGTTTTGAGAGTAAATGTCCCCTTTGTCTTTTTCATTTACTGATATTTGACAGCCATATTTTCATACGTCGTTTTGGTTTACTGATTTTAGACCATAAGTTATTCACTTTTTTTTTTTGCTTTACTGATTTAAGCAAGGATTTCTCTTGACTTTTTCCTTTGCTAATATTATACAATATGATTTGGCCTGGTCTGTTTCCTTTAATGATATTATACCTTAAGCTTTTCTCCGGTTTATTTGGTTTAATAATTCCAGACAGCAATGATTTCCTTGTTTTTTTTTATTTACTGATTTTAGAATTTAAGTATTTCTCTTGTCTTAATTATCACTGATTTTAGACCATAAGAATTTCGTAGATTTTTTTTCTCCCTTACTGAGTTTACACCTGAAGGATTTCCATGTAATTTTTCCTTTACTAATTTTAGATTGAAAAATTCGTCTGGTTTGTTTATTTATAGATTTTAAACATTAAGTGTTTCCATTTTACTGATTTTAGACATTAATAATTTTCCAGATAGTTTTCCTATACTGATTTTAGGCAGTGCGAATTACCCTAATCTTTTACCTTTTCTGATTTTAGACAGTGCGAATTTCCCGGATCTTTTAATTTACAAATGTTAGACAGCAAGCATTTAGCAGTTATGTTATTTTCACAGATTTAATACATTAAATATTTCACTGATCTTTTTGCTTTAGAGATTTTAAACATTAAGAATTTCCATGTACGTTTTTCTTTACTGCTTTTAAACAGAAAGATTTTCTTGGATATTTTTCTATTTCAGATTTAAAAAATTAAGGATTCCACGGACTATTTCCTTTACTGATTTTAGACATTAAGAATTTCCCTATCTTTCCGTTACAGATCTTAGGCATTAAGGGGTTAACCTGATCTTTTTCCTTTACTGATTCTAGACGGTAAGTATTTTTTCTGGTTTATTTCTTTTACTGATTTTAGACAGAAAATATTTCTCTTGTCTTTGTCTTTTCCTTATTTTAGACCGTAAGGTTTTCCGCGGTCTTTTACTATTACTGACATTAATGATTTCCCTGGTCTATTTGCTTTACTGATTTAAGACAGAAAGAATTTCCCTTTTCTTTTTCCTTTATTGATTTTAAACAGAAAAGTTTTCTCTTAAAATTTCCCTTTATTTATATCGAACTGTAAGAATTTCTCTGCTATTTTCGCTTACTGATTTTAGACTGTAATGATTTCTCAGGTCTTTTTCTTTACAGATTTCAGAGCGTATGTATTTTTTATTATTGAGAGTTATTCTTCTCTACTGATTTATAATGTATATATTTTCCCGATCTTTTTCCTTTTCAAATTTTTGACAGTAAGAATCTCTCTCGTATTTTTCTGTTAAATATTTTAAACAGTTAAGATTTTCTCTGGTTTTCACTTATTTTAGGCAAAAAAATATTTCCCTTGTCTTTTTCCGTTACTTATATCGAACTGTAAGTATTTCTCTGGTCCTTTTCATTTACTAAATAAGGTCCGTAATGATTTTACTGATTTTTACTTTTAATCATTTTAGACTTTAACTATTTCCCTGATCATTTTTTTGTTTATTTTAGTTGTTCATGTACTGATTTTAGAAGATAATGATTTCCCTTGTCTAATTCATTTACTGATTTTAAACAGTATGGGTTTAAATGGTCATTTTATGTCACTGATTTTTGAAAGTAATTATTCCCTCGTCTTTTACCTTTACTGCTTTTAGACAAAAATCTTTTCCTTTGTCTTTTTCCATTACTGATGTTGACAGTAAGGATTTCTCTACTATTTTTCTTTTATTTACATCTGACTGTAACTATTTTTCTGGTCCATTTCTTGTATTGTATTTGGACCGTAATGTCTTCCTTTGTTTTTTGTTTTTTTTCCTTTTCTGATTTTAGACCGTAAGGATATCCCTGGCCTTTTGCTCCTTTACTGATTTCAGAAAATATGTATTTATCTTGTCTAATTCATTTACTGATTTTAAAAAGTACTGTCTTATATTGCCTTTTTTCCTTAACTGATTTTAGGCAGTGCGAATTTCCCACATCTTTTTCCTTTACTGATTTTAAACAGAGCAAATTTCCTTGATCTTTTTCCTTTACTGATTTTAGACAGTGCGAATTTCCCTGATCTTTTTTCTTTTACTGATTTTAGACAGTGCGAATTTCCCTGATCTTTTTTTCTTTTACTGATTTTAGGCAGTGCAAATTTCCCTGACCTTTTTCCTTTACTGATTTTAGGCAGTGCGAATTTCCCAGATCTTTTTCCTGTACTGATTTTAGGCAGTGCGGATTTCCCTGATCTTTTTTCCTTTACTGATTTTAGGCAGTGCGAATTTCTCAGATGTTTTTCCTGTATTGATTTTAGACAGTGCGAATTTCCCAGATCTTTTTACTTTACTGATTTTAGGCAGTGCGAATTTCCCTGATCTTTTTCCTTTACTGATTTTAGATAGTGCGAATTTCCCTGATCTTTTTCCTTTATTGATTTTTGGCAGTGCGAATTTCCCTGATCTTTTTCCTTTACTGATTTTAGGCAGTGCGAATTTCCCTGATCTTTTTCCTTTACTGATTTTAGGCAGTGCGAATTTCCCTGATCTTTTTCCTTTACTGATTTTTGGCAGTGCGAATTTCCCTGATCTTTTTCCTTTACTGATTTGTGATCGTAGGTTTTTTTCTTGGTCATTTTCTGTTATTGATTTTGACCGTAAGGAATTCCTTGGTCATTCTCTTTTACTTGTTTTAGACATTAATTATTTGCCTTATATTTTTTTTTCTTTCCATATTTTCTGATGATTATTTCTCACACAGTATGTTTATTCATTTCTCTCTACCGACCTGAGTATTCGAGAAATCTCATAAAAATGATGCACATGCCGGTAGGATTCGAAACTGCGTCTCCCTTTCGCAGGAGAAACCATTGTTAGATCTGTTATCGCCGAAACAGTAAAGGCGAATAGCTATTGCATTACGAGCGGAAAATTTCCTCCAGTTTTCGAACATTTATATGTGATTTGTTTCGTATTATATCGTAAAGAAACCAATTTCTGAAGAAATAATCAAGTTTTTTTATTTATTTTCTCGAAAGATTTTATGTAATCATTATTTTGCGTGGATAGCTATATTTATTTAAAAGTGTCTTCATTTATTTTATCTGCAGCCGCCAATAACTTTTAAATGATAAAATCTGATCGATTATTAAAAAATTCATTAATCCTTGATACATATATATATATATATATATATATATATATATATATATATATATATATATATATGCAGGGACGGT
Source organism: Acanthosepion lycidas (assembly GCA_963932145.1). Classification (NCBI taxonomy): domain Eukaryota; kingdom Metazoa; phylum Mollusca; class Cephalopoda; order Sepiida; family Sepiidae; genus Acanthosepion; species Acanthosepion lycidas. The sequence continues at coordinate 32,685,579 of OZ010610.1, read as the reverse complement.
TTAGTAATGGATAGCAACTCGGATTGTACTAAGATCCTTGGGAAATGTATGTATCCTTTTCTTCTCCCCTGTCTCGCTAAATAGCAGAACAGTCCGTGTTCTATAGCCTTGATGGCAGCTGGTCTAGGAGAAGGGCAACTTTGAATTCAAAACCTGCGGAGGGTCGTTTGGGGACCTTGTGTCAAGTGGCGAACCAGATCTCTGTATTCGGCTCTTCAAAGAGTGTTGTGGGTTTTGCACAAAACTTCCAACACTATAACCAAATTGTCTGGCTGTCGGTTCCTAATTGCTTGACCCTCATACGTCGATAAATAACAGGAGAGTCCAGCATACATACATATATATATATATATATATATATATATATATATATATATATATATATATATATATATATATAATAAAAAGGATTAAACATTAATATTCCGTGGTCATAATTTATTCCATTGGAATCGTAAATACGATCCAATTCATCAGACCTACAAATTTAAAAAGAAAACAGAAAAAACAACTCCGGGAATAAAAAATAAATTTAGTGAGAGTGTATGTATGAGAGTGTGGGGCGAAGGGATGGGTAACAGATGAGCGAAGAACAGGGAGGTCTAAAGATGAAGCGGGAGATTAAAATTTAACAGAGATATTTTCTAAATGTAGACATAAGAAACGATTCAAAACATAAACACCGTTTTATAACATGTTGTCACTCATGTCAGTTCCATCTTGGTTCAATAACATTGGGAATGACATTTTAATGGAATGACTATTATGTTTATCTATTATGTTTATCTATTATGTTTATCTCTATATATATCATTGTATATGTGTATGTGATGCGCTATGTATTTAAATTTTTTTTTGATATTGAGACAAAATTTTTTAAATTTTACATTTTGATTTATAGATATATATATGTGTGTGTGTGCGTGCATGTATGTGTATGTGTGTATATGTGTATATATGTAGGAATGTGTGTATATATATATATATATATATATATATATATATATATATATATATACGTATATGTATGTATATATAAGTAGGTAGATTTGCATGTAGATGTGTTTATATGTGTGTGTGTATGTTTAGGCATGTATGTATACATATATATCTGTATATGGGTGTATATGTATGTATGTATAGTTAGACGGATAGATAAAGGTATACATTTTTTATTTGTTTAAATGGGTGTATATAATTGTATGGAGATGTAAGTTTTTATGTATATATGTTTATGTGCACGTATGTGTATGTCCTTATGCATATATGTGTGTAAATATATATATATGTAGGAGTGGATGTGTTTGGATATATGTGTATATGAATATATATGTGTATATGTACGTATATATATATATATATATATATATATATATATATATATATATATATATATATACGTACATATATATGATTTTTTTCTGTAGTTTAGTGCTAGCAGCAAGCAGAAATATTTCTCCTCCCGATGATGGCCATTTCGGCCGAAACTAGTTGAGGAATCTAAATGGAATAATAATAATAAAAAACGAAAGAATATTAATCTACAACCGAGTGTATCTGAAGATTTTAATTTTTTAATTTTTTTATTGTTCAGAATATATATATATATATATATATATATATATATATATATATATATATATATATATATATATATATATATATATATATATTGTGTGTGTGTATGTGTGTACACGCCTATATATATGTATGTACGTGTAAATATAAATACGTTGTTGTGTATGTGTGTATACGTATGCGTCTTTGAACACAGAACTATAGGTCCTTGCTAGATTAGATAATCGTTATATTTGTTTTTTATATGTTTATATTTGATTTGTAACCTGTAGTCGATATTAATTTTGTCAAATTTTCATGATTATTTAATTCCCACCACTCCACTACCCCATCTCCCCCACCCCTTTTTCTTTTCTTTTCCTCTCCCTCTCTCATCTTCTGATCTTTAAGATTGTATCGTCCATTGTGTGTGTATGTCACCATAAAATGTATCTTTTCCGGTATATCTTTAATGTATTAGACATCTGAGAACATTCCTATTTCTCTCACTTAAACCGTCTTTGTCTCACCTCTTTAAAACTTCTCTCTGTTAAATTTTAATCCCCACTTCATCTTTAGACCTTCCTGTTCTTCTCTCGTCTGTTACCCCTCCCTATAGCTTTCATTTACTCTAACATTCGTCCCACACTCTCATACATACACTCTCACTAAATTTTATTTTTTATTGACGGAGTTGTTTTTTTCTGATGAATTGGATCGAAATTATGACCATGGAATATTAGTGTTTAAACCTTTTTATCATATCCTTACTCTGTCCTGGACATTGATTTCTACCTGGATTCTATCCTCTTGGAATTTTTTATACAAATATATATGTATGTGTATGTATGTATGTATGTATATATATTTATATATTTTAGATATATGATTGCATATGTATGTGTATATTTACCACTAATATTATATATATGTATGTATGTGTTTGTGTATGTGTGTGCTCCTTAATTATAGGTAATTTTCAGAAAGTTAAAATTTTGCTGCTTCTACTCCCTAATCCTGTTCCAATCAAACAAAAAAAACGTGGTGTGCAAAATTTCAGCTCAATCGGAAAACTACTAAGCGACCCACAAACGCCTTGAAGTTGGAACATAATATACGCAACCGTTAGTTCCGTTTAAAAGCCGCATGCTCTTCCATATCTCGACCATTTTCTTTTTTATTCTTAGAAATTTATGTGGAGACATCCAGGAAACCCCGGAAAATGAAATTTACCAAAAATTTATTTAAAAAATGAAATTTACCAAACATTTATTTAAAAAATGAAATTTACCAAAAATTTATTTAAAAAATGAAATTTACCAAAAATTTATTTAAGAAATGAAATTTACCAAAAATTTATTTAAAAAATCAAATTTACCAAAAAAATTTATTTAAAAAATGAAATTTACCAAAAATTTATTTAAAAAATGAAATTTACCAAAAATTTATTTAAAAAATGAAATTTACCAAAAATTTATTTAAAAAATGAAATTTACCAAAAATTCATTTAAAAAAATCTCTGTAATAAGAAGATTTTAAGAAATATTAGCTTTTCTTAAAGGCGCACAAAGTCTAAAAGAGAAACATATTTTTATTTACGACAATAATTCCTATAGGATCGAAAATATAATTTAAACACAGAACATTATTTTTTGCCTGTATTATTCAGAAGTAATTGGGACCTCTCTTCCACCCCTATTGAGAATGAAACAGTCGACTGTAGATATAAGCAATTGTTTTCCACATGTATTCATAAAGTAGAATAAATCTTGTCTTTATGTTTATTCCGTTTATTCGGGCTTTCTGTTTTAAAGACATTTCCTAAGAAACAATTAACTGGCAATTGGTTATGTTTTACGGTTTTCAGCAACGATCTGTAAAAGAAATTGTTTCTCAGTTTCATCTTTTGTGAGAATGTTATTGTAATCCTGAATTCGCTTGACACTTCTTTCTGCAACGTCATTCACAACAACTGTCTTCTCAAGTTTTTCAAGTCCTCTTTAGTACCCAGGATTTTAGTACCTTTGTCGAGGAAATCGGTCCTAATAGAAAATATTGTGAAGAATGTTTTTGTACCAGGAGTTACAAAAGATAAAAAAAAATATGATGTTTGTAAGGAAATAAATTCATTTTGATTCAGAATGTACCTCTACAGTTGATCTTCTTCTTCTTGTTGTTCTTCACCACTTTTGTCTGCTCCCAGAGCAGTACCAGAATTCTTTGGAAATTTTTCGTCACAGTCTTACTGATTTTTGGATCAATTATCTAATAATTTATCAATTGACGCATGAATAGGAAATCATGATAAGGTGCTTTAATTACTTCTGGTGACAGAAGCCAGGCTCGAACGTACCCTTGATCAAGAAACATAGACAACGTTCTGAAAGAGTTCTCCTCATAAGATAACTGAAATTGATCTTGAAACAGTTATATCTTGAATGCATAAATTGATGTTGTTATCCACCTATCATGACTTACAGTGTTCAAAACGGTATCCCGTTTTTCGGAATGCCGTAAAGGTAAGCTCATCGTTAATTCCAACAATTCTCGCTGTTGTTTCTCCGTAGAAAGGTAGTATTCAAGATATCCAAGAATAGCAGAGCGAAAATCTAGCACTTCATTACTACTAGTTATGTAAACTTTCTTGTAGAATTTCTTCTAGGTTTCTCTAAATCTTTTCACAAACGCCATGTGTGACTAGAAGTTACATCCATCAGTGAGTCGAGACAGCTCCTCAAAACTAACTCAAAATTGTGATGACGTCATGGGAAGTACAACAGATTGCGATTGAACAATTTTTCTATATTTGTACATATTACTTGCTGTCCTATCACAGCAAAGCACCTGATTTTTCTCGGTTATAACCCACTTCTCCACTGCTTGATAAACGACCATGAGTTGCTCTTCTGAAGACTTTGCGATTTTAGAGGCTCCGAAAAATTGCTCTTTGCCTTTAAAAGATACTATTATTGCCGGTCTATCAACGTTTTCCACATCTGTGAGTGCTGGGAGCAGCTTTCAATTCCACTACATCACTAATTCTTGACAGACGTTGAGGTTAAATTTATGCTGTATTTTGTTTATGTCTGGCTCCTCTAAAGTTTTTTCTAGGGCGTAGAAAAGAAGAAAATAAGCTCTCACGACATACTTTCTGACAAACAATATGGCTTCCGCTTTGCTGAGGTACTAACAGCCATTACTGAATATGTATATCACACTTTGATAATAACGGCGAAGCTCGATCTGTGACTCTATATATATCGAAATGCATTTCAGAGGGTTTGACACGCTAGCCTTTTAGATATGTTCCAGGGCGACGGTATTACTGGACGATTGTTTGAACTAATGCTATCACTCCGATCAAATAGTGAAATTAAAGTCTTTTTGAACAGGCTCGCTTCCAGATCCTTTCACCCCGGGCTCTAACCTGGCTCTTACGGTGTTTCTGATCTTCATATGATCTTCTTTATGTCATCAGTTCCTAAGTAGGCATTTATGCTGATGACACTACAATTGTCTCAACAGCTCACAGGAATACCTTCTTCCGACTGTACCAAAGCGACATGTTTGATTGCAACTGACGTCTCTTTTGTATCTGCTGGTGATGAGTGCGAGCGTGTCCTCAAAGATACTAAGCCGCTTTTTTTCTGATAGAATAAACCAACGTATAGCATGTTCGATCCTAGAAATTATTGTCGGCTCTGCAAGAATGTGCTGAACAAGAGAAAAACGTTGATCACTCTTCTATTCAATCAATTCGAAATGTTAACATCTACTGCAGATATGGCTGAAGTCTTTGCTCGTAAATTCTCTTCCATCTCAACACTGTTGGAGTATCCACTCTTGATTCCCCTACTAGAACTGGGGCTCTACTGAGTGACATGCGCATAAACCGGTCACTTGTCCCAGACATCATTTCTAAATTAGACCCCATAAATCAAGTGGAAATGACGGGAACCCAGCGGTCGTTCTAAAGAAACGTGCTCCCGAGATGGGTGTATTGCCTCATTGCTTGGTAAACAGTAATAGATTGCTCTACTCCTGAAGATTTTGGGATTTCAGGGACTCCCAACAATTGCTCCTTGCCTTGAAAAGTTAATACTATTGCCGGTCTGTCAAATGCCTGTGAGTGCTGGTAGTAATTCTTGAAAGTTGTTTAAGTTAAATTTGTGTTGTATTTCTGTGTCTTGCTTCTCTAATTTTTTTAAGGCTTCGAAAAGAAATGCAATTTATTACCAGGTTTTCGGCATCACACCTGGATGCTTCTGCAGCAGCCATTAGTATGCAAACGCCATTTCTGTCAGTGATTTGTCGCCTATTAAAAGCTTCAGCGAGTCGGAAAGTAAAATCTGCATTATAATTCGAGTTGTTGGAACTGTTACCGCTGCTACTGTTTTTACTGTTGCTGATAATTGCTGAACGATGATAGAAGAATTTTCACTGTCGTCATAACCACCACTGCTTTGCCTGCTTGACTTATCAGTTTCTCATGTAACAAATTGATGTGTATCAATTTTTTGTTCCTAGCAGTTTCTATTGCTTCAGTGCTCTTTCTTCCTTGTGTTATATTTAGTTTTTGGTTTACACCAAAAACGGAGCCAGGTCGTCTTTTCTGACGCCGATGCATTAAGAAATTCTTAACGTCTTCAATTTTTATCTGTCCCAAAGAATCTGATTGAAGTATGTCAAAAAGCTCGACCATTTTTTCCGCAAAATGTTCTTTGTTTTTTGTTTTTTTCCTTTCGTGTAGTTCTAGTTATTTTTTTCTGTCAAACTTTCCATTCATCACAGAGTTTGAGTAATTTATCAATACAGTGGTATTTTTTTCTGATAGGAATTCGTGCTTTAAGATTTACAACACTTACATTGTAGAAAAAAAAACCCCTTAAAACTTGTCGATTCGATAGTAGTTTCCTTCCCACGACTTGTTTCGAAATATAGCCAACAAATTTGATATGAACATCTTTTCTTAACTTGTGTGATGAACTACTTGAAGGAGTTGATGCCATTTTACAGGTATATGAAGAACACGTCACATAAGTCACTTCGCACCTGCACAAACAGTTCTAAAAGAAGAAAAAAAAAAGAGAGAATTAGTCATCAAAGACACCATATTTGGTCACAAAATAAATATACAAAGCACATAACATTATAAAAACGGCGAGGTCATAATTATCGTTTTACAAATTTTTCAGGGCTACAACAAAACCGGGAAAGATCTATATTATGTCAAATGAAAGTGAACGACTGCATAAAAGTTACTAGAAATAAAAGAACTTTTATATACAAACGCGGATGACGGTGAAAAATAGGTGTTTTCCGTCTAACTGTGCACTGCCTCCAGCTTTATACGTTGCCTTCCCCATTATATTTACTGTCACTTGTTCTTCTAACACCAAGAATAAGCCTGAATAATTTTTAATCTAAGAGAAAATTATATCAAAAATGACTTTCCGGGAGAAATTTCAACATTTCTATGTCGATAAGAGTCATCTGGCAGCTGTCCGCTTGAGATAAAATTTTGAAAATATTGGTTTTCTGCTAATTTGGAACAAGATAAGGGGTTGGGTGGTAAACTTTTAGAAAGCTGAAAAATAAGGGGAGCACTGATATATATATATATATATATATATATATATATATATATATATATATATGTGTGTGTGTGTATATCAGTGCTCCCCTTATATATATATATATATATATATATATATATATATATATATATATATATATACATATATATATATATATATATATATATATATATATATATATATATATAATACTAGCCTGAATTTACTTTATAAAATGGAAGACTTCAAGCTTATACGAAAATATAAGAATCTATTGATCTCTGCGTATTCCTATGAGAAAGGAAAAGATTTCTTAACGAACTGTTTATATGAGAAAATAGTTCAATCGAGCTTATTTAATATTTTGAAATAATCTTCGAATACGTTTTCACAACATCGCCCACGTGACGACGACGTGATCATATTTAAACGGAACGCTGATTTTATATAAAAAATTCAATTATCTGTTTGGTTAGTCTTGCTCGTATGTATCATCCTCCCCAGTTTGTTTTGACCCCCGCCCCATTTTCATCTCGACTGGGTCAGTTTTATATTTTCCCATTCCAGCCTAATATTTTATACTTTTTCCCACTCCCTTAGCGAGAGCGTCTCTTGATTTTGTCCCCTGGGCAGAATACAGCGGCCTCTCTGTTTTATGGGTTGGACGGTCCCTACTAACATCAATTATGTTTAGTTTGTATTTGTGTTTATTTTAAGTTTATTATTGGGTTCATTTTCCTCCCCACTCATTTTATCATTATTAGAATTGTATATATATATATCATCATTAGAATTTTCATGGTATGGGGCGCGATTTTGGTAGGTCTCCCTTGAGAGCACGTGGTATTATGGTGGTTGAAGGATTGTTTGGTGATGGACGAGTTCTTTTGGTGAATGTGTAAAATGTAATGTACGAATGGGTCGCGAATCTGATTAGCTAGGTATAAGATAGTTAGTGTTGACCAGCCTCTACCCCTCCCCTTTATTGGCCTTGTGCCACAATTTGTACTTTTTGTTCAAATAAATACCAGTCTTGCTCGTATGTACATTGTCTTTTACATGTTGAATTGAATATAGTCTAATGTTAATTATGTTTTATGAATATGTCCTGATGAAGGTCTATTAGACGACCGAAACGTCCGACGTTGACATTGTATTAATATTAAAACAGCATAATTGCATATTTTCCTTCATATATATATATATATATATATATATATATATATATATATATATATATATATAGAGAGAGAGAGAGAGAGAGAGGGTGTATCAAAAATACTTTTACAAACGTTGCGGGTGGGTTTCTGACACCAAAACTAGGTAAAATTTCCATATAAGCATATGCACAAAAGGCCATCGTTGTACCTTAACATAGCAACTCATAACAAATGTTTAAAATGTCCTCCGTTTGTTTCTGCACACGAATGCATCCGTCTGATCATTGACTGGCGGACTCTTTCAAATAGTCCCACACGTTGTCGAATGGTTTCGCAGACCGCCATGGCACTTTGATGAATTGTTTCTGCATTATTAATATCTGCTGTATAAACAAAATTGTTTTAGGTGACCCCACTGATAAAAATCTAAGTCAGATTAATGTCAGGGGAGTGTGCAGTCTAGGGGACCGATCCCACCCTACCTACCCATCTTTCATGGAATATGTCAGCCAGTAGTGCATCGCGAAAAATGTGGCTAAAATGTACTTGATTCCCATCATGAATGAACCACATGCGTCTACGTATTTACAACGGTAGATCCTCTAGCAGGTCTAGAAGTGTGTTCGAAATAAAATACCCTGTAGTCAGCTCCTGTAAGACGTACTGGGAGAATATATGGACCTAGAAGACAGTCACCTTAAATTCCAGCACCACATTAATTATAAATTAATGCCAGTGTCTGACCTATATTGTTCCATGGGGATTCCAAACCGCCCACAAATGTTGGTTGTGTAAATTTTTATTCCATCTCTTCAGAATTGTGCCTCATCCGTAAACAAGACTGAAGAGACAATAACGGATCGGCAATTTGTGCAATAATCTATCGTTAAAAGTTCTCCCTGATCCGCAATGTTACTGGTCCTGAGATGGCATTTCAACATCAGTCACTTTCTGCTTAAAAAGAAACAGCTCTCTTTTAATAGCCTGAGAGAACTTTCTCTTGCCTTTCATCAGTATGGCTGATGCTAAACTCCATCTGGTGCTTCTATATATTTAGAGATTCTTGATAAAAAGCAAGAAAAATCTGCAATGACCTAGCATCTCAGGTTCAGTCACTTTTCCATCACGGTAATGTAGCTTCTCTGTGCTTTTTCAATAAATATTTACATGATAATTGTTCTGATTACCTTTTCTCTATGGTACCTAAACTTTTTAAATGCAAGCACAGTACTAAATTGGCTGCAATCTTTCATTTTGCTGCTTAAATGGCTAGGTGGAACAGTAATTTCTATGCTAAACGTTTCTTCTCTTGCACTTCTTCATTGTGGAAATGTCTTCGGACTTCCGTTTACGGGTCAAACTCAAAAATTTAAAGGCAATGTCAATCGTATTCTTAATTTTTGTATTTTTATTGTTCTTTTCCTCAATAATGCTTTCTTTTCTTTCACATTCTCTTACATGTAGTAAAACCCCCTTGCATCTTAGAGGTTTTATTGCATTAGTGTGGAAATGATAAAATTGATAGTAATATCCGAGATAGAGGTAGGGAGAAAAGAAAAGAAAAAAAAATGTTGGCGGGAGTGTACTAAAAAAGTTTCACTCTTCTCCTTTTATTTGGTTTCCCCCCTTTTTTTTTCCTTTCTTCTGTCCTTGAACTAAACCAAAGATATAAAAGATGTAACTTAATTGGTTAGTAATGGACATTACCGCGAAAAAGATGCATTACTTATCACACAATGATAGATTGCTTTTCTCTTTGGCAAAAACAGACGTAATGATGTACGGGTGGTTGGCTTGTTGTATAGTAGCAGGTACGTGCGTACAAAAAAAAAACAGGCTACAAACAAGCACTTATTTACACTTAATAAGTATAAAAAAAAACGCATACAGTTATCATAATATAAGTACGTATATACTAACCTGAAAGATCCCGCACACTTTGTAAATGATACTGGAGCTGTTCTTGATATACACTCCATGCAAGTAGTATAAGATATACGACATACTAGGGCCACGTATCCGTAATACTTGGATCATCTCCGACAGGCTATAGAAGGTGTTATGGGTATTCAGGCTTACGTGCGGTTCTTGGTCTTTCCCGACCAATAGTTTTTGGTGCCACGAATCCTGCCTCAGCGAAGGCGACGATGAACGTCAGGAAAGGTTTGAGGACTCTCCTGCCTTCGCTCTGGAAACGCAGTTTGATACAGCTTAGCAGCCTCGCGTCAATGACCATTCGCGCGGCCTTATGTAAAAATCATATCTGCCTGCTCACGATATAAATATCCTGCCATTGTTAAACAGAACACTTCTCAGTTAACTCACTACTACACCCGTCCTGGGTATGACGATAAACTGCATCTGCGTCCTGGGGAAGGCGATAAACTACGTCCAACAGAAAGGCCTCTGATCAGGAGGTTTTGAGGAGCGTGGAATCTCCTCTTAATTGCTGGAGTTCCTAGGTCCACCTTCACCTGGGGTTGTAGCACCTTTTAAGGTCCCAGCTATGAGCAAATAGTTAACACTCAAACTTCAGTAGAAATAGGTTTTAATACCAGAAATACTTTGTAATTAAAACAAATTATTACTAGCGATAATTTTTGAAAGAAAAATTATTATCAGGAGTAATTTTTAAAAAAATACCAGTAATACAAACATCTATACATTCTTAAGAAGTTGGATTGTACTCAAAAATATGCGTAATTGAAAAATGGTTCAAATATATATCTATACATACACACCTTTTTTTTACCAAACTATCGCTATGAATCTATTTTTAAAATTTTGTCGGCATTAAATGACCCACTGAGGTTTTGATATGCCATAAAACAAAACAACCAACCAACCAAAAATCACTACTTAAGTTGAGAGTTGAAGACAGACTAGCCACAAATGTACAAGAATGATAACTGCAACCTTGTGTACATGATACCACAGCGCCATTTACCGTAAATTTGGTTTAAACTTAATAACTCGAAAGCGGTGGATTTGCTGGCATATGTTTATATTGACTTCTGTCCTTGTTTTAGTGTGCGGGACGTACTCCCAATGTTTGTATAATTATTTTTGCTGAACCAAATATATATATATATATATATATATATATATATTCTATTTGCGCAACATTTCTTAATTGACACATGTTTCATTAAAGACGACAGACAAACTACGATGATTCAAGATTTCGTTTAATTTTTCTTGTGTTCGAACAAGTCTTTTCTTTTCTGGACAAATTTTTGGAAAAAATATATTACAAGCTATTCATTTTTTTAAAAAATATTGCCAGCAATACATTTTTGGAAAATAAATATTACCAGTAATAAAAGAAATGTCGGCATTAAATAACCAATGGAGGTTCATATGCCATAAAACAAAATAAAGCAAACCCCAAATTTTCAGAGTTAGGATTAGATCTTTTTGAACGACCCTGCTAGGTTTATTTAGCATCAAATTGTTTATGGATCACAAAGCAAACGTAGAATTCACTATGAAGTGTCAACGAGACTAGCTTCGATAACCACTGTCAAACATTATACATGTATGTACGATCGGATTTAACAGCTTGAGAGCTGCATTATTCAGGACGTAGGCTATAAGTCCCCTTTTTGTTTCCATTTTCTGGAAAGCTTTGACGTTTCTCACATATTCAGACGATATAATTCTCATCATCTTTCTGCCGAATTTCAGACTTTTCTTCATCTTCGATGCGACTATTTAGCATTCACAGCCGGATAGGTGGACTGATATTAGTTTTCAATCGTCTTTTTCTTTGTTTCTAACAAGATTTTCTCGTTTCATATTTCACCCTTGCGATTCCGGTGTCGCATTTTCCCTTTAAAATACTTCCAGGATATTTAAAATTTTTGTAGTTGCTTGATTTCAATAAATATATTTACGTATGCAGATGGAGACTGCATATAAATCTCCAGTGGAAAGTCACTGGTTCTCCACGCCATAAGTTTGTAGAGGACGTATAAATTTACATCGTGTATTGTATATGCGCTAATGTTTTTGTTATTGCTGTATAGCCCTTTCGAGCTGGGGAGGTCTTGAGGCGACGGTCTTGGGGTGACCACCATAAAGTTGTCTTCCTCTCTTTCTTCCCTCGGCCCGGTGATCGCTAGCTGGCTTGTTCAGAGATAAAATGAGAACTTCAACAAAAGGGATTTTGACTTATCTCTGTTATTAAACACGTCGGTGGGAACGTTTTTATCTAGCCTGTGAGGTCGATCTATCAACCTCACTGGGGAGACGAAATAACCACGTCTAATCTGTATGACGTGTAAAACTTAACTCACTAAAACAGTTTATCTCTAACATTCTCACGTTCGGCTAAGCCAAATGAGATCCCTATTTTGTCTACCAGCTGACCTCAACGTCAACCTCTGAAGGTCCAAGCGAAGTACACTGCCGCTAAAAAAATAATACTCTGAAACTATTATTTAACATAATGTTAATGTTCTCAATATGTCGTAAAACATTTACATTTTCGGGCACATTGAAATTGTACGAGTAAAAGCGTTCTCTGAAGAATATCTATTCAGTTTCCAGTAATTTGATGAAAGGAAATAAAATTCAGTAAATTAAATTGAACTAATCACTCGGAAATAACAATCAATTAGTAATTCAGAAAAAAAACAATGAAAATGGTACTTGCATAGTGAATAGAAAAATTTATATTTATTTTTAATATAAATTATAAACAATGTCGGTTTTTATATATATATATATATATATATATATATATATATATATATATGAATGAATGAACATAGTAGTCAACACTTAGAGGCGACAGTCTGTTTCATGCTAGATACAATCGTCAGGCCACGAGTCCATGACGATTGCATCTAGCATGAAACAGACTGTCGCTTCTAAGTGTTGACTTCTATGTTCACTTTTATATTTACACACGCTCTACCTATGATATTGAGCACTTTATCCCATAAATATAGCACATCTTAAGATTACATTTCTTCATACACACACACACACACACACAGATTCGATATATATATATATATATATATATATATATATATATATATAAGATTACTTAACTTTTAAATATCAATTTTTATTATTATTTTCCTTGACTTCGAAGTTTCTAGGTAATGTCCATTCTTCAGGGAGTTCTGGCTTTAACTGAGATTTTCCAATTTTTTTCCGCGCCTTTTTCAAGTCGTTTCTTACCCCGTCTTTTATACGTGCGCATTGATGAATTTAAAGTTCTTTTACTGACAATAACCCTTTTAATTTTATTAAAGACCCATTTTTAACATTATTTTAATATTTTTAATATATGAAAATATCTACTGTTTCTTAAATCATATATATATATATATATATATATATATATATATATATATATATATAATTTGCTGCTACAAACATTTAAGATCTTTATTGCTATACTTATAAGTGATTTTATTTTTTTTGGTTGACTTCTCTTATATAAAGGGCTTCTATCATTTTAACTTTTTGTTTATTATTATTTTTGCGTGATATAGATGTATTTTCAACTAATATCTGTCTAAACGGTAACGCTTAATGGTCAGTGAGTATTATGTACCTTAAGATCCACATGTCCGAGAAATTTTCATAGAAAACATGCGTCCTCCGATTAATTGTTGATATATATTATTAACGATTGACATTGAAGTCAAAACCCAGTGGTAACATTCGGTTTCACGCATAAACGCAGTCCTCATTGATTACGTTTAAATATGAAACCGACTGTTATCGCTGGGTGTTAATATATATATATATCAATTAATAATAATAATAATAATAATATATATATATATATATATATATATATATATATATATATAAATTCATATATATATATATATATATATATATATATATATATATATATATATATATATAAATTCATATATATATATATATAAATTCATATATATATATATATATATATATATATATAAATTCATATATATATATATATATATTCATATATATATATATATATATAAATTCATATATATATATATATAAATTCATATATATATATATATATATATATATATATAAATTCATATATATATATATATATTCATATATATATATATATATATATATAAATTCATATATATATATATATATATATATATAAATTCATATATATATATATATTCATATATATATATATATATATAAATTCATATATATATATATATAAATTCATATATATATATATATAAATTCATATATATATATATATATATTCATATATATATATATATATATATATAAATTCATATATATATATATATATATATATAAATTCATATATATATATATATTCATATATATATATATATATATAAATTCATATATATATATATATAAATTCATATATATATATATATATATATATATATATAAATTCATATATATATATATATAAATTCATATATATATATATATAAATTCATATATATATATATATATATAGATTCATATATATATATATATATATAAATTCATATATATATATATATATAAATCCATATATATATATATATATATAACTTCATATATATATATATATATATATATATAAATTCATATATATATATATATAAATTCATATATATATATATATATATAAATTCATATATATATATATATATATATATATATATATATAAATTCATATATATATATATATAAATTCATATATATATATATATAAATTCATATATATATATATATAAATTCATATATATATATATATATATTTATAAATTCATATATATATATATAAATTCATATATATATATATATATATATAAATTCATATATATATATATGTATATATATATATATATATGATATATTGATTACGTTTAAATATGAAACCGACTGTTATCGCTGGGTGTTAATATATATATATATCAATTAATAATAATAATAATAATAATATATATATATATATATATATATATATATAATTGATATATATATATATATATATATATATATATATATATAATTCATATATATATATATATATATATATATATATAAATTCATATATATATATATATATTCATATATATATATATATATATATATATATATATAAATTCATATATATATATATATAAATTCATATATATATATATATATATATATAAATTCATATATATATATATATATTCATATATATATATATATATATATAAATTCATATATATATATATATATATATATATATAAATTCATATATATATATATATTCATATATATATATATATATATATAAATTCATATATATATATATATAAATTCATATATATATATATAAATTCATATATATATATATATATATAAATTCATATATATATATATATATATTCATATATATATATATATATATATATATAATTCATATATATATATATAAATTCATATATATATATATATATATATATATAAATTCATATATATATATATATAAATTCATATATATATATATATAAATTCATATATATATATATATATAGATTCATATATATATATATATATATAAATTCATATATATATATATATATAAATCCATATATATATATATATATAAATTCATATATATATATATATATATATATATATAAATTCATATATATATATATATAAATTCATATATATATATATATATAAATTCATATATATATATATATATATATATATATAAATTCATATATATATATATAAATTCATATATATATATATATAAATTCATATATATATATATATAAATTCATATATATATATATATATATTTATAAATTCATATATATATATATAATTCATATATATATATATATATATATAAATTCATATATATATATATGTATATATATATATATATATATATAAATTCATATATATATATATATATATACATAAATTCATATATATATATATATATAAATTCATATATATATATATATGTATATATATATATATATAAATTCATATATATATATATATATATATATATATATACATAAATTCATATATATATATATATATATATATATATATATATATATATATGGTGTGTGTAGTCTATTTTCTGAAGTAGTTTATTTGTTTACTTATCTATTTATTTATTTATATGGGTTAGATTATTTTGCTTGTTTTTATTTTTCAAAATAATCTCACCTAAATAAATAAATAAACAAATAAACTACTTCTAGCAAAATAACCGCCAAAATACATCACTGACCCTTATATATATATAGCCAAGAAATAAAACAACACTTGTGGCCTGACGATTGCGTCTAGCATGAAATAGCCTGTCACCTCTAAGTGTTGACTTCAATGTTCACTTTTATATATATATATATATATATATATATATATATATATATATATATATATATATATATATATATATATATATATATATATATATATATGTATATATATATATATATATTTAGTCTTATAAATCGTTATCTTCTTAATTGCTAGTCTTTTATTGTTTTCGCTCCTTACTATTTTTTTCTCTTTTCATATTCTTTCACATTAAGCAATCCCATGTTATTAAATATTGTATCTGGATTTTAAAATACATGTCTTGTGGTGGAAAATATATATTTTTTATTTCGTACGAGTGATTACATTTCATAATGAGTCCTCTAATTTTTTTGTCTTTCTCAAACCGAAAATGTCATAAAGCACTCACTGTAATAGTGAGTGTTTTATGCCATTTTCATGTCATCTACTGATGTATATATCATTAAAAGTGTCGTAATTTGTGAGGATATCATTATTTTCTCATGGTATCAAGAGAAATTGTTCTTGCGTTTGAAGATAGGTATTGAAATATATCTACATATGCACCTACAGATGGTGCCAGTTAGCCGATCAGAAGCTATGTATAGAAACCGAATTGAATTATGGATCTAGTCTCTTAGCAGAATATTTTAGAAGCATGCGCTCTCTCTGCAATTGGGCGGTGTGAGTTAGAATTAGCCTAACAGATACCTGTTTTGACA
>OZ010610.1:32503251-32663251 GCA_963932145.1 Acanthosepion lycidas | reverse complement strand
GAATTTTAGTCTAGCATCTCTGTGTCGTTTCAAGAGGAGTGGAGTCTTCCTTGCGATGCGTGATTTCAGACTGTTTTTGTGTAGTTCATTACTTATTGTACGCTTGATTACTTTAATCCCTAATGCACGCAGATGTTCCTTCAGCTCTTCTCCGGTAAACTGTGGATTTAGTTAAATCTGGCGTTATAATATCCTTGCTGATCCTCCTCGGAGCACCTATTCGTCTTTGGTTTTCGACACTGTTACGAGTTTTAAACCTTGCAATGAATGAAGCAATTGTAGTAAAAGGAATATTCAGGTTGTTAGAAATGGTTCTGTAACTGTTCCCATCTTTCCAAAGAGACAAAATGTGTTGTTTTGTCAAATAGTCAGTTCTTTACCTTTAGGCATTATTAGAATCTTCTCGTAAGACTAGAAATTGCAGAATGCTCTGATAATGGCAAATAGCTAACATTACTGGAACATTCTAGAATATACTTTTTTTCATAATCAATTGGTTATTTTATTCTAATAATTGATTTGTACGAATACTTTTTTCACTAGTTAGAATTAAAAAATGCATTAATTTCTGTTAGAAATAGAATTAAGTTTATTATTATTTTTAAAAGTATGTGTCTTTATACATAAAATGTGTCGAAATTTGTTTTATTTAAGGCGTTACATTTATAAAAATACAATTTTTCAAGTGTACGAATATTTATTTCCCCACTGTAGATAGATAGATAGATAGATAGATAAGGTTCTTTTTTTATCTGAAAAACTCTCCTTATATAAGAATCTGAAAATGGACATTACAAAACCGTGACATTTACATCAACTAATTAATTCCACCATAGAGTGCCGGAAGATACTAAAATCGCATAAAATCTGTCTTTACTCGAAATACAAAAGATTGTATTTTACGTCTACTGCTCAAATGCTGAGAAAAAACTTCATCAGTCGACTGACAATTTCCTGTGAGAAATCATTTACCTTATGTCAGAGGTGAAACACTTTGTGCATATTGTGCTCAATGTCGTTTCGGGATACCCACGCTATTATTAAAGACGGTAAAAACGAAAACAATCATTTACATTTGGTATTCTTTTTATTTACGTTGTCATCTTAGATTAAAAAAGGCAGTAGTAGACCATGAGAGGAATCCATGCCACACGTTAACTCAGATTCCAGTTTTCAAAAATGTCACTCTTAAAATCGTTTGCGTCAACCTCGAATAACCATTCTTCAAGTAAATTTTTCAGTTTTTCCCCAAAAGATTCATAACTATAGAACTAAAATCATTTAGTTACATTCATTACCAGAATTTTCGACCAGATCTACATATCCAGTAGTTTGCTAAGCGTATCTTAGATGTGGCACAAGAACGAAAAAAATGGAGCACCCAGTAAGGATAGAACTCCAGATCCATATACTCATGTGTTTATTTATCTTATTATTCTCCGATTTCATTGCTCAAACGATCTACAGCGTAAAATTAAAAGATAGCCTAAAAACTTGCCTGAGAACCTGGACCTCGTCAGAGAGCGGAAGAAATCCTGACATGCTTTTAAACCTACCATTCGTCTCTTCCTTGAATATTTGTTTTACTCTCCTTGCGATATATGTTGAGATCCTCGATAAAAACCAAAGATGGGTCTGTTATATTATTCGCCCTGACGAGGCATCTCGACTTCAGTCACTTTCTGTTGTGTCTTAAATAGTAAGTTTGAAAAACATATTTAAAAAAAAGTAGTTTATTCCGGAGAATAATATGGTACACGGTTGAGAGCACAGACTAATGTAATAAACACTGAATCGTTAACTCCTCGCTATTTAATTGAGACCGCCCCACAAGGCGGGATGTGGCACAATGCCGGTTTTTAACGTGTGGGTATCCTGAGCACGTATACTCGTCTAAAAATTTCCCGTAAAACCTCCATACACGGGGCCGGGTGGCTGTCTACCTCCCCAGATGAGACACTGTCCATCTTAGTTTCTCTCCGCCCGAAGGCAGAGAGTCGACAAAAAGAGTAACGATTAATCGTTAACTGCTAGGTATTTAGCCAAGACCTCCCCACAAGGGAGGAAGTGGCAAAAAGCCGGTTTTCTAAACCCCAGTGAAACAAAACGTCTGTTATGGTAGCGTCCACGACAAATGCATATCCTCCAGATCCGTACACACAACATTCAAAGAAAAGTTCACCAGCCAAGACCCCCACCCCAGAACGGCCATTATAATATACTGAAGAGGTCAAAGCTCTTCGTCTATATATCATCATGGTGGTCAGAATGAAAACTAGTTTCTTGTACAATACATATATCCACTCACAGGCGCTGAAGGTCGCGATTGAGTCTCGCCCTGCGAGACTCCAACCTCAGCCCCAGGACATTTAAAAAAAATTTTTTTTTTAATTACAAAGCTAAAAAGAATACCATTGTTACATTTAAGAGGGCTGACTGTCTAATCCCTTGCACATTTCATTCTTTATGTGACCACAAATTGTTAGACCTCCGATATCCCACGAAAAAGTAAGCTAAAGTGCTCTATATAGGTCTCAAGGTTTTACTGCTGAAATAGCTAGATGTAACTTTAAGTTCTATTCTAAGAATTACTTCTCTCGTAATTCCTGCCTGTGGAACTATCTTCTCGTTTCTTGCTTTCCGTTCTACAATCTTACAAAAAAATAAAAATAAAAAAACCTTGCGGTGAGGAAATGGTCACTTGTCTGCATTTCTGCTGTGTAGGAAGATTGAACTTGAAGTCGATGATAAAGGGGTGGTACTCACTCAGGCTAGAGAGGATGATTTTTATAGATTTTTTTTTTGTTTTGTCGATTGGGTGGTGGGAACCGCCTCGTTGTTTCGTTTGATGGATTTGCCTTAGTGGCAGATCCAAATAGATTTTTGGTGGTCCAACTATAGTCGGTTATTTTGGGAGGTTTTGCAACTAACAACCAGAAAACGATTTCAGCATCCAAACAGACTGCATCCTACAGGTCACCATGAAAATGTGTGTCCTCATCAAGGAGTCCTTTCCTGGTGACCATATCTAAAGCAAAGTAATTGACATGCTTATGAGATACAGTAATCTCCGGAATGAAGTAGGCAAAATGCGCGATTTTCAGGCCACAATTGTCACTGGATCTATACTACTGGACCTAAAGACGTACATTGAAAAACTAGGAATGAAATCTAGTGCCTTCGCTTCAGTAATTTGCATTATTCGGAACTGCAAATATTATGCAGAGGTGATCTCTGTTGGAATAAAAATGACTAAGCCAGTACAACAATCTAAATATATGGGCAATGTTTTAACCGAAGACGGAAAGATTCACACTGAAATCGCAAGACGCACTGGGATATCAAAACCTTTCTTTCAAAAGCTAAACAAAGTATTAACAAACATGAAAATGGTATTAGAAACAAAGATTACTAAAATAGGTGATATCAGCACTCCTAATGTCAGTAAATGTCGAACAATTTCCTAAAAGTTGAAGAAGGTATATGAGACACAAAAACTGTGGGCCTACTTTAGAAGGATACTATGGATCGAAGATGCGAGATATAACGAAGTTTTAAAGAAACTGGAAGCAAAAAAACACTTATACTTAGCATAAGAAAGAACTAGTTGAAATTTCTAGGGCACATGATGAGAAAATAAGGCTTGGAAAATATGACACTCACAGGAGAGATTGAATGTACGGGAAACAGCTGGAAATAATTCAGTGCTTGTGTTAATGTACAGCAGAAAATGAAAAAAAGGACCTATTCAAACCCTAGAATAAGATCAAGCGAAATTTGTTAAATCAGACAAACAGTTCACATTAGCGCCTATTCTCACTTACCAAAAAGCAAATGTGCCGGACATCTTGAAAATGTAGTACTGTGTGGCTTTCAGAATATTTACGGTTATGGTCCTTCACAGCTTCCTATCCTTAAGTAAGTATTTCTCCTTCCTTATATCTCCTAGTCCTTTCTCTGCCGTGTATTTACATCAGCTCGTTTGGTAGATTGTTCGCAGTTTATGTGCCCCTTGCAGTCAGTATCTTCCATATGTGTCAAATCCTCCAATCATTCTTTTCTAATTATGTGTTCCAGCAATCTTGACTATCTTTTTTTTTAATTTATTCTAAATAACTAAAATCCAAAATTTAAATTCCATGCCAAGCGCCATCTTCCTGAATTCTGTTTTTTCATTGTCCTTTCTATCCACTTCTTGCTGGGGTCATATCATTCGCTTTCTTTTCCAGTAAACGTTTGCGTTTGAGTGGCACTATCGCCTTGCTTGGGGTGAAATGATTAAACGAAGTATTTTCCGTTCCCATTTTCCTTAAAAGATCTCATTTCTCATATGTTCCATCCATGGTACAGTCTGCATACTTTCCGTAGAACCACATCTGTTGCCTCAAATCTCTTCAACTTTGTTAAAATTGACTAGTATTCACTTGCATAGAGGAGGATAGGTACTATATAGCAATACAGTACACTATGAATATTTCTTGTTTCTTAATACTTACTCCATGCATCGATATAATAGAGCATCTGCAGAATCGTACATGTCTGGGGAGGAATCCAATATGGAATCCTTTCAAACTGCATCAGATGTACGAAATGGAGGAAATGCAAGTCCTAGTCACTTTAATCTCGACGAGACTATGCCCTGCGCATTTTCAAACACAGATGTAATGAGAGGTGCACTGAACCTTTAAGCATTCCACGTCCCAAAATACTCTACCATTAGAAGTCATCCATCTTGTATTCCCTCAATGTGGAAACATTTCAAACCTCATCAGAAGTACAAGAGAGGGTCACTGATCATTTAAGCATTCCACGTCCCAAAGTACTCTACCATTAAAAGTCAGGAATCCTGCTTTCCCTCTCGAGACCAATGTATTGATAATGAAGATAATGAGAGTGATGCTGATGACCTAAGTATCTTGAACGGAAAAAAACTTCAAAACACAAACAATGATCTGGAATTGAAATGAGAGCAGGCATGGCACCGACATTGAATCCATCATAAAAAAAATTCAGATATTTCAGCATGTGAATCAATTATAACAAATTAATTATCGGTGCAAAGGAAATAGAACGTAGAATAGTCTATATTAGAAGAAGTTTTCCCCAATGCAACATTGCTACGAAACAAAAATATCAACCAAAAAAATCGATACGTGTATTAAATAGAAAATAATCACGTAATCAACAGGTTAAAATTCCACAGTAATTCAAACACAAAGTTACTGGACTTACGAAGAGAAAATAAAGACATAATCAAGATGTTGGCTTTCCATATTTACTTCAAACAAAAACATAAAAAGGAATCTCACATAAATAATGGGACGAGTGATAACAACTACCGGATTTAAGAAGAAAAAATAATGGCATAATCAAGAAGTTGACGTTCTACATTACTTCAAAGAAAATATTCGAATGGAAACTCCCATCAATACTGGAAAGTGCAATAACAGCTACTGGATTTGAGAAGAGAAAATAATGACATAAAGATGTTGAAGTTCCACACTACTTCAAAGAAAAGGTTAGGAAGGAAACTCCCATCAATACTGGAAAGAGCGATAACAGCAACTGGACTTGTGAAGATAAAATAATGGCATAATGAAGATGTTGATATTCCACACTACTTCAAACAAAAGGTTAGGATGGAGACTCCCGTCGATACTGGGAAGAACGATAACAGCTACTGGACATGCGAAGAGAAATTAATGACCTAAGGATGTTGATGTTCTACCCTACTTTAAAGAAAAGTTTAGGAATGAAACTCCCATCAATACTGAAAAGGTCTATAACAGCTACTTGATTTGAGAACAGAAACTAATGACATAATGAAAATGTTGATGTTCCACACTATTTCAAGGAAAAGGTTATGAAGCAAACTCCCATAAATACTAGAAAGAGCGATAACAGTTACTGGACTTGAGGAGAGAAAATAATGATGTAATCAAGATTTTGAGGTTCCGCACTACTTCAAAGAAATGGTTAGGAAGGAAACTCCCATCAAAACTGAAAAGAGGGATATCAGCTACTGAATTTGAGAGGAGAAAATAATATAATCAAGATGTTGACATTCCACACTACTTCAAAGAAAAGGTTAGGAAGGAAACTCCTATCAATACTGGAAAGAGCGATAAAAGCTTTAGCTCTTGAGAAGAGAAAAGAATGACATAATCAAGATGTTGACTTTCCACACTACTTCAAACAAAAGGTTAGGAAGGAAACTCCTATCAATACTGGAAAGAGCGATAACAGTCACTGGCCTTGCGAAACAAATTTTCCTGAAAATGTTGTTTTACGAAAGAGATTTTATAAATTTTCCAACGGAAGCAATACTGGTTGTTCGTCAATGAATGTCAAATGTCTCCCTATGAGAGACAACTTATCGCGATATGTGAATCCCTTGACCCATCATGGTCGTAGTGGCCACACTTTTCTTGCAGCCGCAGTATAAGTGGTTTTTCCTGGGTAGGATAGCCTCAGTTAGCTCAGTCCTTCCCTGGCCTATATAAAACAGCTTATCGTAATACTTTATTACACTTAAAGTGCTAGAGAATATTGAAGATGCATACGACTAACGAAATGTACCTTCCATTAACTTATGGAAGGCATATTTCCTTATTCTAATGCATGGCCAAAGACGTGAGAAAAATTCTTAGCATTACGTCAATAGCAAATGTTTCACTTGAAACAGTGCCAAATATTAGGTTTGTGCAAAAATAATGTCGTTTTTTGACGTTCAACTTTATGTGAGAAAACGACATTATTTTTGCACCAACCTAAAAAAACATTAAAAATATTCTCAGGGGAATTGAGACGGTCCAGCGCACGGCAGTGTTCGTTAACGGTTTGAATAAGAAAGAACGTGCTTATTATTCAATGTGAATTGTCATTATTCATTTTACACAGACAAGCAAATACACTTGTTTGGGATATTCAAATACTGATATAATGAATAATATTGATAGCTACCTCTTATAATTTTACTGTTGAAATTTCTCGTTGTATACTAATAGTTTTATCTCCAGCATCCTCTCTCATATAGAAATCGCTTGCTTCCTACTTACCGCTATCCTATCAACTTCGATTTTGAAGAATTCAAATGAATCAAATCGTAATCTTCTGTCTCTTTGAAAGCAATGCTTATAATGTCCACTTTGATTCTTGTATTCAGTAAACGAGTGTTTTTGTTTTTTTATTGAGAAGAAAAGATTTAAAAAGAAACTTTCTAAGTACAGTGGCATCTAGTTTCCCGAATTTAATTCGTTCCTTAAGGCCGTTTGTAACCCGAAATGTTCGTAAACCGAAACTATTTTCCCAATAGGATTCATTGTAGAGGGAAAAAAAAGTCTCAGTATAATAAAATTGGGGAAAAAAGTACAAGACAATACACGAATGTATACAACACGGCGGTCGAAATTATTCCGCTCGGGTTAACTTGGTTCGAAAACCGATTTGTTCGATATGTGAGACTTTCAAGAACCCAGCTTACACCGTATTTACCTTGCGAAATAATAGCTGTGCACGGCTTGGTTAAAATCTCCCAATACTTAAACTGGGCTGACATCTCCATTACAAAATTCTTATCGATGGTGTAAGGGGTTTCTCACTTGGCCAGGTCCAGAGTTTCAGTATTGTCTAAATCAATATGATGGGACTGGTTTGTTAGCAGGAATTACCGAAAGGGGGCACCTTAAAGATTCCATTCTGCATATTCTGTCTGATTTGATTTATTTAACCGAATATTGAATTTGCATGTTCCTAAATGAATGACCCTGATGGTTAGCTCATTGTCACCTAAACCGGTTCCCCCACCAGGCTTTTTCTAGTGAGGAGAATTACTAGGCATTCAGAAAGTTTAAAAATATGACTAGTCAAAAAGCGGATGAACCTCCTAGGGTCAACTGCTATTAGGCAAAAGGGAAATGACTGACTTTCATGTTTATGCATACAGTCGGTGTGCTGAAGGCACGGCCTCGCCAATGCGGAGGTTTACCCCGATAGAATCAATTGCTACGGTTTCGTGATGAATTTGAGCCTTCAAAACAGCGAATATTGGCTGTAATTTGACCTGGAGAGAGGGTGAACTGCACCAGGTTTACATGCACAAAACACGCTGCGCATGAACGACTAACTATCCGGTTTTCAGGGAAGATATGTGGAGAAAACTGGTTAGGTGGTCACTCGCGCAACAACACAAGGACCCCAGTCAGTCATGGGACTGATGATAATGATGATGATGATGATGATGATGATGATGATGATGATGATGATAGAATCATTTTCAAGGAATTTACTTTTTAATCCTTTCACGCCAAGAAAGGCAAAAACGCCACTAAGTCTCAAGGCGTTACTGAGTGTTACAGAATATGGCCAGGTGAAAAACCCATTACACCGTCGATAAAACTTTTGTAATGAGGTTTAATCGCTAGTTTAATCGCTGGGAGATTTTAACCAGCCAGTGCGCATCTATTATTTCGAAAGGTAAATACTTAGAAAGTTTGTTTTTTTTTTTTTAAATCATTACTTCTTAAGCCAGACAACAAAAAACACTCGGATAAAAAGAACAAAAATAACAAGAAAAATCACAATAAATAAGAAGACTGGAGATAACGATTCACATTACATTTAAATTTTTGAAGATTAAAGATGACCGGAAAGCAAGAAACCTGTAGAGAATTTCACAAACATGAAGTGCGATACTTTGCGTAGTATTTGCAGTTATAGCTAGCAATTTCGACTGTAAAATGATGAGACCTTCCCGGCAATCTAGAACTGCGCTTACATTCATTAAGTCTATCTACCACAGAGGAAAGTTCATCAGATTCATTACCATGAACGTATTTGTAGAAAAGCACGAGGATGTTAAATATGTATAAAAACGTTTTCTTTAATGTGTCGTGACCGCTAAGCTTCCTGTTACATGCACTGTAACAAGCTTTTGAGTATCTACCATACCACTATGTCTCCGCTTTGCCATCCATTCTTGTTAGGGATATTACTGGTTGTTCAACACTGCCTATCCTGACCTGCGAGTGTTAAACTTTCAAAGTTCTTTTTATCATTAGGTGTCCCGGGAAAAAAAAACAGCTTATCCTGTCCCGGGACTGTTAAATTCTCAAAGCTCTTTCTCCTCATTATGTGTTCCAGATACATTGCCTCTACTCTCCAGCAAGTATTAAGCTTTCAAACCCCTTTTTCCTCATTATATCTTCCAGATACATTGCCTCTACTCTCCTATAAGTGCTATGCTTTCAAAGACCTTTGGCCTCGTTACGAGTCCAAGATACACTGCCTGTCCAGTCTTGTGATTGTTAATCTTTCAAAGTCCATTTTCCTCATTCCGGGTCCCAAATATACTGCCCCTCTTTTTCTGTGAGTGTTAAGCATTTGAAGGCCCTTTTTTTCTCATTACGTGTCCTAGATACACTGCTACTCTCCAGCAAGTGTTAACCTTTCAAAAACCTTTTCCTCATTATGTCTTCCAGATACACTGCCTCTACTCTCCTGTAAGTGCTATGCTTTCAAAGACCTTTGGCCTCGTTACGAGTCCAAGATACACTGCCTGTCTAATCTTGTGAGTGTTAATCTTTCAAAGTCCATTTCCTCATTACGGGTCTAAAATACACTGCCTATCCTTTTCTGTGAGTGTTAAGCATTTGAAGGCCTTTTTTTTCTTATTACGTGTCCTAGATACACTGCCTCTACTCTCCAGCAATGTTAAACTTTCAAAGGCTTTTTCTTCATTATGTCTTACAGATGCACTGCCTCTACAATCCTGTAAGTGCTATGCTGTTTAGTTCTTTTTTCGTAACAGATCTAATGTTTAGTATAGAGCTTAGAAAAAATTCGCAGTGTGAGATAGGCAAGAAGTAAGGCATGTAGCAACATCAGCACGGCAAAGGGCACTCCTTTAAAGGCAAGAAGGGGCAAAAATATTTCAAGTCAAGTGATAGCGATTGCTGTAGGAGTCATACCATTTTTGAATCAAGCACGGGCAACGCCGTACCATGCTGCTAGTTTAAAAATAGAATTACACTGAATCAAAATTCATATACTGGAAATATATTACAATTTCATTATAAAAAAAATGATACGATGTGAATGTGTCCCCCTTTTTCGAAATTACGTAGACGCCTTAATTTTTAACTGCATTCTTTATAACGCTGGTTAATACCTCTGACTGAAGAGATGTTATCCCTGAGTTGTTAATTTGTCAGTGTTTTAATATCACATACAACACCCTCCTTAGTATAGGTGTGAATCTGCCTCTTCTCCCCGAACTATGGGTTAATTAGTAATAATTGTATCACTAAAATTATTATTTTCTCCAAAAATATTCGCACAGTCTAAAAATATTTCCTGGCTATAAATAACCTGTAAAGGGTTAATAATCCGTAGAAAACAAATAATTCAATTAGTCAAATGCTGATGAGCTACACAGGCATGTCTTTTAGATTTATTTACATTCTCTGGAATATAAATGTATAGAAACTACTTTGGACACAAAGTGAGAGATCAGTTTATATATTGATTATAATATAGAATTGATCCCCCCACTTTATATCGACATTATAATTTTTTGTTTATCATATTCTGATTAGGTATGAATCCACTCCTTCTCCCCCAGCTACGAGTTAATTAGTAAGACTTCTACCAGTAAATCAATATTATTTCCAAAAATCTTCTTACAATCTAAAAATATTTTCTGGCTTTAAATAACCTGAAAAGTATTGATAAGCCATAGAAAACAAATCAGTCAGTTAGTCAAATGTTGATTAGCTACACAGGCATGTATTTTAGATTTATTTTCATTCTCTGGAATATAAATGTATAGAAAGCTACGGGTTAATTATTAAAAGTTGTATCAGTTTATTATTATTAATCATTATTAGTACCAGAGTGAGATAATGTACATTATTAGTACCAGAGTGAGATAATGTACATTATTAGTACCATAGTGAGATAATGTACATCAACGACCATAGCTAAAATATTAAAAACCTCGAATAAGAAATATAGATAATACCCCCTTTATTCCGAAACTCTTACGTTATCCGATTACTTCCGGTTCACTTGTATCGTGTGAGGCAAGGGAATATGTTTCCACAGTTAAACGCTTTCATAAATCTGATCGTATTTTAATCGTTTGTAATTTTAGCAAACTATTTTTCCTTAACATGTTCCTACATTTGTGAAACTCTAGAAATAAAAATAGACTAAGTTTATCGGTTCTCCTATCACTCCATATCATTAAAATGCTTTACAGGTTCATTAGGTTCAAATCTCTTCTGGTTTTGCGCTATTTTCAGTACCGTATCGAAAAAAAAAATTCAATTTATTGACTCCCCACTCCCACATTCAAACATCGTGTGATGCATCCCTTGAATTTTTGTTTAATATCACTTGTAACAAAAATGTCATTATAAGTTTAAATTGTTATGGAATTAACTTGAAAAGTAAAAGGAAGCAAAACAATTGGAAGAGTATATACCTGCGAGAAAAAAAATCTATTCGAATAGAACTTACGGTTTCATCTAGCTAAATCAACAGTAAAACAATGAGACCTAATTGCCAATCTAGTAATACACTTAAAGTCATACGGTCGAGATAGCAAGAAGGTAAGCTCATTGGAACAACTGTCGTGAAAATATTTATAGAAAAGAGGTTAAAGCATTTGGAAAATGATTGAAGCCTAGATGCCAGATCAGGACAGATTATATTACTGACCTTTCTTTGGATATTTTTCTATAATCTCGATATGCAACCGGAGGAATTACGCACATCCTCTTCTGTTTGTTTCTTAATTTAATGATGTATTCATAATCTTCACTTACTTCTTTCCTCGTTTAAATTTACTGCGAACACTTCGTTCACTAAAACTAGACATTGATTGGGTAGATTTTGGTAAAAAAAAAATCTCCGTGGGATAGAAAATCGTATAGGACGAAAAGTTATTAATAATAAATGAAATAAATCAAAATTGTTCACTTTTTATACAAATATTCATCTATTACAAATCTCAAGAGCCTCTCAATGTGGAGGATTACTGTGCGGTGTTCTATGAGCGCAAGAAAAGGCAAGAAGTGAAGTTCAGAATGTTATACAAGGAATATAACTGTTAACCCTAGACTTGGAGAGATCAAGATTGTAGTCATTGAGAAACATTCTACCGGGAGTCTGTTCCACAAAGCAGCAGTTCTTGGGAAGAATATGTCCCAGTGAAAATTTCTTCTTGTTAATGGAATACGAAGGGAATGGGAATGATTCACATTTGTGGAGGTGGCGTGGCGGGTTCAAGTAAGGATCAGGAGTGGCTAGAATAAGGAATGTATCTCGTTAGAACATATTCCATTGAAATAGCCATAGAGCAGCAAATGGCTCCCAACATTTCGACTGTGAGATAAGGGTTGTAGGGTAGAAAATAATTATTCACCTACAAGGGCGCGTAAACACATTTGAAAACTATCAAAACAGGCTAGTGATGACTAAGCGCCACTTATACTGGGTATTACGATAAAATATATCCGACAGCAAGACCTTTGATCGGGAGATTGGAAGTTGTAAGAAACAACTTCTTAATTGCAGTTATTCCCAGGTCCACCCAAAACCTGGTTGGCAGTAACTGTTAGGGTCGCATGTATCGACAAATAGAGCACCCCCAAGCAAAAACAAAACACAATGAAATTATAAATGTAAATGTTTTCCAGCGAAATGAACAATACATTTTAAAGCATAATGACCAACAATACATTTTATACGAGAACTACCAAGAGTAGATTTTAAGGCAAAATGATCATCCATACATTTCATAGTAGTATTAGGTTGGTACAAAAATAATGACGTAACAATGTCGTTTTTGACGTTAAAAAATACGTCAAAAAACGACATTATTATGTCATTATTTTTGCAGCAACCTAATATTACCAAAAATATATTTTAAGACAAGAAGAGCAATACATTCTATAGTAGAAGTACCAAAAATATATTTTAAGGCAAAATGACTAACGATAAATTTTATACGAGAACTACCAAGAATATATGTTACAGCAAAATGATCATCAATACATTTTATACTAGAACTACCAAGAATATGTTTTAAGGCAAGATGAACAACAACACATTTTATAGTAGAACTACCAAAAATATATTTTACGGCATGATGACCAATACATTTTATAGAAGAACTACCAAAAATATATTTTAAATCGAAATGACCAACATCACATGTTATAATAAAACTACTAAAAATATATTTTAATGCGAAATGACCAACAATACATTTTATAGTAGAACTACTACTATATTTTTACGCAAAAAGACCAACAATACATTTTGTCTGCAGCTGAAGACATACAATTGCATTTAAAATATATTTAGTTTAATCTATAAAATTGTTCAAAACATTTAGATTTCGGTATTTAATACTCATAGAGGTTTATATACTGCGAAACAAAATCAACAATGAATGATCTCTTTTGGACAAATGTTTTAGCTCCAAACCAAATGATGTGAAATGATGGGAAATAACATTAGCGTTAGTTTCGCGAATATTTTCTTGACAGGCTTCGTAGAAAAGCGGAAAAATAATTGACATGTCGAGCTCTTTTTAACTGGCGATATAAATAGGTTCAATTAAGTTTACAGCATGACAGAGACTACAGATGCATCTTGATTTGAATGTTTCATTGTTCAGTGTTCAATCTCTGTGATTGATGTAAAAGTAGCAGGGGGCGTCAACATGAACACCTTCCTCATTAATGCAACGTGTCGTGAAAAGGTTTCGAGGCTATTTTGTAATGTCGGCTGTCGAGTCGATTTTGCGAATGACCAATGAGAAAGTACCTCAATTCGGACAAAGCTTTTATTTTTTCCACCAAAATGAAGAACTGGAAACGCATATGACCGGTAAATTTATGACGGCTTTAATGATAAACCTCAACGAATTTGAAATTATTAAACCGCAAAATGGCCATGGACCAGTATTTTGGTCACGATTTATTCCCGGCGTTCTCTTTAACTTGAAAGGTACACAACGATGTTTGCTGCAATTTTGCAATTTTGTAACACTTTTGTGCAAAACAACAAAACCCAATCAATCCTACGTTAAATTCTTAAAATCCAGAGATATTCTCTTAGCAGGTACCGTCTAATGAACGGGCTAATTTAATTTTGCAAGCCGACCCGGCCGTATATTTATCTCCACTTTCATTCTGACTATCCAAATCAAACTCGATGTTCAATTTGCGCGGAGATATTTTATTTCATTCTACATTACGTCCAAACGCGGGTCGCTGTTGAAACAAATTACGAATGGTATAGCTGAAAAGAAATTTTGGTATCACATCGAAAGTGTTGAACGACGGCTATGAATATATTTAACAAAAATATCGACGTTTTAAAGAGATTTTCTTTCCAAACGCGTCTATCATGTTCGTAAAACGTAACGTAATATCAGAGAATTTTTATAAAAATGCAATCGATGACACTCGAATCTCTGTTGAGGATTCTGATCACTATAATAAAAAAAAACTAGGACGTGAAAACACGGAAAGATAAATGGTCGAGACATTGAAAACGATAATGAACTTCCCACATAGCAGCTCTTGAAACACTGAAAGGACTTTTTAAGTGAGAGAAAACAAGGAAAAGGTTGTTCTTTTTTGTTCGTTTGTTGTTCCTTGCTTTTCTTTTGGTGTGGCTTTGCACAGAGTATCATATCAATTCTACCACTACAGGCACGGAATCGATGATGATCTGGAGTCGATTTAAAAGGATCCTAGCAAATACCTTTCCAGCGATGGAGAGTAATGATATTTCTTTATAGTTTCCACGGGCTTTTCGGTCGCCTTTTTTGAAGGTCATTATGATTAATGTATCTTTTAGTTCTTTCGGAATTTGTTGAGATTCCCACAGATCCGTTAAAATTGCGCAACTTGCATAAATCAACCAAGGTTACGTACATAGGGCTGGGTGTATATCAGATGGAAATCGTCAAATGTGCGATCTTATGAAGGCAAACAGTGCCTCTAGTGGTACAATAGATATGATTTTTGTGCAATGTAACACTAAGATAGAAAATAAGGGAAAAACAAAAAAAAATACTTTTTTCCTTGTATTCTGGGACTTAAGAAACCATTTGATAGTGTTCCAAAAGCAGCTAGGTGCAAAGATCTTCATCGTCTTGGATATTATGTTCACTTTATCAGTCTAGCTAAAGCTATGCACGGCAATATATCTATATATGTATACCACCAAAACACACTGTCAAAAGAAATTCCAGTCACATGCGGGGCGAAAAACAAGGATGCTTCTTGGCAAATTTCTTGTTTTTGGCTACAGTGCTTCAGACAATTCATGAGGATCGGATGTTGATATGATGGAGGAATTTTCAGCCTTAGTAGACTTCGATCTGACCGTGTAACACATGCGCAAAAGATCTCAGAACTTCAATATGCTGATGACAATGCTGTCCTCTGGCATTCAAAGAACACCAATAGTTTGTGCAAAACATTGCTCTGGCCGACCATCGCTTTGGCTTTACAGTAAACAGTACCAAATAATATCTTACCAGATTTTGGTATTATTTTCACTGATCCATATCTCGAACAAGTAGAGCCGTTTCCATATCTAGGCAGCCTTTTATGAAACAAGTGCACCGCAGTAATATGACATGAAGCATGGAATTGGACCTGCACGTAAGGCATTTGTAACGCTAACCAAAAGTTGGCACGGTGGAGTAATGAAAAGCGGTTCGGATTGAGTAATTGGAGAGCCGAGTTCAAATTCCAATTGAATCCATTGCATTCACTAACGTGCTAATCCTCTTCTTCTGCCGAGCTATTGGTAAATAGCAAGACAGATCGGGTTCTATACCCTTCGATGGCAACAGGTCTACCGCAGAAAGAAATGGCTACCTATTGCTGGTAAATATCTGCTTCATAACTCATGTCCTGAAAGATACATGATCGCCTAAAAGTGTATCACGCATGGCGCAAAACTGACTGACTTCTTACACTTTATAATAGCCAGAGGGTCTCATAATGCGAATGTTCTAACCACGTCCCTATGTCTCTTCTAATTATTACATTCTCAGATTGAGGAATCAGAGAACCGATTTCGAATTCCAGTTGCATATCATTACATTCACTTACGTGCTAATACATTTGTGAAAAGTATGAATATTTTTTTATCCATCCAGCTATGAATAAATAGCAGGACAGACCGGGTTCTAAAGCCTTGGATGGTAGCTGGTCTACCCCAGAAAGAAATGACAACCTACTGCGGGGAAAATCTTCCTCGTCAGTTATGTATCGAAAGATACACGATAGCCTAAGCGTGTATAACGTATGGCACATACCTGACTGACCCTTGGGAAAGGTATGAATCATCTTCTTCTCCCCCCAGCTATGGGTAAATAACAGAACAGACCGTGTTCTAGAACTTTGGATGCCAACTGGTCTACCGCAGAAAGAAATGACAACCTACTGCAGGGAAAAAATCTGCATGGCACATAACTGACTGGCTGAACCAAACGCATCATCAACAAGATCTGAACTTGGTAACAAAATCTATGGTCTATAACGCTCTAATCATTTCAACATTTCTATACGGCTGCGAAACCTGCATATGTCGCAACATAAAAGATCTAGAACGCTTTCGTCAGTAAATCTTGAATATGGAACGGGAATACTATTTAGCGAAAAACAAAACCCTATGAGCACACATTCAAAGAATCGCTGATCCTGAAACACTTGGGGCATGTAGTTCAAATAGTAAAGTCAAGGTTCCTACGTTAAGTTTTATTCAGTTTGCTCCCTTCTGGGAAAAGAACCACGTGGTTGTCCCCTTCGAAGATACAAGGACCATCTGAAAACAACACTGCAAGCAAGTGAATTTGAGCTTAAATCATTTGAAAATAATGTATAAGGCCGAATCAACTGGCGGTGTTCCATCACCATCGGAACGAAACGTTTCGAAGCCACCAGAAAGGAAAAGGGAAAACGAAAACGACAAGAGAGAAAGGCTCAACAAAATTTATTTCGTCCTTCACTAACATTACCATGCAGTAAATGCCATTGACTCTTCCATACAGGAATTGGTTTATTTAGTCATCAATGCCATCATTATAAAGGAAGAGATCAGGGTGGAAGATATTAAATGATATATACATATATTATTAAATAATATAGTAAAACTTAAGCAAGACGATGACTTAACAGACAAAGATAACTGAGAGCTTCACATGAATAGCTTGAACAAATAAGACTACAATATTAAATTGTAGGAGTTAAGGAACTGATTAATTAAACAGTTCATTTTACTCGGGTACTGATTTTGTGTAAATTCAAATAAATATTTTATTTTTATAGATTATTGAAAGGAGTAAGGAGTAATCACTCATCAATTTACTAAATTAAGTTGATTTATCTCCCTTCCCGCTACAGATGAGACAGGAAATATATAAATCAACACACATTGATAAATATCATATTGTTTGATTATTATTAATATTTCCTTTGATTTCTGTTGTATACACATTCCTTTCCTGGTCCAAACTAATGACCTAAGGTCAGAAATGGTTTCATTAGATTTTCCACGGATCATTTTTCGAAAAAGAAAAAGAAATAAAAAGGATGACAAAGATTTTACATAGACAAATGGTCCCAACTACAAGTGAAATTATTGATGTCCATTTGAAGGTCCTTGTATTTTGATACTTATTATTATTATTATAATTATTATTGCTTTTGCGGATGTTCTAACGTCGGTCTTTAGATGTTTATATTAAATTGTCTTAGCTTCTAGATCTCAAAGGCATTTTACAAGTTAATCAGGGTCCATTTTTATTTCATACTCAGGCTTCCTTTCTTCGTTGGCGGATGACATCATTCATTACAATCCGAAATCACATCGGTGTAATTATGAGAAGAAACACAAAGCGTGAAAAAGGGATGCTTTGTTATTACAACGATGAGTGTTTAGAGACCAGGTGTCCAGATTTGATACTCGGAAACGTGAAGAGTTTTGCTACGACTTCCTCTCCCCGCCACGGCAATCAGCACTCTAAACGTCTTTGTTTTAAAATCCTAAAGAACCCTCATTTATCATCCATCAGCATAGCTGATTCTAATCCCCACGTGAATAACGCATTGCACCTTCTCGATGTAACGGTTTCCACTGACAGGATCTGAAAATATTATATCAGTTCAACTGCTAAGTTTACTACTTAGAGAGTGGTTTAATTGTGTCGTGCTAGACAAGTTTTCTCGACAGATTCTAACTTATAATTTTATAAAACATATATTCGTCTATGTATTCAATATTGCTACAACATCTGGTTTGTTGTTTCTGCTATGTATCTAGAAATACTTGACAATATCCAAAGAAGAATCTGTAATGCCTACCTGGTATATCGGATTATTTCTTTCAATCGCTTTTCTATAAATATTTCCTTGACAATTGGTCAGATGAGCTTTTGGTACTCCTTTGGCAAATTTGGCAGACTGACGTCATCATATTAATGTTGAAATTGCTCGGTCTAATCGTAAGTTCTATTCTAATATTACCTCCTCTTGCATTTCTCGTCTATGGAACTGTCTTCTGGGTTTTTGCTCTCCTGCCAAAAAGAATCTTTAAAATTCAGCGTCAATCATCATATTTTTTAAACTGTTCTTTTATTGCCCTCTCTACTCAATAACATTTTCCGAGCTTATTTCCCTGTCCGTAATCCTTGTTTGCTTCTTAGTGGCTTTATCGCCTTCCTTTGGTTCAAATGAGTAACCAAAAGTCAGTACTTCGTATATGCAGGTAGTACTACAGTTATTGGCACAGTGAATGTGATCGGCTATTGGATATAACGAAGTAAAGACGGTAATTTTCTTTAATTTATTCTGATGGCTTCCGTGGGAATTCCTACGGACGACAGTTTATTATACAGATATTTCGTACTAAATTCGGATATTTATGTGATAGGCGAAAGAGACAGGAACGACATTACAAACAATATTCTATAAATAACAACGCCATTTTTATGACGCAAGAAAACTAATTAGGAAGAATGTTCAGAAAAGACGCAAAATAACGGTTCGTATATCAAGAATTCAGCTGCGTTTTATATCTTCTTTACGTTGTTTCACTGGCCGATATATTTTATTGACAGATTTTGGAGTTCGTTTCTTTGAGGCTACTTTCTACGTTAAGCACCAGGAAAGCAACTTATTGCAACTTCTCAGTCTCACGTTTTCCACTGACATGAAGTGAGATGTTTATGCGGGATCATTTACTAGGTCGGCTGCTAAGAACTGTTGTCTCGCTGTTCCTTGCTAGATATTTTTTCTCACCGGAATCCATAGAAGACGTTTATATAGCAGCCATTCATCTGTGCACGCAATACTGCTACGCTGCTTCTGAATCTTGAAAACGTTCAGAAGTATTCATTCGTTCTCTTATGGTGGACATCAGAGTCAGATGACGTTGTCTTGCAATTCATCAGTGGATCCGAGGGTAGCTTATTTTAGGATTGAGGTTGTTTCCTATTTTCTTTCATTTCTTCTCATTGCTCCAGTGGGAATTTCTACGTATATTTATGTGATTGGCGAAAGTAAGAGAAATACCATTACAAACAATATATATATATATATATATATATATATATATATATGAACACCATTGTATGACGCAATGAAAACTAATTAGAGAGAATATTTAGAAAAGGCGCAGATGGAAATTTGTATATCATTAATTCAGCAATTTTCTATTCTTTCTTTATGTTGTTTTCGAAGTAATTATAACCCATTCATTTTATGTAAAGTTTGAATAAATTTTATTCAGTTGTAGCTGTGCTAGATTTGGGGTTTAATTAAATTTAATTGATCTGGATATATAAAATATAAAATCTATAATATATATATATATATATATATATATGTGTGTGTGTGTGTGTGTGTGGCCTGACGATTGCATGCATATAGCATGAAACAGACTCTCGCCTGTAAGTGTTGGCTTCTATGTTCACTTTTATATTTACACACGCTCTATCTCTGATATTGCGCACTTCATCCCATAAATATAGCACACCTTAAGACTATATTTCTTCATATATATATATATATATATATATATATATATATATATATATATATATATATATATATATATATATATATATACATACATTTCCTATTTATCCAAACATCTGTAACAGCAATTTTCCATTTTTACAAACCGGATGTAACGGCAAAAATGTCCAAATTGTGTAACAGTAAAATTGTCCATTTGTCAGATTAAGTTTGAACCGTTGTATCTTAGAAATAATTAAATATATCTTACTGGAATTCTTCAGGGTTTCTTTATAATTCTATTGGACTCTACTTTGAGCAGTAAGAATGTATAATTACTTTCTAGGTTAACAGTATAATCGTGATGAAATTGATCATAAACGAAAATGACTTGCTCATCGTTAATTAGCCGTAGCTAAGGATCGGAAGTTCATGAAGGATTGAAATTATGTTCAAATACATATATATTACTCCATGATCATTTCCGAAATTGTTCAAGATCATCTTCGCTCTCTCTAACCTTCCAACATTCTCTCTTGGTCTTGGAAGAATCCTCAGAGGTTTCACATACGATTTCATTTTCAAGTCATTTTTCACTGTTCTTGAGACTGTCATAGCTGAAAGTCCTCTGTCATGTGCTAAACATCTTTTCTAATTAATCTTTTAGCTATAAGCTGAAATGATGATCCCTCTTCCTGTTGCCATCTCTCTACTGTTCCCTGTTTTTTAAACTTATTCACTGTTCTCTTGATGCTTTGTGAATGGACTTTAAAGATGGAAACTAGAGTATGAATGTTGGCACCATTACTGAAGGCTAGAATGATCTTTTCGTCTCACCATGGCTCAGTTGGGAAGACATAGTGGGGCTGACACAAAATGACCGTAACCTATACTCTTTCTATTTGAATAACTGAAAGGGAACTTCAGCGATTCTATTGACAAATTGTATCAAAATGTCTAAACGTCATAATCTCAAAATCTGGAAAAAGAAATTCAGTTAGTTTAATGTTTCTTTGTAGGTATTAAATATTTTGTGGGATACACAATTATGCTGTTACACCCAGTATATATATATATATATATATATATATATATGTATGTATGTATGTATGCATGTATGTATGTATGTTTGTGTGTGTGTATTTTGTTTTTTGTTTGATCATGCAGCAGTGGATGTTATTTATGTTTATATCTTTGTATTGTCTTTTCGTCATCTTTGATGTCTTCCAAAAGATTCAATTTACAGAATACAAAGAGTCGTACCAAAAATAAATGAGGACGTCTGAGAGTCTTAGAACGACAGTAAGAAAAGCATTCAAATGACAAAATTCTGAAACTCATCTTGGATACTGAGAGAAAGTCTGGATTATTGCTTGCTGCTACATAATCTAAAAAAAGAAAGCTAATCGATACTAAAAGTTTTATATTAAAATAGTTCAATCAATCAAATTCCAAATAAAAACATTTTCATTTATCTTAATAAAACCAAAACAATGGCTTTAATTAATTCTAATGAAATCCGTTATCGATATTTAATTAATTCTATAAAAAAAAACTTGACTTAATTATCATAAAATAGAAGAAGATATCACAAATGAGACGTAAGACTGTCAACAACTAAAAAAGTTAAATTAAAAGTCGAAGAATTAAAGAAACAAGATTTAGTATGGGAACTTGAATATGAGATGAAGTGTATGCATCGTCTCATAGCTCGAATTCTTTGAACTATTCCAAAGAATCATACCCCACCCCCAAAAGAAAACGAAATAAAATAAACAAAGTCTGTTGTCATATGAATGATTCCTTCTTTTTGGGATGATCTCTCCACGGATTTCCAAAGGAAGAATATTAAGGTTCATCATTTGTATTCTTTAAATCGATGCTTTTTGAAACTTGTACAATGCTTGAGATTTTGGCATTTGTCAGTGACTCATCTGACTCTCCGAACGACAGTATAACTAAAAAAAAAATATAAATGCTAGAATACTAAGAAGAATATTGGCGCATTAACCAGATTTATTCTTCTGTTTACCTATAACTTCGCGACGTGGGTGATCATGGCTCTGAACAATTTGTTTTCCTTTGTAACTCCTAATATATTCTGTTTTCGTCATACCTCCTAAAATTTGTTCTGCAATCCATTTATTCCATCCATCCATTAGCTCGTTAGAAAGGTTATGTAAAGTTTTCTCTGCCCCCCTGTCCTCAATCTGTCCTCAATCTGTTCTGTGAGTATCGAATTTTCGAAGCCTTTTTTTCTCATTATGTGCCCTAGAAATTTCAACGGTCTCTTCCTGGTGTAAAAGACATGTATCCTTTTCGTTTATCTTTTCTCTAAAACATCGTCGTTGCTCACATGTTCAGTCTAATGAAATTCCCAGCATTCTTCTGTAAAGCCACAATTCTTTTACTTCAAGTCACTTCTTAATCTTTGCGAAGATTCTCCAGCATTCACTGCCATATAAGAGGACAAATATAACATAGCAGTTAAGTACTATTTTCTTTTTTTTCACGAAATTGTCCTGTTTCTTGACACTTTGCTTAACGTTTCAAAGATACTTAGCGTTATTATAATGCCGATTTGGATTTCAGTGCCGCACTGTCCGTCTTCTGTTGAGAACAACTTCTCAGATACTGGGGCGGATACAGCATTTTCAGTTCCTCAGTAAAAATCTCGATTCAAAATTTTAAATTCTGCGATCATGGAGCGGGTGTAACAACAAAAGTGTCTAAATCGTGTAACAACAAAATTGTCCGACTATTAAATTAAGATTCGAACCGTTGTATCTTACAAATGATTAAAGATATCTTACTGGAATTTTTATAAGAGAACTGGACTCTACTTTGAGCAGCAAAAATGTATAATTGTTTTCCTAGCCTAACAGAAGAATCGTGATGAAATCGATCATAAATGAAAATAACATGTTCATTAATTAATCATAGCTAAAGATCTGAAGCTCATAAAGAATTGAAATAAACTTCAAATATATTCACACGCACACACACAAATACACACACATAGGCACACATACAGACACACACACATATATATATATATATATATATATATATATATATATATATACATGTATGCATATATATATATATGTGAAAAGTATGTGTATATAAATAGAAATATATATATATATATATATATATATATATATATATATATATATATATATATATATATAATTATTTATATATTATATGCGCGGTACTTATAAGAAAGTGTTCAATATCAGAGATAGAGCTTACATATTTGGTTGGATTGATGTGAATTTTTCTGACGATCGCGAAAGCGTGAAACCCAGGGTCACAAACTCACATCAATCCAACCACACACATATATATATATATATATATATATATATATATATATATATATATATATATATAATTTCAGGATAATTTTCCAACATATTTAAGATGATTATTTTGTCCTGGAGTGACACGGTACCTCACACGTTTCATTTTCATTATTTCTTGCTGCTTGATAATCTAAAAAAAGAAAGCTAATCGTTACTAAAAGTTATATTTTAAAATAGTCCAATCAATCAAATTTTAAAAAAATGCATTTTCATTTATCTTAATAAAACCAGGACACCTGTTTTAATTAATTCTAATGAAATCCGTTATCGATATTTAATTAATTCTAAAAAAAACACCTTCAGATAATTATAATAAACGAGAAAAGAACTTGTCACAAATGAGAGATCACACTTTCAGTAACTAAAAAGTTAAATTAAAAGTCGATGAATTAGAGAAACAAGATTTGGTATGAGAACTTGAAGAAGAGATGAAGTGTATGCATGGCTTGAAGGCTTTGAACGATTCCAAAGAATCATACCAAAATATAAACGAAGACTGTTGTCATCTGAATGATTCCTTCTTTCTTTCGATGATCCTTGCACGGATTTCCAAAGGATCAATATTAGGTTACATCATTTCTATTCTTTAAATAGACGCTTTTTGAAACATACAATGCTTGAGATTTTGGCATTTGTCACTGATTCATCTGACTCTCCGAACGACAGTATAACTGAAAAAAATATAAATGCTAGAATATTAAGAAGAATATTGGAACATTAATCAGACTTCTTTTTCTATGTAATTATCCCTTCGATACATGATCGATCGTGGCTCTCCACAATTTCATTTTCTTTGTTATCTCTTCATAAATGTCGTTTTGTTATGTCTCGTAAACCTTGTTCTATCAATCTAATAACTTCAAGTTAAAGAACAAAAATGATGAACCCTCATATTGATCCTTTGGAAATCAGTTCAAGAATCATTCAAAAGAGAAGGAATGATTCAAATGACAACAGTCTGAAACTCATCTTGAATACAGAGAGGAAGTTTGGATTATTGCTTGTTGCTACATAATCTAAAAAAGAAAGCTAATCGATATCAAAATTTATATTTTAAAATAATTCAATCACTCAAATTCCAACTAAAAGCAATTTAATCAATTCTAAAAATGATTTAATTATCATTAATGAGAAGAAAAACTTATCACAAATAACATGATATAGTTTCCGCAACTAAGTAGCTAAATTAAAAGTTAAAGATTTAAATAAACAAGATTTCGTATGGGAACTTTAACATGAGATGAAGTGTATGCATAGTCTCATGGCTTGAGGGCTTTGAACGATTCGAAAGAGTCGTACCAAAAAAATAAATGAGGACGTCTGAGACTCTCAGAACGATAGTATAACTGAAAAAATATAAATGCTAGAATACAAAGAAAAATATTGGAGCATTAATCAGACTTCTTATTCTGTATACCTATCCCTTCGAGGCGTGAGCGATCGTGGCTTACCACAACTTGCTTTCCTTTGTAGATCTTCATAAATGTATTTTTGTTATGCCTCGTAAACCTTGTTCCATACATCCAATAGCTCGTTATACTCTGTCCCATCCTCTGTCCCTCATTCCCTACGTCCTGTGAGTATCAATGTTTTATATTTTCTTCAGAGAAAATATGAAAAATTATAATGTTTACACTGGAATTTCCACGGGGAAATGGAAACAGAGATTGTATACCAATAGACACTCATTTTCTAACCCTAAACTAAAACATCAGAAGCTCTTTCAAAGAAACCCAGTGAATTGAAGGAGAAAGGTTTGATCCCACAGATAATTTGGAAGATTAAAGGTTCCGCATGTAATCCTAATAGTTTTAATGATAGGTGTGACTTATGTTTACAAGAAAAAATTAAAATAATGAAAATAACCAAAGCCAACTATTAAATCAGAGAAATGAATTAGTGTTAAAATGCTAACATAAAAACAAATTCAAATTTCCATAATATAGATTTAAATTAATTAGCTACTGTATTTCCATACTATTCACTCCCTCTAACTCTTCAAATGTCGAATATATAACTAATTTTAATTTCTACATTTCCCCCTCTATAACCTATATTATTTATAATTTCCCCATCTCTAAGATCTCCCCACCTCTGTTCCCATTAATCCCTTACAACCTTTTTGTCTATATATTTTAAAGTTATTTTTACACCACTTTTTATTTCTCTTTGACTTTTAAATTAGTATTTCATTATTCATATTAATGTAATAAGGTTAATATTCGGGTTTACTTTGCTAAAACGCCTTCCCTTTAGGAAAAATAACTTATTTTACCCTGTGCCTTTTGTCTGACTGAAACATTGAAATGGATAAATTCTATATTCATTTTTCGACTGGGGATTCTTGTGTGTGTGTGTGTGTGTGCGTGTGTGTGTGTATTTTTTTTTTTTTTTTTTTTTCATCTTTCACAGTTAAATTTCGATTTCTAACACGAACTCAATGCACACCGGGGTTGATAAGAGAGATGACTGATTTCTTCGTCTGCCGAAATATGGTATTCCTGATATGAGGCGAT
Organism: Acanthosepion lycidas; assembly: GCA_963932145.1. Classification (NCBI taxonomy): domain Eukaryota; kingdom Metazoa; phylum Mollusca; class Cephalopoda; order Sepiida; family Sepiidae; genus Acanthosepion; species Acanthosepion lycidas. The sequence continues at coordinate 32,637,313 of OZ010610.1, read as the reverse complement.
ATTGTATTTTATTGTTTGTTAATTATTTGCTTTGTAATAATAAATACATTGATCTCTTTCCATGGATCAGTTTTGATATTTTATATTACAAGGATCCACTTGGAGAATATAGCAACGGATTTGTTACCTTCTCTATCTCTCTCTCTCTCTCTCTACATATATATATATATATATATATATATATATATATATATATATATGTGTGTGTGTGTGTGTGTGTGTGTGTATAATACTTCAGCTCCGGCTCAACGTGTAATAATAATAATAACTAGAAGTATCGTTTTCCTATTTGAATTTTTGATGAATTTATTCAGTTAATGATTGAATAAGCTCGTGGCAAGTTCTATGAAAAGAAGATATCCGTAGAAATCTCCCTATCACATTGTTAAATAATTGAACTTAATCTGAAGACGCCCTGGAATAGATAAAAATGCTTTCCAAAAGTTAAGCGGAGTATTAAGAAACATGAAAACTTCGTTAGAAACAAAAAAAAAAGCGTACTGAACTGTTACGTGATGCCTCTTCTTGAAGCTGCAGAAGGATGCTGCGGATGCCATGGGCCGAATATAGAAGTTCTCGAGAAAATGGAAACAAAAAGGAAACTTATATTCAACTTCAGGAAGGGTTAGTGGAAATTTCTAGGGCACATAATGAGAAAAGAGGGCTTGGAAAATCTGATACTCACATGACAGATCAGTCAAGATGGACAGAGAAAAACAACGTATAACATATTTAGCAATTAAATGGGTGACGGGGCGGGCTTGGGGAGAAATAAAATAAAGACAAAATTTATTAAGAGCTACAATAAACAGAAGGGGACGCGGAACATGAAGAAGAACAACAACTTCCACAAGATATTGCAATAAAAATCATAAATAAGAATTCTTGTTATTTTAAACGACCTGGGTACGATGATAAACTACAACCACGTCCCGGGAAAGACGATAAATTACATTCAACAGCAACGCCTCTAAACTGAAGGTTTTGAGGAGCGTGGAACCACCTCTTAATTGCTGGTGCTCCCGGAACCACCCTGAGCTGGAGTGGTAGCACCAGTTAGGGTGCCAGCTATGGACAAACAATTAACCCCCAAACTGGGTTCAAAACACTATGAAATTTTGAAAATATGTTTTAATATCAACAATACATTTTTTTTAAATACATTTTCGATAACAAAAAATAGCAGCAATAAATTTTCAAAACAAAAATGCTACGTGCAATACATTTTCGGAAAAAAAATATTATTAATAATTTTTGAAAAAAAAATGCTGCCTGCAATACATTTTCGGAAAAAAATATTTGCAGCAATAATTTAAAAAAAAAAAATAATAATAACGATAAAAGTTTTGACGGCATTAAGTAGCCCATTTAGGTTGATATACCGTAAAACAAAACAAACCAAATTGAGTATAATTGAAATGTTTTGAAATTAACAACTTTTCCCATTTTACTGAAACAGCTATTATACACTTCTATCTTCCTTTCTTTCATTCTTTCTTTTTTCATTCTTTCATTTTTTACATTTATTTTCTTATTGAAGCCAAGTCACATCTGTCTCTTTTTTTCTACGCAATCAAAACGGAAGTGTCTATTATTTATGACGTGTTAGCAAAAGACAGGAAGCACCTCAGTCTGTCTTTCTTCCATTCCTTCTTTCTCTCGTTCTTTCTTTTTTCTTTCTTTCTTTCTCTTTTTCTTTCTTTCTTTGTTTCTTACATTTATTTTCTTATTGAAGCCAAGTCACACATGTCTCTTCTTTTTCTATGCAATCAAAACGGTATAGTCCATTATTTATGAGATGTTGTCAGGTGATAGGAGACCCATCTTTCTTTCTTTCTTTCTTTCTTTCTTTCTTTCTAGTCAGCTCACAGTCTTTCGAACATTTCTCTTAATATTGATTTTAAAATAATTCAGCGGCGATATTATTCTATTTATGGTAACTGTCTTTTTAGCAATTGCCTCACTGTGTGTGTGAAAAATGATAAATGTACGGCGATCGCCAACGAATTTTGGCCTTTTGGCTATGACGCACATTCCTGGTATAACCCGTTTATCCTGGGTGTCATAATGAGTATATTAGGCTTTCTTTTATTAGGTTGGTGCAAAAATAATATCGTTTTCTCACATAGTAACATATGTGAGAAAATGACATTATTTTTGCACCAACCTAATAGATCGCTTGACGTACGACTCACTCGCTCAATGATGATGATGATAATAATAATACACAGTTAATAGCTAATACAGAAGTAAGCTGGAGAGAGGGAGAGAGAGAGAGCTCCTACACGCCAAGAGAAACTAAAGGCCGTCTTAAGAAGCGGTACAAAGACACTGTGAAGTCAAATCTCCAGGGGTACAAGCTCAAACCCAAAGAACTAGAGGAGCGCGAAAGTGATCGACCACGTCAGCGAAACAATCCATTTTGCTGGTGTCATCTTCGAGTATGCTTGACGCCGGAAGTTTACCGCTACCAGAGACCAACGCCGCAGGGCATCAGCAGCAGTGATTGTGAGAACAGATTTTCAGTGCCCCAATTGTTTTTGACTCTGCTGGGGTTGCGGAGACACCTCCGAGTTCACAGATACGACACGTCATATTCGGATTCGAAGAACAACCAATATATATATATATATATATATATATATATATAATAGAAATTATTAGGAGGATTTGATAATTATATTTATGTAATAAAGTCTGAAAGAAACCTCAACAGAATGCACTAGAGGGCCGTTTAGCCCTATATTTGGGACTCATCAGCAGTGCTCATCCACTACCAAGAATTGAAACCCTGACAGTTAGGTTTTCAAGCAAACATCATACCAACTGTTCCACCGGTGACGAAGAGATTGCAAATCAGAGTCAATATAGCGCCGCTCGCAAACATATTCCGTAGTGGAACTCTTACTGAGTTCTTTGTAACCATAGGACTGTGCCGCCTGGAGTGTGAATTTTAATTTAATTAAAATTAAAATCAGCCAACCTTAAGTGTTCATTGATTATATTTTTTTTCTCAATGAATGTAGTTTTTTTTTCTTTATTAGAATCACTTACAAGCATAAAAAAGGTTTTAAATTTACGTATTATTTTTATACGCTTTTGAGGGATAATTTTAATTTGACGTAAGGTGAGGGAGACAGGAACGGGGAGGAGGACGACAGATAGGGTGGAAATTAGAGAAGGGAGGGAGAGATATGAATAATTTTAATCTTTTTTTATTAAAATACTTAAGAGTAAAGGAGGGGGTAAGGACCAGATATTGACCTATGTAATAAGTCATCTCACAGGAAAAGAGACACAGAGAAAAAAGTAGGGGAATATATAAGAAAGCAATTGCGGGTCCAGGGATGGGAGGAGAAAAGTGGGGAAAAGAATAATAAATTAACAGAAATAGGAATACATACAGCAGTTAATTTTGAGGAAAAAAACAGATTGATATAGTTTACAATTAACACTTGACATTAATTTAAAGATTACCAACAAAATAAAATAGGATAAAAGGAAAATAAAATAATATATATATATATATATATATATATATATATATATATATATATATATGAATAAAAACAGACCACTTTAAGGTTCCATGTAATAAATTATTTCACCACAGCCCTTTTAAAGGGATCTAGATCATCAGACTTTACTTCCAAAGGTTGAAATGAAAAATGAAAAGAAATTTACACATTTTTGACTGGCCGTATTAAGCATTTGTAAATTAACGAAGTGAGGGGGGGAGAAGACATGAGTGAGTTAGATGTACCATTTCAATTCTTTATCCCTAACCCCACTTGATGTGGGCCAGACATCGCTTAACTTAACGTATGTTATCTCTAGATATAGATGGGTAAGGTGTGAAGAAGAAAACCGACATAAAAGGAAGAAGATACAATAAAATAAATCATGATCCTGAGAGAAGGTTTCACTCAATTTCTTGGACGCTGTTATTTCGCATTACTTTAAAGGGTATATTTGGGGGTTAAAGTTTGATGTAAATCTAAATGTCAAAAAATCTACGAAGAATTTAATTTGATGCTTGTTGGAGTTTTGGGTATTTTCTATGAACTAGTCGACTGGAAAAAATTCATAGAAAGTACATTGAAAGAATAAGTCATTTTACATCTAGTAATCTTTTTTATTTTCCTAAACTTTTTTTCTTGTTGATTATTAAGTTGGCATCTATTCGTTTGAGTTTTGTTCACAAATTAAACTCGTGACTGTTTTTAGATACCTACATAATTATCAAAGGTTATTCCAATTTAGATAATTTTATCCTCAATAATGATTATTAAAGGGTAATATATTTCAATCTAAAATAAATTATAAATTTAAAGTTTACCTCTGTATTATTTAAACTCACTTCCAATTGGAGAATATGAGAGGAGAAATTTGGATAAATCATTGCTAACAGAAAATTAGGTCCTTCTTTTATAATATTCTATATATCCATACACATACACACCTCTACACATATCCGAACACCTATCTATATGCGCATACATACATCCTATATACCTATAAATCCATATATACACATGCACACACATCCACACAAAACTACATGTATATACCCATACATACACATATACACCTGTAGAAAAAACACATACACACATATATACATACATATCCATACATACATATCCACACATACACATATATACTTACATATATGCACACACATATAAAATTATATGTATATCTATATACATATACACATATATATACCCAGACATGCACATCTATACATATACACAGAATATAACTTATCTAATGAGCTTGTATAAATGGTTTGTAGAAAAGGGACTAGGAGAGGTAAGAAAAAGACAAAATTTACAAAGGTCTACAAAGGAGAGGAAATTTAACCCTGACAAGATATATTGAAGAGAGACAGAGGAAAGCAGAATATATTCTATCTAATGAGCTTGTATAAATGGTTGGCAGGACTGGGATTAGAAGAGATTACAAAAAGACAAAATTTACAAAGGAGAGGAAATTTAACACTTACAAGATATATTGAAGTCAAGAGGGACAGAAGGAAGCATGGTATAACATATCTAAAGTGCTTGTATATACTGTTGGCAGAACATGGATGAGGAGAGATTACAAAAAGACAAAATTTACAAAGGTCTACCAAGAAGAGGAATCTTTACAATGACAAGTTATATCGAAGGCAAGAGGGACAGAGGAAAGCAGATTATAACCTATCTAATGAGCTTGTATAATTTCTTGGCAGAACAATTTTTAGGAGACATTAGAAAAAGACAAAATTCAAAAGGCGTATAAGAGAGAGCAAATTTAACACTGACAGGATATATTCAAGTCAAGAGGGATAGAGGAAAGCCGAATATAACCTATCTAATGAGTTTGTATAAATGGTTGGCCGAACATGTATTAGCAGATATTATAAATTGACTAAATTTACAAAGGTCTACAAAGAAGAGGAATTTTTACACTGACAAGATATATTGAAGACAAGAGTGACAGAGGAAGACAGATTATAATCCTTGTATAAATTCTTGGCAGAACAGGGATTAGGAGAGATCACAAAAAGACAAAATTTACTAAGATCTACAAAGAGCAGGAATTTATGGTGAGCTATTATTGCCCACTTTTTGAAGCAATCCGTGAAAAGGAATAATTCCAATTCAAATTCATTATAATTATGAATACTATAATGTAAAAATAAGATGTAAGAATGAAATGTATAGACTGAATTCAGATAAATATAAAAAAAATAATTTCTTATTATTCAGGTCGTGGCTCTCCACAACCTCCTCGCCTCTGTTGTTCTTAAGAAGGTTTATCTTTTTACCGTATCCCCACTCCCCTTTCAGATATACACTCTATTTCCCCCTTATGTTTTTTTTCAATATACCTTGCTAGTGTTAAATTCTCCAAGCTCCCATCCTCCTATATCTCCTAGAGATTTTAGCAGTCTCTTTCCCATTTTGAGTATTTTTTTTTTACAATTTCCATAGAACATTTTCTCATATCGAATTCTCTTCTATCCTTCTATGGAACCATATTTCTGATGTCTCCAGTTTTCTCAATATCTGTAAGGAAATTCTTCAGCCCTCGCTTCCATATAGACGGATTGATATTTCGCAGGTTTTTAGCACTCTTTTCTCTGTTTCTTTCATTTTTCCTGTTTCTTACTATATCGATAATTTTTTGAAGGTATCTCTTGTCAGTCCAATCCCTATTTGAATGTCGGTGTGATATTTTCCAGATATCTAAATATCGTGACTATTTTTATTATGACATCTCCAATACGTAGCTCTTTGTAAATAAATGATGGGAACTAATAAAGTTATTTAAGATGCGAGAAAAGCAGTCGAAAGATGGAGGAGGTTGAATAAATGAAAGCGAACTTTATTAGAGAAATTAAAAGAGCAAGTTGACAAAAAGGGAAGCGATTAAGAAAATCAAGACATGACAGGAAAATGAAATACGTTAATAGAATTGCAGATAAAACCTTTAAATTATGCTTCAATAAATATTGACTTGACAATAACTAGCGAAAATGAAGAAATTTATTCTTCTGTAGTTGACATAACGTCAAGACAAAGAGGGAATAAACAAAAGCTGGCCAATAAAATACAAATACGTCATCAATATAAGAAAGGGCAATGGAGAAATAAATTGAAATACTGCTGAGAGAACTCAAAAACAAATGAAATAACAAAAGGAATGGCAGGGAAAAGGCGAAGATCGTGACAAAGGAATTGTACACATAATATATAAAAATTAATTCATATACAAAATATTAAGTTTTGTAGAAATGGTACTAAAGCACAAAGTAAAAACATTTATTGAAAACGAAAAGAATTAAACAATATCACTTTCAAAACGGAAGATTCTATATAGAAATAGCGCTATGGATGAAGCCTAATAAAATAAGATCTAAAAATGAAGAAGTATAATTTTTCTGTAATATAACCTGCAAAGGTGAAAAAAAATGGATGACGTTGAACGAATGAAGGCCGCGGAATAAATTCTGGAGATAAAGATGAACAAAAACAGACAACGTAGATGTCATCAAAGTACAAGCAAACGAAGATTTTTTTTTTTGAAACGCAAATCTAACTCCTGGCTAAATATTATTTTTCATTTACATCTATGCACAAACGTTGTGTTTTCATAGCAAACACAGAATGGTCAACGCAAGACTCCGTTCGTATTCTTCAAGTGGGCTTAATTTACTTTAAAATCGTTAGGCCTTGTAAGAAATTACTCGAGTAAAATATGTGAAAAGGTTGAGTAATTAATTATAGGAACGGTTTGAGAATTCAGCGAGTACATAGCAACGAACAAGCGACCCAGATCAGATTTTCAAACTGAAAACTGGGAATTAACTTAACACCACAGATTATCTATAAAAATAGATAGGATGAAAGAAGCTAGATATTAGCTTACTAATATCCCGAGTTAATAAATATTTCCCCAATTTATAAATATCGATTTTTACCAGGGAAAATATTGTTGATCCTTTTCTCGATTGATCCCTCGAATTTCTTAAAAGACGACAAACAAAGTTGTTTAGTTTTTCAAAGCATTCAGTGCGTCTGAAATAACGTCGCTGTTTGATTACTAAAGGGGGTTTTATTAAGACGGATCAGTCAGCAGTAAATAAATTAGAGTTATAAGTGAAAATTTATATATTTCTCTACTGGATCACGTTAAATAACATTAACATTAAAACATTAAATAATGTTATGGCAATTATGTGTGAAATATTAGATCACCGAAATGTCCGCCAAGGCTTCGGCGGCACACCTCCACTCGATGATCAAAATTTTTTATTGTGTCTCTGTATAGTTACTCCTTGATCTCAGCAATATGCCTTACTATCTCATCCTTCAGCTGTTGAATTGTTGTTGCCTTTCTGCCATAGACCTTACTTTTGAGGAAGAAATCTAAAGGCTACCGATCGTGGTGGCCAATTGACTACGCTGTTTCGAAAGATGATGCGACCTGGGAACTTCTCATTGCATTTCTTTTTGAACGTCCGTTTTCGTTATCGGTTTCGCTAACTTTAAACGTTGTTTGATTGTTAATCTTTCCATGGTTGAAATTGATAAAGACGTAAGTTATTAAATCTGAAAGAAAAAAAAAACATTAGACGTTTAAACTTAATTCATATTTAAAATCGAATCGGTCCATATTATTTTGTACAAATGCAAGAAATAATCAATAAAAATTTTGACTATAGGAGGGAATGCTACCAAAATACATATATATATATATATATATATATATGGTATTATTGAACAGTACCTTTCCTTCCCGGGTTTCCATCTTATAATCACATATGGCAAACATTTACATCTAAAAGGATATATACATTTATTTGCTTGCAAATTTTTACATTTTCTTGAAACCTTTTCGCTTTAGTATTATATATATATATATATATATATATATATATATATATATATATATATATATATTAAAACTTTTGTCACTTAGGTGATTGATGTTACATTCAGCATCCGACAAATCTGAAATAAAAAGAAAAAAAATATTAGACGCTTAAAATTAATTCACATTTAAAGTCGCTTCAAGTTATTGGAATACCTATTACACACACACACACACACATATATATATATATATATATATATATATATATATGTCATCACATTTGAAATACCTTAAATATTAGCTTACTAATCTACAAGTTTGTTGGTTAATGAATATTTTCCCAATTTATAAATATCTATTTTTAACAGGGAAAATACTGTTGATAATGTTCTCGGTTGATCCCTCGAATTTCTTAACAGACGACAAACATGGTTGTTTGTTTTTTCAAAGCATTCAGTGCGTTTGAAATAACGTCGATGATTAGTTAATATATGCGAATATGGAACTCGAAATCAAATGCACGATTTTAGTGGAAAATTGCTACTAAAAAATAAAGCACTGTATTGATAGATTATGAACCTCTTTTAATAGCGGTCCATATGATAAAAAATGATTTCCCCTCTTCATCCGTTCTACTCCCCTAGTTTGCTTTTGCTTTCAATATATGTTAGTGTCAAATTCTCCAAGCCCTCTGTCCTCATTATGAAATGTCAACTGTCTTTTTTTCTGATTCTGAGTATATGTTACTTTTTTCATTTTTCCTTAAGACTTTTTCGTTGCTTACACATTCCGTCAATAGGATTCTCAGCATCCTTCTGTAGAACCACATTTCTATGATAAAAATGTCTCCCCCTTCTTCTTGTCTATAATCTAATTGAACGAATACAATACGACGTTAATCGTCATCTTTCATAATGTTTAAAGTAGAGTGTTTACTCTTGTTTTTTGTGGTCTTTCAAGTCTTTAAGAATCCGTTGTGTGTGAACAAATAAAACTTCATGTGTTGGTTGCAAGAAATTAAATAAAGAATAGGAGAAACAAAATCAGGTAGAAATGTTTATTTGTCGGTGATGTTTAGTATAGGTATTTTTCAGGTTGCCCATCTCCCTACCGAATGTGACTGATAGTCGAGGAATCTTTAGTATAGGAAGTATTCAAGCATATTACTAAAAGTGTGAACAGTCTTAGGCAACTTTTTAGGATAAAATTGAATGGTTGAGCGTTGTCAATGTGAATGAATGAGGTTATTTTGCAATCTGGTCCATGCGTTGTATTCTGGGAACGCGGAGATTAACGTTCTTCCTTGTTCGCTCTGCTACTCACAAAAGGGATAATTTCCTGAAATTAGCGATACACATTCTCTGGATATTTTACACATGCTAATCATACTAAAAATGTAGATAGTGCTAATAAGTTTTTAATGCATTCCTATCTGCCCAACCAGGTTGTAGCGGTTACTACAACTTACAAAGTGATATTTCAAAAAGAGTCTCTTCTTTCACATATATTGTTTTATATTGCATAGTATTTCTCTTTCTTTCTTTATCTTTCTTTCTTTCTTTCTCTTTCTGTTATGGATTCCGGGGATGGAATCCTGCACAAATAAATAAACAGCGCCAGTAATTAATTAAACGTAAAAATACAAACGTGAAATGATGATTAGTAGTCCAGGAATGCGGGTTAGAAAAAAAGTATATGTACAAGTCTCTGTAAGTGAAGCCATAATTATCTCTCTTTCTGGACTCTCGTATAACTCTGGGTGAACACCCTGTCTCGACGTTTCTTCTCACGCTATCTCTCCGTAGTATAAGTATACTTTGGACGAGTCCATCTTGTGTACAAGGAGCGAGCCCCACAATACTTTCTTTCTTTCTTTCTTTCTTTCTTTCTTTTTGTTTCTTTGTTCTTTCTTTCTCTTTCTTTCTTTCTCTTTCTTTCTTTCTTTCTTTCGTTCTTTCTTTCTCTTTCTTTCTCTCTCTCTTTCTCTCTCACTTTCTCTTTCTCACTTTCACTTTCTCTCACTTTCCCCCGTCTCTTTCTCACTCTCTCTCTCAAGCAAACAACGGAAAAAGATCTGTGAACATGGCATATTTAATAAATTCATTATTCACTCCATTCACATGAATCATACCAAACAGTTTGTCAGAAATAGGAATGAATAATAAATTAGCAACACAAAAGGAATTCAGTGAATACACGAGAATAAAATTTTGTCTAGATAACTTTGCGACTTTAACATGTAGAAAAGCGAACACAAGACAAACAACGGTCATAACACCAGACATTGAAGCAATGATTCGTGAACGAGAACAGAAAGAAGGGGACATGTATCATGCAAGTAATGTTGGCAAAACAAAGAATTGGCTCAAAGAAATGTCGCATTTGGCAAAGCAAACTAATTATTACACAAAACATATTCTATTCGGCAAAACAAGTATTTGCAACACGGAAATGATATATTCGGTAAAACACGCTGTAAGCCAAAGAAATGATTTGGAAAAACAGCGCTCAGGTAAAAAAGAAATACTGTATTTGGCAAAAAGATTTGGAGGTCCACAGAAAATGTCGTATTTGGCAAAAAGAGATGGAGATCACAAAGAAATGCCATATTTAGTAAAACAAGCTGGAGATCACAAAGAAATGTCGTATTTGGCAAACAAGCTGGAGATCACAAAGACATGCCATATTTAGCAAAACAAGCTGGAGGACACAAAGAAATGCCGTATTTGACAAAACAAGCTGGAGGTCACAAAGAAATGCCGGATATAGCAAAACGAGCTAGATATCACAACTAAATGCCGTATTTAGAAAAACAAGCTGGAGATCACAAAGAAATGCTGTATTTAGCAAAACAAGCTGGAGGTCACAAAGATATGAAGGATTTGGCAAAAAAGCTGGAGATCACCAACAAATTCCGTATTTAGCAAAAACAGTTCGAGATCACATAGAAACGCCGTATTTAGCAAAAAAAGTTGGAGATCAAAAAGAAATGCCGTATTTAGCAAAACAAGTTCGAGATCACAAAAAAATGCCGTCTTTAGTAAAACAAGCTGGAGATCACAATGAAATGCCGTATCTAGCAAAACAAGCTGGGGATCAGAAAGAAATGCCGTATTTGGCAAAACAAGTTTGAGATCACAAAGAAATGCCGTATTTAGCAAAATAAGCTGGAGGTGACAGAGAAATGCCGGTTTAGAAAAACAAGCTGGGTGTCACAAAGAAATGCCGGATTTAGCGAAACAAGCTGGAGATCACAAAGAAATGCCGTATTTAGAAAAACAAACTGGAGATCACAAAGAAATGCTGTATTTAGCAAAACAAGCTAGAGATCACAAAGAAATGCAGTATTTAAAAAAAAAAGATGGAGATCAGAAAGAATTTCACTATTTAGCAAAACAGGCGGATGATCACAAAGAAGTGCCGTATTTAGCATAACAAGCTGGAGGTCACAAGGATTTGACTTATTTGGCAAAACAAGCTTGAGATCACAAAGATGTGCCCTATTTAGCAAAAGAAGCTGGACATCACAAAGGAATGCCGTATTTAGCAAAACAAGTTGAAGAGCCACAAAGAAATGCCGTATGTGGTAAAACAAGCTGGAGGTCACAAAGAAATGCTGTATTTACCAGAAAAAGCTGGAGATCACAATGAAAGGCCGTATTTAGCAAAACAAGCTGGAGATCACAAAGAAATGCCGTATTTTCAAAAAGAAGCTGGAGGTCGTATTTAGCAAAAAAAAGCTGAAGGTCACAAAGATTTGACGTATTCGGCAACACAAGCTGGAGATCACAAAGGAATGCCGAATTTAGCAAATCAATTTGGAGGTCACGAATAAAATGCCTTGTTTGGCAAATCAAGCAGGAAATCACTAAGAAAGGCCGTATTATGCAAAACAAGCCGGAGATCACAAATACATGCCGTATTTAGAAAACAAGCTAGAGATCACAAAAAATGCTGTATTTAGCACAACAAGCTGGAGATCACAAAGAAATGGTGTATTAGTTAAAACAACCTGGAAATCAAAAAGTTCCGTATTTAGCAAAACAAGGTGGAGATCACAAAAAAATGCAGTATATAGCAAAACAAGCTGGAGGTCACAAAGATATGCCGTATTTAGCAAAACAAGTTGGAGGTCACAAAGATTTCACTTATTTGGCAAAACAAACTAGAGATCACAATAAAAGGCCGTATTTAGCAAAACAAGCAGGAGATCACAAAGAAATGGCGTATTTAGCAAAACAAGCTGGAGATCACAAAGAAATGCGGTATTTAGCAAATCCATTTGGATATCAGAAAGAAATGCTGTATGTAGACAAACAACTTGGAGGTCACAAAGAAATGCCGTATTTCGCAAAACAAGCTGAAGGTCACAAAGATTTGACGTATTTGGCAAAACAAGCTAGAAATCACAAAGAAATACCTTATCTAGAAAAACAAGCTGGAGGTTAGAAAGAAATGCTGTATTTATAAAAACAATCTGTAAAGTACAAAAAATGCCGTATTTATAAAACAAGCTGGAGATCATAAAGAAATGCCGTATTTAGACAAACAACCTGGAGGCCACAATGAAATGCCGTATTTGGCAAAAGAAGCTGGAGATCACTAAGAAATGCCGTATTTAGCAAAAGAAGCTGGAGATCACAAATGAATGCCGTATTTAGCAAAAGAAGCTGGAGATCACAAAGAAATGCCGTATTTAGCAAAAGAAGCTGGAGATCACAAAGAAATGCTGTATTTGGTAAAACAACCTGGAAATCAAAAAGTTCCGTATTGAGCAAAACAAGCTGGAGATCACACAGAAATGCCGTATTTAGCAAAACAAGCTGGTGATCCGAAAGAAATGCCGTATTTGGCAAAAGAAGCTGGAGGCCACAAGGAAAGGCCGTATTTAGCAAACAAGCTGTAGATCACAAAGAAATGCCGTATTTAGAAAACAACCTGGAGATCACAAAGAAATGCCTTTTTTAGCAAATCAAGCAAGAGATCACAAAGTAATGCCGTATTTAGCAAAACAAGCTGGAGGTCGCAAGGAAATGCCGTATTTATCAAAACAACCTGGAGATCACAAAGAAATGCCGTATTTTGTAAATCAACCTGGATATCAAAAAATTCCGTATTTAGCAAAACAAGCTGTCGATCACAAAGAAAGGCCGTAATTAGCAAAACAAGCTGGAGGACACAAAGAAATGCCGTATTTGACAAATCAAGCTGAAGGTCACAAAGAAATGCCGTATGTGGCAAAACAAGCTGGAGATCACAAAGAAAGACTTTATTTAGCAAAACATCTGGAGATCAGAAAGAAATGCTGTATTTGTCAAAACAAGCTGTAAAGCACAAAAAATGCCGTATTTATAAAACTAGCTGGAGATCATAAAGAAATGCCGTATTTAGACAAACAACCTGGAGGTCACAAAGAAATGCCGTATTTGTCAAATCAAGATGGAGACCACTAAGAAATGCCGTATATAGCAAATCAATTTGGAGATCCCAAAGAAATGCCGTATTTAGACAAGCAACCTGGAGGTCACAATGAAATGCCGTATTTGTCAAATCAAGATGGAGACCACTAAGAAATGCCGTATTTAGCAAAACAACCCGGAGATCACAAATAAATGCCGTATTTAGAAAACAAGCTGGCGATCACAAAGAAATGCCGAATTTAGAAAACAAGCTGGAGATCACAAAGAATTGCCGTATTTGGTAAAACAACCTGGAAATCAAAAAGGTTCCGTATTTAGCAAAACAAGCTGTTGATCCCAAAGAAATGTCGTATTTGGCAAAAAAGCTGGAGATCGCAAAGAAAGGGCGTATTTAGCAAACAAGCTGTAGATCACAAAGAAATTCTGTATTTAGAAAACAAACTGGAGATCACAAAGAAATGCCGTATTTAGCAAAACAAGCTAGAGATCACAAAGAAAGGCCATATTTAGCGAAACAAGCTGCAGATCACAAAGAAATGCCGTATTTGGCAAAACAAGCTGTCGATCACAAAGAAATGCCGTATTTAGAAAAAAAAGCTTGAGGTCACAAAGAATTGCCGTATTTGCTAAATCAACCTGGAAATCAAAAAATTGCGTATTTAGCAAAACAAGCAGGAGGTCGCAAATAATTTACGTATTTGGCAAAACAAGCTGGAGATTACAAAGTATTGCCATATTTATCAAAACAATTTGAAGATCACAAAGAAATGCCTTATTTAGCAAACAAGCTGGAGGACACAAAGAAATGCCGTATTTGACAAAACAAGCTGGCGATCACAAAGGAATGCCGTATTTAGCAAAACAAGCTGGAGGTCGCAAAGAAATGCCGTATTTTCAAAACAACCTGGAGTTCACAAAGAAATGCCGTATTTGGTAAATCAAACTAGAAATTAAAAAATTTCGTATTTAGCAAAACAAGCTGGAAATCACAAAGAAATACCGTATTTTGCAAAACAAGCTGTCGATTGCAAAGAAATGCCGTATTTAGAAAACAAACTGGAGGTCACAAAGAAATGCCGTATTTAGCAAAACAAGCTAGAGATAAAAAAAAAGCCATATTTAGCGAAACAAGCTGCAGATCACAAAGAAATGCCGTATTTGGCAAAACAAGCTGTCGATCACAAAGAAATGCCGTATTTAGGAAAACAAGCTGGAGGTCACAAGGAAATGCCGTATTTATCAAAACAACTTGGAGATCACAAAGAAATGCCGTATTTGGTAAATCAAACTGGAAATCAAAAAATTCCGTATTCAGCAAAACAAGCAGGAGGTCGCAAATAATTTATGTATTTGGCAAAACAAGCTGGAGATTACAAAGAATTGCCGTATTTATCAAAACAATTTGGGGATCACAAAGAAAGGCCTTATGTAGCAAACAAGCTGGAAGACACAAAGAAATGCCGTATTTGACAAATCAAGCTGAAGGTCACAAAGAAATGCCGTATGTGGCAAAACAAGCTGGAGATCCCAAAGAAATGCTTTATTAAGCAAAACAAGCTGGAGGTCAGAAAGAAATGCCGTATTTGTCAAAACAATGTCGAAAGCTCAAAAAATACCTTATTCATAAAACAAGCTGGAGATCATAAAGAAATGCCGTATTTAGCAAAACAAGCTGGAGGTCTGAAATATTTGACGTTTTGACAAAACAAGCTAGAGATCACAAAGAAATGCCGTATTTGGCAACTCAAGCGGGAGATCACAAAGAAATGCCGTATTTACACAAACAGCCTGGGGGTCACAAAGAAATGCTCTATTTTGCAAATCAAACTGGAGATCACTATGAAATGCCGTATTTAGCAAAACAAGCTGGAGATCAGAAATACATGCCGTATTTAGAAAACAAGCTGGAAATCACAAATAAATGCCGTACTTAGGAAAACAAGGTGGAAATCTCAAAGAAATGCCGTATTTATCAAAACAATTTGGAGATCACAAAGAAATGCCGTGTTTAGCAAAACAACCTGGAGGACACAGAGAAATGCCGTGTTTGGCAAAACAAGCTGGAGATCACAAAGGAATGCCGTATTTGACAAAACAATCTGAAGGTCACAAAGAAATGCCTTATGTGGCAAAACAAGCTGGAGATCACAAAGAAATGCCGTATTTAGCAAAACTAGCTGTCGATCACAAAGAAATGCCGTATTTAGCAAAACAAGCTGTCGATTGCAAAGAAATGCCGTATTTAGCAAAACAAGCTGGAGGTCACAAATAATTTACGTATTTGGCAAAACAAGCTGGAGATTACAAAGAATTGCCGTATTTATCAAAACAATTTTGAGATCACAAAGAAATGCCGTATTTGACAAATCAAGCTGGAGATCCCAAAGAAATGCTTCATTAAGCAAAACAAGCTGGAGGTCAGAAAGAAATGCTGTATTTGTCAAAACAACCTGGAAAGCACCAAAAATACCATATTCATAAAACAAGCTGGAGATCATAAAGAAATGGCGTATTTACCAAAACAACCTGGAGGTCCGAAATATTTGACGTTTTGACAAAACAAGCTAGAGATCACAAAGAAATGCCGTATTTGGCAACTCATGCTGGAGATCACTATAAATGCCGTATTTAGCAAATAAATTTGAAGATCACAAAGAAATGCCGTATTTAGACAAACAACCTGGAAGTCACAAGAAATGCCCTATTTTGCAAATCAAACTGGAGATCACTATGAAATGCCGTATTTAGAAAACATGCTGCAGATCACAAATAAATGCCGTATTTAGAAAACATGCTGGAGATCACAAATAAATGCCGTATTTAGCAAAACAAGCAGGAAATCTCAAAGAAATGCCGTATTTGGCAAAACAAGCTGGAGATTACAAAGAATTGCCGTATTTATCAAAACAATTTGAAGATCACATAGAAATGCCGTATTTAGCAAAAGAAGCTGGAGGACACAGAGAAATGCCGTGTTTGGCAAAACAAGCTGGAGATCACAAAGAAATGCCGTATTTAGCAAAAACACCTGGTGGTCTGAAAGATTTGCTGTTTTGACAAAACAAGCTAGAGATCACAAAGAAATGCCGTTGTTGGGCCAATCTAGCTGGAGATCACTAAAAAATGCCGTGTTTAGCAAATGTATTTGGAGATCAAAAAGAAATGCCGTATTTAGACAAACAACCTGGAGGTCACAAAGAAATGCCCTATTTTGCAGATCATGCTGGGGATCACTATGAAATGCCGTATTTATCAAAACAAGCTGGAGATCACAAATAAATGCCGTATTTAGAAAACAATCTGAAGATCCTAAAGAAATGCCGTATTTAGCTAAACAAGCTGGAGATCACAAAGAAAGGGCGTATTTAGCAAAACAGGCTGGATGTCGCAAAGAAATGCCGTATTTAGCAAAACAGGCTGGAGGTCGCAAAGAAATCCCGTATTGGGCAAAGCAATCTGGTGATCACAAAGAAATGCCCTATTTAGCAAATCATTTTGGATATCATAATGAAATGCCGTATTTGGTAAAACAACCTGGAAATCAAAGAAATGCCGTATTTAGCAAAACACGTTGGATATCACAAAGAAATGCCATATTTAGCAAAACAAGCTGGAGATTACGAAGAAATGCCGTATTTGACAAAACAATTTGGTGGTCACAAAGAAATGCTGTAATTATCAAAACAACTGGAAATCACAAAGAAATGCCCGTATTTGGCAAATCAATGTGTATTTTTTCAGAGAAATAATCGAATCGGCGCAACTGCCTTTTTTATCTAAAAAATCCCTTCACTTCAAATGATAGTTCACCAAAGAAGGATAATTGATTATGTTTGTCAATAGATTTTACACATCAATTCTTGTTGCTTTATTTAATGCTGAATATTTCAGACGTTACATCTACTGAGAATCTCACACATTACTCATTAATGATAATTAACCAGACCAGCCTTGTTAACCATTGCGCCATGCTAGGTCCACATACATGAACTGACTGAAATAGATCGATTCAGACTATATTGGTGGAATTAATATTTTAACTTTAGTTGGGATATCTATTTGTTGCACATATCGGCGCTAAAACTTACTAGTCTCTATGTGTGCTGAGTACCACCTGAATTAATTAGGATTATAATTTCTATCATATTACAGTATTGGTTGTTTTTTAGTTCCTTAAACAGTCCTTCATTTAGTACGTCCTGCCAGTACCTCATAAATAATCGACTGTTTTTAAAGACTGAAAAAATAACAGATCGGGGACGCTATTTGGCTTCACTGAGAATAGAAAGGTAGATAGTGGAGGCTATCGCACTCGCATTTCATTCTCATTTTTACCCTCTTACTTCTTGACCTGCATTTATATTTAAATTTGTTATTACAATAATTCGTTATAGTTTTTCAGCTCAAATATTTAACGATGCAATAGAGGATTTGTACGTTGATTTTGGTATGTTGGAACTCCCAAAATCTTATTCGGTTATTATCTTAAAATTTAAAATTCATTAAAAATATTCAAATAGAAAACCCGTGCATTCTTCAGGAATGTTTCTAGTATAGTTTATTCTGTGAACTAGACATTTTTATTAAGGGTTTTGTGAGTTCGGTGAGATGAAATGCAAAATCGTTAAGAAAAGACATTATATTTCGTTGCGTGGGTTTCTTTTGTCTAACACTTTCGAGTGTGTTCCATTTATTCGAGCACACACTGAAATCGACCCAGGTATAACTAGCCGAGTAAAATCCCTCCCTTGCTTTCCGTTGTTTAATCAAAATAAATATCAACACGTTTCTATTGGGATTTCAAAAAAAGGCAATAAATCTTTGTTATTTTCGATTTTAACAGGAAAATCTCTTTTGAAACATAAAATTGTAATATAATATGGTTCCTCAGACACATCAGTTAATGCTGGAATATTCCATAGACTGAATATGCGAGAAAAGGCCAAATTTTAAAGAAAATGGACACTATAAGGACACTTACATGTAACATAAAAAATAACAAAAGAAATGTATAGGGGAGGACAGACGGCTAGGGAAATTTGACACTCACAGGACATAGAGAAATCAAGAAGGAAAAGCAGTGCAAAAGGGAATTGTGAAAATAGCAGAACAGGGATAAAAAGAGAGAAAGAAAAAAGTTACTAAGAGCTATAAATGACAGGAATGGTGGAGAGCTGTGATCGCTCTCATCAGGAAAAAACAAGAGATATTGAAGAACACATGCTGCTTTCAGGGCTTAAGGTATGCTTTATAATATCTAATACCATTAGAGAAAGGCTAGTTGATTTAATCCTCAGTTACTTTCTCTCCGGTAGGTCAATAAAAGGTTGCTTTAAAATATCAGCCTTCAATAGATCATTATATCAATGCAAGCATCCTCTTCAAATCTGCCCTCGTATCGAATCTTCTTTGCTTTTGTTCAGGGCTGGCCACGCAAGTTGTTTTGAATTTTTATCAAACTTCTGAAGATCATGAAACCAGTGAAAACATCCACTTAGACTCTCTCTTCGGACCTATTTGTTTTATTCTTTCTCTCGAGTTGATTTCCATTTGGCTTTGTTTATTTTATTTCTCTCTCTCTCTCTCTCTCTTTCGGACCTACTTGTTTTTTTTTTCTTTCTCTCGTGTTGGTTCTGGTTTGGTTTCTTTTATTTTGTAGCATACTAATGCCAATGAATTATTTAATGCCTACAAGATTTTTATTGCTGGTAATATATTTTTTTCCAAAAATGTATTGTTGGTAATATTTTTTTCAAAAAAAATCTATGGCTGGTAATATATTTTCAAAAAAGATATTGCAGGTAATAATTTTTTACAAAAAAAATGTATTTGCAGTTTTAAAACTATTTTACACTTTCATAGTGTTTTAGTAATTGCCCATAGCTGGGACCCTAACAGGTGCTAACACCACGGGTCTGGATGTACCTGGGAACACCAGCATTTAAGAAGTCGTTCTATGCTCTTCAAAACCTCTTGAGCAGTGGCCTTGCTACCGGATGTAGTTTATCGTCTTACCCAGGACGTCATACCCAGGGCGAATCTTGCATTGGTCCACGTAGGTTATTTTGAATTATCAATATTCTGTAGATCATGAAACAAGTGCAAGCGTCCTATTCGACACTCTCCTCAGGCCTACACGTTTTCTGATTTGTATAGGGTTGAGCCCAGCAAATTGTTTGAATTATCAATATTCCGAAGACCTAGTCTTTTTCTGCATTTTCTCCCTTTAGCCACGCAGGTTGTTTTGAAATACCAAATTTCCGAAGATCATGGAATAAGTGCAAATATCATCTTCGACCCTCACTTCGGACCTACCCGCCTTTTGCTTTCTCTCGGCGTGGCCACGCATGTTATTTTGAATTATCAACTTCCAAAGGTCAAGAAATCAATTCAATTTTCAAAGTTTGACTCTCTTCACGGACCTGCTTTGTTTCTTGCAGGCAATACCTGGTTGTTTTGAATCATCATGATTTCAATGATCATCAAACAATTGCAAGGCCTCTTCTCGGGCCTAATCCTATTCTGCTTTCTCTCGGGTTGACAAAGCATTTTGATTTGAATTACAGCCTTCCGTAGATCATGAAATAAACGCAAGCATTCTCTTCGAAACTCTCCCAGGACATACGGTTTTCTGCTTTCTCTCGTTTATCTCCTCGTATCATCATTTAATCAGATGTAGGTTTGTACCTAAAACATTCATCGCTCTAGTAAGTATGCTGAAAGCAACAGGTCCAAGATTGAACTAATTCGAAATTTGAGCTTAAGATAACTTGGCGCTATTTTAGAATGTAAAGAAAATGATATTATGCTCTAAACAAAATAATCATTCGCTTAAGGCATCAAAAAAGAACCAACAGACTTGAACTATTAACCTTCAGAAGATCATGAAATCATGCAAGAATCCTCTTCTACTCTATTCTTGAACCTAGTCATTTCCTGCTTTCTGTCGAGTTGGGAACGGAAGTTGTTTTGAAATATCAACCTTCCAAAGATCATGTAATAAGATGCAAGCAATCTCTTCTAGGCTCACCTCGCTCCTATTCATTTTCTGCATTCTCTCCGATTGGCCATGCATGATATTTTGAATTCTCAATATTCTGAAAAACATCCAAGCATCCTCATCTAAACTCTCTGTTTGTCTGGACCTACTCTTTTTCTATAGTTCGACTTCGGTTGTTTTCATTTATCAGCCTTCTGAAGACTATGAAATCAATGCAAGCATCCTTTTCCAATCTCTCGGGACGCACACATTCTCTGCTTTTCTCTAGTATAGCTCCATATAGGTTGGCTTGAATTATCCGATTTCTGAAGACCATGAAAGCAATGCATGTATATTCGGACCTACTTGTTTTTGACATTCTCTCGGGTTGACCAGGTTGGGAGTTTTGAATTCTCATCATTCTGAAGAACATGAAATCAATGCAAGCATCCTCTTCCAATGAAACCTAATCTCAGACCCAGCCTTTTCGTTTAAATTTCATGTAGCATGAATCCTCTTCCAATCTCTTACCTTGAGACCTAGTACTTTTGTGCTTTCTCTCGTGTAGATCTACACAGGTTGATTTAAATTATCAGCCTTCTGAGGATCATGAAATCAATCCAACCATCCTATTTGAAACTCTTCTCTACACTATTCTGCTTTCTCTCGTATAGATCACATAGGTTGTTCCGAATTATTAGTTTCTGAAGTACATGAACTCAATGCAAGCATACTCTTCCAACCTCTCCCGGCACCTAAACTTTTTTCTGCTTTCTCTCGTGTAGCTCCACGTAAGTTGTTTTAAATTATCATCTTTCCGAGGATCATGAAATCAAAGCAAACTTCCTCTTCGACTCTCCTCTCGAAATTTATTCTTTTTTGCTTTCAATTCTTTTTCGAATACACGTAGGTTGCCTTGAATTAGCAGCAGCTTTTTTAAGACCAAGAATTCAATGCAACCACCCGCGCCCAATCTCTCAGCAGACCTACTCTTTTTCTGCTTTCTCTCGTGTTCGGCGCGTTTGTTTTGTTGAATTATCCGCATTTTGAAGACCATGAAATCAATACAAGCATCCTTTTCAAATCTCTCATCTCTTATTCTGTTTTCTCTCGTGTAGCCCAACGTAGGTTGTCTTGCATTATCAATCTAACGGAGATCATTAAATCAAAGGCAGCATCGTCTTCAGTTCTACCCCTCGAAACTATTCTTTTCTGCTTTCTCTCGTGTTGTCTTGAATGATTTGCCTTCCGAAAATCATGAAAACAATGCAAGCATCCTCTTCCGATCTATTTTCGGTCCTAGAATTTTTCTGCTTTCTCTCGTTTAGATCCACGTAGGTTGTCTTGAATTCTCATCATTCTGAAGAACATGAAATCAATTCAAGCATCCTCTTTCAATCTCTCCCTATGTCTACCCTTTTTCTTATTTTCTCTAGTGAATTATGAGCCCTGATGACATCAATTCAAGCATCCTCTTTCCATCTCTCCTCTGACCTACACTTTTTCCGCTTTCTCTCGTGTAGCTCTAGATAGAGTGTTTTGTATTATCAGGAAA
Organism: Acanthosepion lycidas; assembly: GCA_963932145.1. NCBI lineage: Eukaryota > Metazoa > Mollusca > Cephalopoda > Sepiida > Sepiidae > Acanthosepion > Acanthosepion lycidas. Next base: position 32,614,992 of record OZ010610.1, on the reverse strand, counting down.
AACATGAAATCAATACAAGGAACGTCTTGGCTATCCTCTTTTTCTGACTTCTCCTAATGATCAACCTATGAACATTCTCGTATTACTTGTATACATCTATGTACTTTATATTACTCTTTATGAGCATAATTAAAAATGAACGTAGTGCTGCAGCTTAGACGATGTTCCACTGAGCTGCTCGAATGGTACCATCAAATAGAATAAGAGAATGATGACAGTTAACTACAATTTGCTTGTCTTTTCCTGTCTTTTCTTAGCCTTTATGTTTAGAACTGGTGCAGCTAATGAGTGTCGTCTAACATTTTCTATGGGAATAACGATAGAGCAGTAACATCTTTGTGGCGTTTCGTCTGTGGAAATGGCGTTATATGGATAAAAATTAGTTTGACTCCTAAAAGGCCTAAGAGACGACTTTGACGCTTTATAGATTTCTTTATTTTAACAACGCCCAAAATAAATAGGAGCGTCTTATAAGCTACGAATTACGGTAATCTAGAGATCTCCTTGTATATACGTAATATTACCTTATTTCATATTATTCTAGGACTCTCATTTTACAGCGGTAATAAACCTGTAATTTAGAAGGCCTTGTATGTACGTAATAAACCCTTATTCTCTGCTCTCTCTATATATAGTCGTAATATATCTATATTTTATATTATTCTAGAATTCCCCTTGTCTAGACCTAATGTACTTTTGTTCGACATTATTCTAGAACTCCGCTTCAATAGATGTAATATGACTTTTATATCATTATTCTAGAATTCTCCCTATATAAATCTAATATACCTTTTATCTTACATTGCAGTAGAATCATTGTATAAACGTAATATAGTTTTATTCTACATTATTCAAGAATGTCTATGTATAGCCATAATAAAGCTTCGTTCTACATTATTCTAGAACTCTCCTTGAATAGGCGTATTATAAATTTATTCTACATAATTCTAGAACCGTACGTATACGGAATATTTCTTTATTCTACAGTATTCTGGAATTCTCCCTATATATATATATATATATATATATATATATATATAGCTTTAGTTCACATTATTCTACAAATATCCTAATATAGACATAATATATTCTTACTCTACATGATACTAGAAATCTTGTTATATATGTAATATACGAAAAAAATATTCTAGGATTGACGTCATATACCTTTATCTACATTATTTTAAAACTCTCCGTATATGAACGTAAGATATATTTATTCTAACTTAGTTCTATAACTCTCCTTATGTATACATAATATACCTTAATTCTACATTATTCTAGGTCTCTCATTATATAGGCGTCATATACCAATATTCCACTTTATTCTTGAATTCTCCTTATATAGACGTAATAAACGTTTTTTCTACATTGTTCTAGGACTCTCCCTATATACACGTAATATAGCTTTATTCTAAATCATTCTTCAATTCTCCTCATATAGACGTAAGAACTCATTATTCTATATTTTCTTTTTAGGAAATCGGGTGATTGACTTGGTCATCTTCTGATAAGCTTATCAGAAGATGATCTACCAGATATGAATGCATCAGCAACGTATAGGTTAAAAATACATAGCAAACATTTACGAAAATATTTGTTTTCGCCAGCAAATTAAACTTTAGAGTTGTTCCTATAATATGTGACGTACTTGAAACTCGATGAAGAAGTCATCCAGCCAAGACCACGGTTTGGGTTGGGTCTGCATTGATGCTGCTAACGATCCTGAATATTTGAATGAGAGATGTTGTCTCTCAGTCTCTAACGCTAGAACTCAGACAACTAATATAATTCTGGAGAATTCATCTAATCAGATGTAGGTTGTGCTTAAAATATTTAGCCGTTTAGTAACTATACCGAAAGCAACAGATCCACGAATGAAGGAATTCGACTTTTGAGGAAGTGATAACTTAGACGGTATTTTAGGATATAAAGAAAATGATATTATGCTCTAAACAAAATAAACATCTGCTTATGGCATCAAAATAGAAAAAAAAAGACACTTCGTTGTTTATGTTATAAGAAATTTAAGCTGCTTTAGGGTGCGTCGTCTGCTTTTCTGAGAGAAATAACACGCTGCGTTGGGTTCTTGCTTAAATTTTTGAATTTCAAAAATATTTTTTGGTAGATTTCGATTTGTGGGGAAATAGCTGTGTTTGTTTTTCAGTTGGAACTAATCAAATCTTTCACCTCCAAACTCCGAGAAGTGTTATCAATGAGCCTATCTTAGTGAATAAAAGGAACTGAATGCGTGGAGGCGACGACCAGCTATTGCATGAATCCAGTTCAGGGAAGAACAGCATAGAAGAAATTTGAGGAACACCAGACGAGAATTGAAAGGAACATCAAAGTAGCTCCCACATCAAAGAAAAATTATTTGGCTTGTGTCATTGTTCTCATCTTCACTGTTACAATGGCCTTTGCTTCGAAAATTGTACTTACTCTTTGAAAAATATTCAGAGAAGTATTTTTACCCTTTCCTCGTTTATTTTTATATTGATTACCTTTTCTGAGGGCGTTATGCAGCGTCGTAATTTTTTTATTGTAAAAGAAGCTCATTTCATTTGCATTGATTATTTTTACATAGATGTTATTGACCATCATTTGACACAGAACGCATTTAAATTGTGAAATTCTTTCTTTTTTGTGTGTTAAATACATTTATTGTGTTTTTTTTAAAGTGTGCTCGTGTCGTCTGTCTTTGTTGTCTGACTTTATATGACTTTGTTTTAAATAAAGTTTGTTTTTTTTACCAAATAAAATCTCCTTTAACGTTTCCATCTTTGTTTCTCAGCATGTGGCTTTGACGATTTCAATGTGTCTCTTTTAACTTCTGCTTTTTATGTGTTTATCTGCTATTTCAACATGACTCTTGTATCGTTTGGCATTTCAATGTGTCTATTTCAGCGTTTGCTATTTCAACGTTTCATCATCTTCTTCTTCTTCTTCTTCTTCTTCTTCTTCTTCTTCTTCTAGGTGCCGTGTCGCTTCAGAGCATTGGCAATGACCGATCTCCACAATTTCCCCTTTCTTGTAGCTTTTAATAACTTTTGTCTTTTTGGCATATCTCACAAATTCTGTTCAGCCAACAATTCACTAACCAGGTAGGTTTTGTGTTTCTTTCTTCTATCTCGCTTACTTTCACTCTGCTCTGTGAGGATCGCATTTTCCAAGCCCTCTTTCCTCATTATGTCCCCGTGAAACTTAAAACTTCCTGATGTAAAATAGAAATTTCCGTTTTGTTTTCCCTGTTTCTAGAACTAAATAATGGCGTACATGTTTGGTGCCTAGTAGTTTAATCATCCTTATGTAGAATCACATTTCTGTTGCTTCAAGTCTCTTCTTCATCTGCGGCGAGACTGTCCAACATTCACTGCCTATATAAGAGGAGCGTCATTTCAATACGTCTATGCGTAACTTTGGCTATATCAAAATATCTACTTTAACGTCTGCTTTTTGACTGTGTTTATTTTTCCCATAGATCATTAAGTCAATGCAAGTATCCTATTCAACTCTCATCTCGGATCGAATCTTTCTTTGTTTTCCCTCGGGCTACCCCTCAGGTTGTTTTGAATTTTCAACTTTCTGGAGATCATGAAATTGCTGCAAGCATCTACTTCGACTATCTCTTCAGACCTACTTGTTTTATTCTTTCTCTCGTGTTGGTTTCCTTTTGGTTTGGTTTATTTTGTAGCATATCAATCTCAATGGGTTACTAATGCCGACAAAATTTTTATTGCTGGAAATATTTTTTTTTCAAAAATGTATTGCTGGTAATATTTTTCTCAAAATATCTATGGCTGGTTATATACTTTTCAAAAAATATATAGCAGGTAATATTTTTTTCAAAATTGTATTGCTGGTAATAATTTTTTACAAAACAGATTTTCTAATATTAAAATCTATTTTTACAACTTCATAATGTTCTGACCCAGTTTAAGGGTTAAGTATTTGCCCATAGCTTGAATACTAACAGGTGCTAACACCACGGGTCAGAGTGGACCAGTGAACACCAGGACACGGATGTAGTTTGTCGTCATACCCAGGACGATTCTTGCGTTTGTCCACGCAGGTTATTTCGAATTATCAACATTCCAAAGATTATTAAATAAGTGCAAGAATCCTATTTGATTCACTCCTAGGGGGCCTACATTGATTGTATCGGGTTGGGTCCCGCAAATTGTTTGAATTATGTACATTCCGAAGATTAGGAAAACAATGCAAGTATTCTCTTCGGTTACTCTACTTGAACCTGGTCTTTTTCTCCATTCTCTCCCTTTGGCAACGCAGGTTGTTTTGAAATATCAACTTTCCGAACATCATGAAATAAATGCAAGCATAATCTTCGGCTAATCCCTTGAAATCTATTCTTTTTTGCTTTCAGTATTTTTTTTTCGAATCCACGTAGGTTGCCTTGAATTAGCAACAGCAGATCAAGAATTCAATGCAAACCACCCAATCTCTCCGCAGACCTGCTCTTTTTCTGTTTTTCTCTCGAGTTGGCCGCGAATGTTGTCTTGAATTTTTCGTCTTCCGAAGATCATGAAAACAATGCAAGCATCCTCTTTCAATCTCACCCCCCGGCCTACCCTTTTTAATGTTTTCTCTTGTGTAGCTCCACGTAGGTTGTTTTGAAATATGAGCCCTCATAAGACGATGAAGTCAATGGAAGTATCATCTTTCCATCTCTCCTCTGACCTACTCTTTTCTGCTTTCTCTGTTGTATCTATACATAGATTGTTTTGAATTACCAGGCTTCTGAAAAACATGAAAGCAATACAAGAATCGTCTTCGATGTAATCTTTTTCTCTCTTCTATTAACAATCAAGCTATGAACTTTCTCATATTAATTGTATACGTCTATGCACATGATATCACTCTTTATGGGCGTAATTCAAAAATGAACGTAGCCCTGCAGCTTAGACGATGTTCCACTGAGCTGCTCAAATGGTACCATCGAATGTAATAAGAGGAGTATGATGGTGATTGACTACAATTTGCCTGTCTTTCTTAGCCCTGATGGTTAGAACTGGTGCAACTAATGAGTGTCGCCTGATATTTTCTATGGAAATAGTGATAGAACAGTAACATTTTGTAATGTTTCACCTGTGGGAAAGGCGTTGTAGAGTAGAAAACAGTTTGACTCCTACAAGGACTGGGAGACTATTTTGACGACTTATACATTTCTTTATTTTTACAAAAACACAGATTGGACCCAAAATGGATCGGAGCGTCTTATAAGCTACGAAATACGATAATCTAGATTTCTCTTGTAGATATTAATATTCTTTTATTTCATATTATTCTAGAACTCTCATTTTGCAAATGGAATAAACCGGTAATTTAGAAGGCACAAATACGTAATAAACCCTTATTCTCTGCTCCCTCTCTCTCTATATATAGACGTAATATAGCTTTATTTTATATTATTCTAGAATTCCCTTTGTCTACACCTAATATACATTTATTCTACATTAATCTGTAACTCCTCTTCAATAGATTTTATTCCATTATTCTAGAATGCTCCTGTATACATCTAATACAACTTTATCGTACATTATAGTAGAATCCTTGTATAGACGTAATATGCATTTATTCTACATAATTCTAAAAATATACTTATGTATACGGAATATTCCTTTATTCAACATTATTCTGAAATTCTCCCAATATATATATATATATATATATATATATAAATATATATATATATATATATATATATATATATATATATATATATATATATATATATAAGTAACATACATTTAGTTCACATTATTCTACAAATTGCCTTATATAGACGTAATATATTTTTACTCTACGTCATTCTAGAAATCTCGGTTTCAACGTGATATACAAAAATATTCTGGGATTCTCCCTATATTAACATAACATACCTTTATTCTACGTAATTCTAGAACTCTCCTTCTGAAGATGTAATATATCATAATTCCACATTATTCTAGAACTCTCCTCATATATCCGTAATATACCATTATTCTAATTTCTTCTAGAAATCTTAAAACAGACTTTGCTTTGAAACTTGTACCTACTCGTTGAAATGTATTCAGAGATTATTTTGACCCTTGCTTCATTTACTTTTATATTGTCTACTTTTTCTGAGGACCTTAACAAGCTTTGAAAGTTTTTATTGTAAATGAGGCATATTTCATTTGCATCGATCATTTTTACATAAATGTTTTGACGTTCATTTGGCACACAAGGCAGTTAATTTGTGTAATTCTTTCTTAATGTCCTTTCATGTCGTCTGTCTTTATAAATTAATTGTTACCACAAACGTTTGTTTGAAATAAAGTTTTTTTTTACCAAATAAAACATCCTTTAATATTTCCATCTTTGTTTCTCAGCATCTGCCCAGGCTTTAACAATTTTAGTGTGTCTCTTTTAACGATTGCTTTTTATGTGTTTATGTTAACCTCTGCTATTTCAACATGTCTCTTGTATCGTTTGGCATTTCAATGTGTCTATTTCAGCGTTTGCTATTTCAACGCGTCGTCATCATCATCATCATCTTCTTCTTCTTCTTCTTCTAGGTGCCGTGTTGCTTCAGAGCGTTTTCAATGACCGATCTCCACAATTTCCTCTTTCTTGTAGCTTTTAATAACTTTTGTCTTTTTGGCATATCTCACAAATTCTATTCAGTCAACAATTCACTCACCAGGTAGGTTTTGCGTTGCTTTCTTCTGCCCTGTGAGGATCATATTTTCCAAGCCCTCTTCCCTCATTATTTCCCCGTGAAACTTCAACTTCCTGATGTGAAATAGAAATTTACCTCTGGCTGTCATTGTTTGTAGAACTTAATAATTGCTCACATGTTTAGTTCCTAGTAGTCTCATCATCCTTCTGTAGGACCACATTTCTGTTGCTTCAAGTTTTTTCTTCATCTGCGACGAGACTGTTCAAAGTTTACTGCCACATAGAAGGAGTTTCATTCCAATGCGTCTCTGCGTAACTTTTGCTATATCGACATATCTATTTTAAGGTCTGCTGTTTGAATGTGTCTATTTTACACTTAGTTTGCTGCATACTATTTCAGTGTCATTGTTTTAAGGTCTGCGGTTTCTAAATGCCTCTGGTAATCTTTGTCATTTTTACATGTCTATTTTAACGTTTCTCAGTCTAATTAATGTATTTTAACGTCTGATATGTGTACTGTGATAAATAAGATAGTCCTTAATTAGTAAATGACTATATTTGGAAACACAAAGATAACGCACTTTCTCCCATAAAAAAGATTCGCTCATCATAGTAACAGTATAAATCACAGGTGAACTCTGTCGGTGTTAAACAAACACAAATATGCTTGAGCAAGCGTCTACAATGGAGATTGGCATCTTCGGATCTGAGTGATGGCTTTTGTTTTAACATCTGTTATTTCTACGTGCCTTTGGTAATCTTTGTGTTGTAGCATACCTACGGACGATAATGTATGTCCCCATTCATATAAATACAGTAGTAAATACTGTATGTTGCTTTGCAGTAGAAGATTCGTCTCCAGCTGTGCTGGTCAAACCCTCTGTCTCCGGGCTGAGAGGATCCCCAGGCGAGACTATGTCGAAGGGCAGAGTTTTGTCTCGGGAAACAGCTACCCGTTCTACGAGGAATTTTAGCCCACATTAATTTTCTCCTTGGCTACATCTGACCGCGTGGGTTGGTAGATATCCTGCAGTTGCAGACTAATTGTTGAATTTACTTGACTCACTTGAATACTACTACTACGCGGCGCTGGCGAATCTTATATGTGTTGTTCTTGTCCTAAGTATTATCGTTCATTACCAACCCTTTGTGTGATTATTCTATTCAGTAACCTTCCCTCGGTTACAACACTTTGTTATTACAATGTATCGATTTTAACGTCTGTTAGTATTATAAAATCTGATATGTGTACTGTGATTAATAAATTCCTTAATAGCTATATTTGGAAACACAAGGTGGCTTTGATGTTTTAACTACGATGGAGCACTGAATATTTCGGTGCTGTATCAAAAAATGATTTTTGAATCTTTGGTTAGAATTTAGGTAATTATTAGGTTGGTGCAAAAATAATGACGTAATAATGTCGTTTTTTGACGTATTTTTAACGTCAAAAAACGACATTATTACGTCATTATTTTTGCACCAACCTAATAGTTGAGCTGAGAATTTTTCAGCTCCCTGATGTATATCATTTACTGCGTCCATCAATTCGATTTAGAACCCAGAGAGAATCAGCATTCAGCATCTGACCATTCACCTCCACATATCAAATCCGAAAACAAAAAATTAAAGAATTTGAATTCTTTCTTTCATTTATCCAACTTTGAAGGCTTCGCTTCATTAATACTCGATTTGTCAACTCCAGTAACAGAAACGTAATTTTGGGCAAATCAACAACTTTTATAAGAAAAATAACTAAAAAGTCACAAATAATAATCCAAAAATTGTCACTAACACCAAAAGCAAGTACAGAAAAATCAAAATAGGTAGCATGTCATGTGACTCAGGGTTATGCTTTTATAACCAATCAAAACACTCTTAAAGTAAACTTCTAATTCATACTGAATTTATTGAAATGGCAAATAGAAAGAAAGTTAATACACACGAAATTAAATTGACGCCTTGCCATAAACAATGTAGTCCACAGTCCGACATTACCAAACGATGAAAAACCTCTTTTGTCAGTTCGTTTCCAATTCCGACGATTTACACTTTCATCTCCTTCACTTTTCTGAACTGTCACAGAAAAGAGTGATTAATCGCGGCTTTCTAGAATTTATAACACATTCACACATACATACCTCATTCATAGAAACATTAAGCTTCCTCCAAAACACTTTTAATAAGTAAAAGTTGCGCACATATTAATGTTGATTGATCGATTGATACAAGCACAGACATCTTGCTAAATTATATCGTCAAAGTGTCTCAATAATTGTAACAACACAAACCTATATATATATATAAGTTTTAATACACATAGCTTTTAATCTTTTAATAACAGTGACTATAGGTACATGACTTCATTGTCCAAGTACTTTTGAATCTAAAAGAAAAGAACAAAACACCTACGGTTAAATGGACATTGATTAAGAAAGCCCGGACATGTAACTCCCTATATTCCCCATGTTACCTGTGTCTTAACGAAAACTTTGAAATTATTAGATTTAAAAACAAGGCTGATCTCTTAAATCAAAGATATGAACTAACGGTTAATTGTAAACACCGTTATAAATTTAACTTATTATAGGGCTCGTATACTTTAAATGACAATGATATATAGCTGTAAGTTTAATAGATTATAACTTTTATTGCCTGATGGTCAATCTGACGATATGAATGTGTATTGTATAACTACATAATGTTATTCATTCTTCTGTATGTGTATGTATATATATATATATATATATATATATATATATATATATATATATATATATATTTGTGTGTAGTTATGTGTGTTTGTACTGCGGAATGTGTATGTTTGTATATTAGTGTATTAATATGTTGCTAAGTTTTGTATATATATATGTATATGTGTATGTGTGTGTATTTGTATATGTGTATATAGATATATGTGTGTATGTGCGTGTATGTATGTATGTATGTGTCTGTATGTGTGTGTATATATATATATATATATATAGGTAAAAAGGAGGAGAAGAAGAAAAGAGGTTAAAAATATTGGTGTATATGTGCATGTATGTGTATTTGTAGATGTGGGTACGTGTGTGTGTATATATATGTGGGTATGTATCTGTATATGTATGTATATATCTATTTTTATGCGTGTGTTTGTGTATATATGTAAGTGTCTGTATGTTTATGTAGTTGTATATATATATGCATGTATGTATGTGTGTATATGTATATATATATATATATTCGTGTGTGTATGTGTATGTATGTGGATGTGTATATATATATATATGTGTGCATGTGTATGTATGTGTATGTGTGCATGTATGTGTATGTGTAAGTATATATATATATATATATATATATATATATGTATGTATGTATGTATGTATATATATATATATGAGTATATGTATGTGTATATATGTGTATATATGTTTGTATGTGTATTGTTATATTGTGTACCTAAATTTATTTACGTATATTTATGTTGATATGAATGTGTTTTTATATATGTATGTTAGGATACGTGTATTTTTGTGTTTGCATGTATATAGATGTATGTCTATGCCTATGTATGTGTATGTATGTTTATATATGTTTTTGGTCAAATGTCGTTGTATTTATGTGTATGTACATATATATGTGTATTTGTTATTATAGATAGGTATTTTTATGTATATATTTATGTGTATGTATATTTATGTATGTGTGTATGCATGTATGTGTATGTATATATGTATATATATATATATATATATGTATATTTATATGTATGTGTATATATATATATATATGTGTGTGTGTGTGTGTGTTTACTTATGTAGGTTTGCAGTTGTATATATGTATGTTGACACCTATTGTATATGAAATTGTTTATGTGTATGTGTATGTAGGGAAACTTGGGTATGTCATTACGGCCACATGGGTTAGTATATGTGTGTATATATGTTTATATTTGTGTATTGCTGTGTGTATATATGTATTTATATGTGAGTATGTGTACACATATATGTGTGTATATATGTGCGTATATATGTGTATATATGTATATATGTGTATGTGTACTTAATATCATGGAGATATATACGTATGTATATGTTTATGTATGTACGTGTAGGTATTTTGGTGTGTATGTATGTATATTTATGTATGTGTGTATGTGTGTATATGTATATATATATACATATATATATATGTATGTATGTATGTGTGTGTGTGTGTGTGTGTGTATGTATATGAGGTGGACATCGTAGTTACCGATGGGTGTTGACTTTAATGTCTGATTTTATATTTACACACACTATTTTAATATATTAAATAATATTATTTTTAATCATTTTTATCTTTGTATATTTACTCGCTTAAGTTATATTTCAATAGGTGGTTAGCATTCGTGTAATGACACTTTACGTCTTAAATATTTATCGGTTGTGGTATCCGATTGTCTGGGTCAATGTCTGTGGATGTGCGTGCATGTATTTATAGGTGTCTATGTGTATGGAAAGTGCATTCACTTTTAATTGTGTATGTATGTACGTGTGTGTTGGTTTCCCTTCCCCCACTTCCTCTTTTTTTTTCATGACAGACCGTGAAGATGTTTTCTGTCTCGTCTCTTTTTGTGTGTGTATATTTACATATATAAATATGTCTTGGTGCTTATATATTAGAATCTGATTGCGTTTGTTTTACGCGTGACTTTAGGACCCCATTCACACACTCATAGGATTAAAATGTATACATTGTCTAAGGACCGGATATTAAATTAGCTAAATTGAATACCATATATATTTCTTCTTTTCTCCTCAGTAATTTTATAGTTGTAAACTTAATAGCGATTAAATTTTAAATTTTGATTTTGTAATTAGCAGTTTTAAATTTTAATATTAAATTTTATCATATAATTTAGTAATTATTGGTTGGCATAAATTCTTTTTTAATACTACCCATATTTTAAACATCTGAATAGATATTATAACATGACTTCGTTGTCAAGCTTTTTGAATTTTCCTATACTTGTGTTTTGATTGGTCCATCTAGCCTTTGTAACAACGTTTTCCCCTTGCGAAGGATTGTTAATTAATTTGAAACTTTTAAAACCATTTATTTTACATTCAACGTCGTCACTTGATAAGACACCGAGGGTGTTGAAACAAAATGGCTATTTTTGTAGTGATTTTATAACATATTTATGTTATAAATTTTTTTTAAAATAAATAATTATATATATACGATTGCGTCTAGCATGAAACAGCCTGTGGCCTCTAAGTGTTGACTTCAATGTTCACTTTTATATTTACACACGCTTTATCTATGATATTAAGCGCTTAAATAGAAAATATTTCTTCATATATATATATATATATATATATATTATATATATATATATATATATATATATATATATATATATATATATGAAGACACGATTTTCGTTTTATGAGAAAGGCAAATAGAAGAATTTTATTTTGCAACATAGAAGTAAATATATCGTTAGTCTGTCAGAATTTTTAAATTCAAGAACGTTTATAAATATACTTCAGCCTAATTCAAAGTCAATGTGAATGATGGGAAGTACTTTAATTCTGATAAACAAAATGTTATTGTTAATTTTGTCTTTGGGAATTTTCCGTCCTTGGTACCTCGACTCCATGAATTTAAACATACTAAGAGATTGTCAATTAGGTATCATCCTTTTGCTGTTGAAGTTGTTAAATATAACCGTAAGTTCTATTCTAATAGCTTCTGTTCCTGCACTTCTGATCTGTGGAAATCACCACCGCTTTCTTGTTTTCCTACCACTTAAGATCTTCAAAAATTTAAATGCAACATCAGTCACCATCTTCTGTCTTTCTGAATCCTTTTCTTTCATCTTTTCTTTTCACTGATCTCTTCTCAATTTCTTCCACTCTCAGTACCCTTTGAATCTTAGTGGCATTATCGCCTTGCTTGGTGGAAATAATGTAAAAAAATATTTATCATTTGCCTGAAACTGAGAAAAAAATAATAAGAAATAAAAAAAAAAAAATGTTCGTTGTCAGAAAAGAGTTCTCAGCTCTTCTGTAGTATCAACCCTTCTGTAGAACTACATCTCTGTTGCCTCACAACAGAGATGTAGTTCTACAGAAGGCTGCTGAGAATATCATGGACGGAGCATGTGAAGAACGAGGAAGTTTTTTGGAAAATAAACACAAAGAAATCACTAACAGAAACAGACAGTTGAAATTTCTGGTTTAGATAATGAGGAAAGAAGGTTTAGAGAATCTGTCACTCATAGGAAGACAAGAGACGCAGAAGCAACAGCGAGTAACTTACCTAACAAGTTTTCAGGAATTGATGGCAGAACATGAACAGGAGTATAATAAAGAGACAAACATTGCTTTGGGCTATAAGGTTTAGGACGTTGTGGAGAGTCATAGCCGTCCATATCCTGAAGTGACATAGGACATAAAAGAAGAATATGATTGCAAATATTGTTTAGTGCATGCCAGACATGGAAAAGTGGGGTTATTTATTTCAGAATTGACATCTGACTACAGAATAAAGATATCTGAAAATGTTTTCAATTTGAACACTTATCTTGATCAATCAAAATTTAATTGACCGATATCGCATGAGATCCAAATGGAGGCTTCCGTTCCCAGACTAAAGAAACGCCATCATGTTTAGGAAGAATGCCTTTTTATATCAGAGAGCTAACGCAACTGTGTACAATGGTTGGTAATTTTAGAAATAAACGGATATTGTTCAATTCTTTTGGTCTTGTCTTTGGTATAGCTCTAGGCAACTAATATTAATTCTGAACCTTCTTATTTTTATTGAATTGGAGAGATGACGCCTAGGGGTAGGGCCTCTACAATTGGTGGGGGGGGGGTAACATGGAATGTCCAAAGAGAGATTGATTGAATCAGTTCTTTTTTTAGATAACAATTATTTTTCCAAATAGAAACCCTACTATTTAACCCATATCTAGGGAAAAAGATTGATTCATGACTTTCCCAAAGGTACTGCGCGTGAGAATCTTTTGGATTCGACTGGATTTCGAACCTGGTTCTCCGATTTCACATTCAACATCCAGAAAATATTCCAAGATGAGAAATCGAAGATTTAGCAATTCATACATCGGTGAAGTGCGGCACAGGGCCATTTTTATACCTGAAAACACAAACTTAAACACAGTTTATCAGAGATGTATCATAAGTTAACAAACACCTCCCCCATTTTAACCTTTCCCTCCCATGAGTCACTGAGGTCCTTCACTTATCTGACATGTTTCTTTTCAGAATTGATGCCCTTGTCCTGCATAGTAATACCTAAAGTAGGAGATCAGTAGAATTGTCATGTTTTTTTTTTTCTTTTTAGCTACAAGCGTTGGCTAACCTCAGCCAACATCAAGAAAGAAACGAATAGAATAGACTAATAAAATGTCCAAGAGGTGTTCAGATATTATCAAGGAGTAATCTGGTATGAAATATCCTTTCTCCAATACACTGTCAATAGACATATCTGGTTCTGGGACTTTTTATTTTTATTGTATTGGGGAGGTGCCGCTTAGAGAAAGGAACTCTAGAACCGGAGGGTTAATCCTTAACATGGAATATCCAAAAAATGATTAATTGATTGAGTCCTTTTTATATATATAACAATTATTTTTCCAAATACAAGTCCTAATATTTAACCCATATATAGGGGAAAGAGATAGATTCCTGCGTTTCCGAACGGTATTTGCGCATAAGAATGTATTAAAATCGACTGGATTTCGAATCCGATTCTCCTGTTTCTCATTCTGAACAGCTATCCATTCTACAATCAGCAAAGTTTCCAAGATGAGTTATCGAACATTTAGCAATTCTTATACATCGTATGAACTTTGGTGAAATGCGGCATAAGGCAAGTTTTAATGCGTGACGTCACACACCTGAACAGAGGTATTACGCATAATCTAAAAACTAGTACACTCGCCTCATTTCACATCTAATCCAGTTTATCCATCAATAATCCACCTATTCGAATATATATATATACATATTATTATATTTTTCTATCCATTTTCTCATAATTGTAAATATTTATTCGTACAGAGACATAAACACCACCTCATTTTTTTTCCATCTCATGAGGCCTCGATGCCCTACACTATCTAAGCAATACCTAAAGCAAGATGTCAGTATAATTTTCAAGATATTTTTAAGTGTCTCAATGATTGAACAGTCAGAAGGTTAGCGAAAATCTGTAGAAAATCCGAATATCACTCTTGCTACGGTGAATATGGTCATCAGTTTAGAAATGGAGGAAAATGTCACACATCATGACGTCATTAAATATTTGTCTCCGAGCTGTTTAGTTGTCTGTAGAGAGCAACCCAAAAGATAAGGTTTCTGCTATAATAGCGGTTATCGATGTTTGTCACAGAAAATGCTTTACGGTATCTTCATAGCATTTGCTATCAGAACAGAACAGGCTGAGCGGAAATCATTTACTAACCTCGGCAAATATTAAGAAAGAATCGAATGGAACGAATGAATAGCCCGTCCAAGAAGAGTTCAGATATTATCAATAAGAAATCTGGCATGAACCATCCTTTGTTTAATACGCTGCCAATGAACATATCTGGGTCTGAAGAAAGCCCAATTGGAAGTTGTCCAAGAACAGGCTAAAAGCAAATATCAAACGTGATATTTTTTCGGTCATGGTCTGGAAAGCGATTTCGATCATGGGTCTCTGTAGTATGCACTGGCAGCATTAATGATTCAAAATAGATATCGATCCTTCATGAAGGATTTATTGCTATCTTTTCCAGTCATTCATCAAAAGGCCCAGAAATCATCAGAGGATATGAACCTTATTGCATATATCTTGATTTATTAGATCACTGCTAATAATAAGAAAAAAAACAGCAAATACTCCGGGGTGAGTAATCGAAGATTTAGCAATTCTTACATCGGTGAAATGCGGAACAATGCCATTTTTATACCTAACAACATAAGCCTGAACACAGTTTATCAGAGATATATCATGTGAACAGACACCCCGACTCCATTTTAAACTTCCCATCCCATGAGCCTCTGAGGTTCTACATTGTCTAACATGATGCCCTTGCCCTACATGACAATATCTAAAGGCGGAGATCAGTAAAATTGCCATGTTTTTTTTTTCTTTCAACTGAAAGCGCTCGCCAACATCAAGAAAGAAACGAATGGAATCAACTAATAACATATCCAAAAAAGAGTTCAGATATTATCAAGGGGTAATCTTCTGGAGTGAATCATCCTTTGTCCAATACACTGCCAATGGACATATCTGGGTCTGAAGAAAGCCCGATCATAAATTGTCCAAGAACAGACTAAAAGCAACTATCAGACATGGTGCTTTTTTGGTTATGGTCTGGGGAACGATTTGGATCACTCGTCTTAGTACAATGGTGTTAAATACATTTCGATTCTACCAAAATTAATTCTCTCCATCTTTTCTAGGAATTCATCAAATAGCCAAGAAAACATATATTTTCATATAAGGTGATCTATTCCATACTCCAAACGTGACCGAGCGTGTTTGGGGAAAAATGTGATTCAGGTTCTACCATGGATAATTTAGTCATCAGACATGAATCTTATTTTACGTATCTTGGCTTTATAAAATATATCACTGTTTAAGAAACAAGTGAAACCACTGCCTTCTCGTAGCGAACTGCTCCAACTTATTCATTCAACGTGGGTATAAAATCCCATAAGGACTACAGAGATTGTCACTTCTATGCCTATGACAGCGAAGGCGCTCAAAGCCGTTAATGGGGCGTCGACTAAGTATTAATTAATGAAATCATTAAATAAACAATATTATCCCAAGCTCTATTCAGCTTCTAAATGTGTTAGGTGCCTATTTAATTCGACATGACTTTGTACAATCCAGAAACGGTAAGCTTTAGGAATTAACTACAGAAGAATGATTCCTCAAACTGGTTTCAATTTGAACACCTATCTTGATCAATGACAATTTAATACAGGAATCAGCTTAAGGATATTTCCTCGCATACGCGTGAGAAAGTTTTCGTAGATGGCATTAAATTAATCCTAATAATAGAGATTAATTTGTATAGGACACGTTTTTCCTCAAAGATTCATATTTGTCACTTCTTAACAATTAGTCTACATATCGTGTCAATAGTACTAAGAAACGTTACTCTATACTTATATAGTAAAAGGGGTTCGTTTATCTCCAGATAATGGTAGTGCCATGTTGGTTCAAAATTCTGTACTTTTATGGTTTCACAGAGTGGTCCGACCGGAATAACTTCTACAGAGTTCAGGGTTTTGACAATGATATATAGAGATTGTACACCACCTGGACAACATGACCTACATATCAAGGGAGAACAAAATTTCTTGCCTCTTTACTTGAGACGACACGATATATACATACAATTCACAGAAAAAATACTGGTCCCAAAAATCACACAATACATGCCAAAAGCCCCACGCCATTGTTTCATCCAATTCCAAAAATGAGCCACGTCCTTGCTACCTAAATTTTATTCTTTCATTATACTATGATCCACATTTATTTCCTATTCACAGTGTCACAGCACACACAGTCCATTATCATCATATTTATTCAGCCAGTTAATTACTTTTGTAATTACGTATTGCCAGATTTACTTGAATAATTATTTACCACCATTAATTTTCTATAATAACTATTATTAACAATCTGGCTATATGTGCCAGAACTCAATTCGGACCATCTCAAATCCTTCGGCCCCTTGCTGCCCCGCGGGGAAAACAAACATACCCGCTCAGCATCCTTTAACTAATACATTACTGGTTTTAGCGTGTTTACAGAGGTTTTCTTCCATTATTCGTCTTCCACGACCTGGATTCGCACAAGCTACCTGACCAATTTATTTTGGTCTTCAGGGACCTTCCTTGGGCCCGGGGGTATCTTAGGGATATATTCATTAATATATACTGAATATTTCATAGCATAAAGATCCCATTCTAACAAACATTGTCGGGCTTTCCTATCTACATAAACAGGTGTGACAAACCCCCAAAAATAAGTGGAGCGTCTACTCAAATATGGGCATCCAATATAATGTTTGAAGATACGTCGGATGAAAAAAATAAAATCCATTATATATATATAGAAAAGGGGAAATGCTAAAGAAGCCAGGTCTAGTATTCACCGTATCTTTAGCATTTCCCCTTTTCTAGCGAGATTAATGCTCGACACGCGTACATATAAATTTTAAATCAAAATAGAATTCTTTTCATTTTTCAATTTTCATTCAAATACTCAAATTTTAGGAATACGTTTTCACAGCGTCGCCCACGTGACGACAACATGACCGTTCTTATGTCCATCGTCTTTGTCATGTTGAATTGATAATGTTAATTATATTTTATGAATATGTCCTGAAGATGGTTTATTAGACCGAAACGTCTGACGTTGACATTATATTAACACTAAAACAGCATAATTGCATATAAGGATTTTTGTTTGTTTTTTCCGTATATTTTTCTTCATACTGTCGGATCTATATCCATATATTTGCTTACACACACACACACACACACACACATATATATATATATAGAGAGAGAGAGAATTGCACAACTGCAGCGGAACTTTTGCGATGAGATGCTGCAAGTATTTTCTCGTCTTTGTTTTCCTCTATAACAACCGGCTTATGGTCACATCACCTTAAAACGCCGGTTCCCGTGCGAGCACCGAAGTTAAGCAACGTCGAGTCTAGTCAGTACCTAGAGGGGTGACTGCTTAGGGATGCCAGCTACTGAAAGCTTGGGTAGTGTAATGGATAATGGCCAGATTTGTTAATCGCAGAGACGAGTTCCAATTAAGACTTGGGTTCGTTGGGAAAGGTATGACTCCACATCTTCTCCCCCAGCTATGGGTTAATTAGCCAATAATTAATTAGTAAGACTTGTGTCACTAAACCATTATTAACCGCCAAAAATTCTTGCACTCTAAAAATATTTTCTGACTTTAAATAACCTGCAAAGCGTTGATCAGCCATAGATAAGGAATGAATTAATCAAATACTGATTAGCTACACAGACACTGTAAAGATATTTCTGGCTTTAAATAACCTGCAACGAGTTGATAAACCGTAGAGAACGAATCAATCGAGGAAATTATGTTTATCTACATAGTCATGTCTATTAGATTTATTTACATACTCTGGAATATAAATGTATAGAAACTACATTGGACACAAAGTAAGAGATCAATTTTTATATTGCTTGTAATATAGGATTTATTCCTATTTTATATCCGCATTGTAATTTCTGGTTTATCAAATTCTGATTAGGCATGAATCCGACTCTTCTCCCTCAGCTATGAGTTAATTAGTAAGACTTGTTTTACTCAATCAAAAAAAAAAAAATCAAAAAAAAATTTTGCAATCTAAAAATATTTACTGACTTTAAATAGCTTGAAAATTTATTGAAACATCGTAGAAAATGAGTCAATAAATCAATCTACATGTATAACAATATTTCAACCGCTGTAATCTCCGGCCTTCTCTTACAATGATTTTCTTCAATGAATTCTACGTTCTTTGAGTGTTGTCTTCTAATCTCCGTTTTCATCATGACGACAACACACAAGTCGATTAATTGAATCATCTTCGCCCTACAACCAAGGGAAATGTGGAACAGAAATCTGAAGTTTCATTACAATCGCGAAAGAAACGAAGTAAAATATCGTTAGGTAAAAAACATGCCGAACTGCTATGAATTATAGATACTGGACAATTTACACACACACACACACACACACACACACGTGTGTGTGTGTATGTGTGCGCACGCGTGTGTATGTGTGTGTCTGTTTGATCCGAGTAGTGTGTTGGTTTTTGTCAGCATGTGTGTATATATTCGTTCCCCATATATATATACTATGTGTTATATTATTATAAAGAAATCTATACGTTAACTACATGTGTCTTGCAAGATGTGTGTGTGTGTATGTTCGTGTGTGCGTGTGGTCCGGCCAGTGTTTTTTGCTAATATTTGTGTATGATGTGTGTTTATGTCTGTCTGTGGGGGGTATGATTTATTTTGTGCCGGTAAAATTTGTCTAAGACAATAAAGTTTGTTTTTTTTTTCTTATTTTTGTAGATAAGAGTAATTATCTGTTTGATATATTGGCATAATTTCAAATTTACTTTCGCTGCATAGAGACTTTCTTTTTGTCTGGTAATCTAATATTGGTTTTGTGAAAGGGAACTCTGTTGTTTAGTGTGTTGGTGATATCTATATAGGATTTATTGCATTTTGTGGACCTGAAAGTATAAATCACATTTTTGGAATTGCAGTTTAAGTTTTTCGTAAAACGCAGACACAAACGCACTATACATGATATATATAATTACTTTATAATAATGTAATATATAGTATATATGTATAGAGAACGAATATATGCACATATACTGATAAAACAAACACACTAAACGTACTTTACGCACTCATATATATATTGAGTGTATTTAGGCAGCATCTTTTCATTGATACACGTTTCATTAAATAATATAGACAAGTGTTGTCTATTTATTTTATGTAAATTTTTTTCGTAACAATCTGATAAGTTTAATAACATTATCGTTGAATGAAGAAAGAAATTCACAATATTGATCCATATTTTATACATATATATATATATATATATATATATATATATATATATCAAATATGGATCAATATTTTATATATATATATATATATATATATATATAACTATTTATTTAACATAGATATGTTATAAAATTACTACAAAAATAGCCATTTTGTTTCAACACCTCTGGTGTCTTATCAAATGATGATGTTGAATGTAGAATAGAGGGTTTTAAAAGGTTCAAATTGAAAAAACACCCCTCGCGAGGGGAAACGCTGTTACATAAGCTGGAATGACCAATCAAAATACAAGTATACGAGAATTCAAAAAACTTGAAGACAATGAACTAGGGTTATAATAGCTATTAAGTGCTTTAAAGTTGGGGTTATACTAAAATAGAATTTATTCTAAGTATTAGATTATATGACAAAATTTGAAATTAAAATAAAAAATAAAAAAATACCCATTTTAAAATCTAAATTTAATCTCTATTAAGTTTAAAATTATAGAGTTACCTAGGAAAAAATACATATGTTATTCTATTCATTTTGTTTTTATTGAAATTACGTTGGAATAGACGTTAAGTTCGACTGTGCTTAACTTCCTGACGACATGGATACTTGGAATTCAAATGGCTATTTTTGTTGTGATTTTATAACATTTATGTTATAGTTTTTAAATAAATAATTATATTTGCTCTACTCTGTATTGAGCACTCTTTTAAGAATAGTAATTGTTGGTTATTGGAATTTATTCCGTATAGACCAATCCTATACTTGGGTAAATATATATATATATATATATATATATATATATATATATATATATATATATATATATATATATATGTATGTATATATATATATATATATATATATATATATATATATATATATATGTATGTATATATATATATATAGTTGAAGGAAAAGGAAGGGCGAACATGCTTTGTTCTCATGGACAGTTTTCCGTCGCTGACTCATAGACAACATTATATATACGTATTTGGAAAGTACCTGAAAACCAATAACTCGGTTTAACTCAAGCCTTGTGAGTGAAACTGAGTAAATGAGATCGTTTGGAAACCGTCGATTGTTGTGCCAGCACGAAATCGAAAGTCATCGTGACCGAGAGTCTCAGCGTGTTGGTCTTGTTAATATAACTGATTACACCACATTGTGCGCAAAGTGTAACTAAGATTTCTGTACAACATGGTTGCAGTATAAACTACAGGTTGACTTTATTGGTTTGAGAAAATAATAGGCATTTGCTAGCCCCCTGATAGACGAGTGTACTAGCCATTATATATATATATATATATATATTTGTCGATAAACCGACCAGACAGGAGATTTGGTAGAGGAATCTGACACATTGAGCCACCAGGCTTTTCTAGTGAGAAGAGTGATTAGGTATCTATATGTTTTAAAAAACAAGACCAGACAACGGAGGTTGAATGATATCGTAGGATCAACGTGATTCTAGTACACGGAAGCAATTGGGGCGTAAGACTTCGTTAAGAAGGTAACTCTTGATACAATACCTGCGTTTTCTTTTTGCATCCAAAGTTGTAGACATGTTCTTGCTTTTGAAAATGTATTTGAAGCTCAGACCGAAGAAATGATATCGTGCAAGGCTTTTTCTTGTTTAAGGAAGCTTCAAGCACAGGTTCAGCTTTAATATTCATTTCATATTGTGGCTGTTCGTAGCAGTAAAAATAAAGGCAAAACACGTATTTTGAAAAGACTTTGGGTAAACGTGTAATTAATGTGATTGTAAGGAAAGTTGGTTTTCTGTGTCGCGCCAGAAAGTTTTTCTCACCCGAGTCCAGCGTTCAAATCTATAAATCAACCATTAGCCCTGGCATGTCATATATGGTCTGGAACTCCTGCTGTTCATCTTAAGGTCCTCGACAAAATCCAGAGACGGATATGCAATGTGGTTAGCCCTGATCTGGCATCTCGTTTACGGTCGCTCTTTCACAGACGTGCCGTCGCTTCCCTCAGTCTTTTCTACAAATACTTTCACAGTAATTGCTCCGACGACCTACTTTCGCTTCTTCCCAAATTGCATGAATTTAAACGTGCTACTAGGTTGTCATTTCAGTCTCACCCTTCGACTATCGAAACGGTTAAATGTAGCCGTCTCTTCTTCTCCAATTGCTTCATGTCTCCCACTTCCAGTCTGTGGAACTCTCTTCCTCATACTTACTTCCCTGATATCTATAATCTTCAAATATTCCAATGCAATGTAAATCGACATCTCCAGATTCCTTGATCTACTTGCTATCCTTCTCTTCATCCTTTCCGCTATTACGCCTCTTTACTATTGCTCACACTCTCTGTAACCACTTGCGTGTTAGTGACATTCCCGCTTTGCTTTGGGTGAAAAGCTTAGAAAATTTTTTTTTAAATTGTCTAAGGCAAAACTCAAATGTTACCAAAGACTGACGGCAAAGAGTGAATCATTGACTACACATTATACAGCCTTTGTACATGCAGTAAGTATGTGAAAGAATGTGCCTCAATTGGCGAACTAAAACGTCGTATGAATGTCCACTAAAATATTACGCAAACACCTGCTACAAGAGATTCGCAACAGGTTGAAAAGGTATTCAAAGCCCAGAGAGAGGAAATGGTATTGTGCAAGGCCTTTTCTTATTTAAGGAAGCTTCAAGCACAGGGTCATCTTTATTATTCGTTTTAGATTGTGGCTGTTCGTAGCAGTAAAAAAGGCAAAACACATATTTTGAAAAGATTTGGGGCAAACGTGGAATGAATGCGATCGTAAGGGTCAAAAATTCCCAAAGACTGTCAACAAGGTTATTAACTACACGTTATACAGCCATTCTACATGTAGGGAGTATGAGAAAGAATGTGGCTCAGTTGGCGGACTAAATCGTCGTATGAATGTCTACTAAGATATCACGGAAACACCTGCTGCAAGAGGTTCCCAACTTTTCCTACATCTGCGCAAGGGAATGTAAGGCCCTTGCAGGATAAAATGTTACATTAGCAATGTTTGAGGATCAATCAAGCGACATTTACTCGAAATCGAGTAGTAGCAATCAATATATTAATAACAGAGGGCTGCTGGCTTTCGTGTCGCTTCTGCTTTCAATGCTTCAGTCTAAAAGGCGACATCACAGACTTAAAAATAACAAAATTTGGTCTTCTTTTTTATCTTGCTTTATTTCTTCAGAGACGGTAGTGGCAGAATCGTTTCTAGTTTGAAGCGATAGGGAGACGAGGATGATTATGAGGAGACCTGTCAGATTGTTTAATAAAAACTCACCGCCATCTGCTAGTTTGCCTGTAAGGAATCTATGTGCAGGAGGTACCTCGACCCTTCTTGCAGCTGTCTCGAGTGTTTTCGTGCCTATTCTCAGGTTGAAATACAGTAAAAGTCCTTTAAATGATATATTTTAAATTTCTTTTCTATGCCTCAGACACAACTCCAAATTAAAACTTTTAAATATATTTAAATCCCCAAAAGCCCAGACGTCACTGGACAATTTATTCTCGTTTTCCTTGGAAGCTATAAAAACTGTCCAAATCGTAGACAAGTTAAATAAAGAGTCTTAAAAAATACTTTGTTTGGTCTTCAACTAAACGTGCCTATATATATATATATATATATATATATATATATATATATATATATATATATATAGATAGATAGATAGATAGATAGATAGATAGATAGATAACCACAAAGAAAACCTTAAATATTCATTTTGATTTACTGAGACTTTGCATTGAAGACTGAATATTTTAATATTCACGAAATAAATTATAACCAAAATGAATATTTAATTTTTTCTTCGTGATTATTATTATTATTATTATTATTATTATTATTAATAAATTCATTATTATATTTCCTTTGATTTCTGTTGGATACTCATTTCCTTCCGTGTTTCAAACCGACATCTAAGGTCAGAGATAATATTAGATTATTTATCACTGAGCATTTTTTGAGGGAAAAAACAAAACGAAAAAGATCACACATATTTTACATAGATAAATCGCTTTGTAATGTGCGAGCTGTACTTGGGAATACAATTATTTGTATTTCTTTTAGATATGGGCTACGAGGGACCCCTTCAATGAATCTATCGGAAATTTTGCTAATCAATCCGAGGGTTCCAACTACAACTGGAATTATTGATGTCCTCATGTGTCATATTTTTCTAGATTTCCACTTCAAGATCATTGCATTTCAATAGTTTTTTGAAGATCTCCAAATATACATTACAATGTGCAGGAACTGCCACGTCAATAAGAAAGCACATCCTGTTTTTTTGTGGTCTTTGATCACAATGTTTGGACGATTAGCTTTGATTGTTCTATCTGTGTGTATTGTAAAGTCCCATAAAATAGTTACAGGTCCTATCTCTGTAACCGAGTCTCGGTGATTTTCATGCCAATTACTTGCAGTTTTCTGATTTCGATTTCAAGGTCCTTGTATTTTGATAGCTTTTTGAAGATCTTCAAAGATACATTGCAGTCTGCAGGGACTGCCATATCAATAGGGAGGCACTTTTCTTTTGCTTGCGGTCTCTAATAACAATATCTGGGCGGTTAGCTTTGATTGTTTTATTATTATTATTATTATTATTATTATTATTATTATTATATTTCCTTTGATTTCTGTTGTATACTCGTTTCCTTCCGAGTTCCAGCCAGAGACCTGAGCTGAGAAATGTTTTTGGAATAAAAAATGAAGATCAGACATATTTTACATAATGTAATGTGCGATCTGTACTTGTGAATACAATTATTTGTATTTCTTTAAGACATGGGCTACGAGGCACCCCTTCAGTGAATCTATCGGAACTTTTGCTAATCAATCCGAGGGCTCCAACTACAACTGGAATTATTGATGTCCTCATGTGTCACATTTTTCTAGATTTCCACTTCAAGATTCTTGTATTTTGATAGTTTTTTGAGGATATTCAAATATAAATTGCAATCAGCAGAACTGCCATGCCAACGAGAAAGCACATTCTGTTTCCGTTTATTATTATTATTATTATTATTATTATTATTATTATTATTATTATTATTATTATTATTATTATTCTCTGTAGTCTACATTGAACTCTCCCAGGATTAATGTGTTCCTTGGAATTATCGCTACCAGTCACAAACTGGTAATATATATATATATATATATATATATATATTTCTTTTCCAAAATCTAAGACATCTAATATAAAGTCATCCCGAAACCTAAGATTTCCCCAAATCTAAGTGATTCCACATAATGACTTCCCAAAATCTGGGATTTCCCATATAAATGTTTCCAAAAATCTAAATGTTCCCACGTAAAGGCTTTCCAAAATAGAAGTGTTCCTAAATAAAGTTTTCCCAAAATCTAATAATTCAGGTATTATTTGTTTTTTTTCCAAATCGGGGATTTCCTATATAATGACTTTCCAAAATTCAATTCTTTCCTAAAATATAAGGAATCCGATATAAAGACTTACCAAAAAATCCATCCAATATAAAGTTTCCGCAAAATCTACGTCTTTCCATATAATGACATCCCAAAATCTAAGACTTCCTATAGAAATACTTCCCAAAATGTAAGTTTTTTCCATATAATTACATCCAAAAGATTAAGACTTCCTATGTAATGACTTCCAAATATCTAAGATTAACCTTATAAATACTTTACAAAATCTATGACTTCCTATATAAATGCTTCTCTAAATCCAAGTATTCCCATATAAACGTCTTCAAAAAATCTAAGACTTCCGTTATAAAGGCCTCCAAAAATCTAAGAATTCCTATATAAAGGCATCCCAAAATCTAAGAATTCCTATATAAAGGCATCCCAAAATCTAAGAATTGCGATATAAAGACCTCGCAAAATCAAAGAATGCCTATATAAAAGCCTTCCAAAATTTAAGAATTCCTATATAAAGGCATCCCAAAATCTAAGAGTTCCTATATAAAGGCTTCCTAAAATCTAAGAATTCTTATATAAAGGCATCCCAACATCTAAAAATACCTAAAGAGCTGCCAAAATGTAAGAATTGCGATATAAAGACCTCCCAAAATCTAAGAATTCCTATATAAAGACCTCCCAAAATCTAAAAATTGCTATATGAAGGCCTCCCAAAATCTAAGAATTCTTATATAGCGACTTTCCAAAATGAATGTATTTATTTCCAAAATGTAAAACTTCTTTCATAATGAAATCCAATATGTAATTGTTTCCATGTAATGACTTCTCAAAATCTGAGTTTTCCCATATAATGTTTCCCCAAATCTAAAACATCAGTATAATGACATCCCAAAATTAAATAACTCGTATATAATGACTACATAAAATCCCAAACTTCCCAATGAATTGCTCCCGTAAATCAAAGTAGTCCCATATAATGACGCACCAAAATCTAATATTTCTCATATAATGATTTACTCAATTCATTTTCGATCCATATGGAATTAGCACTAACAGCTAAAGTAGATAGCACATGTAAGTGGAAAAGCAAATAATGATATAATCAACATGTTGACATTTCACACAACTTCAAACAAAAGGTTAGAAAGGAAACTCCCATCAATACTGGAAAGAGTGATGACAGCTACTGGAGTTGAAAAGAGAAAATAATGACATAATCAATATGTTGACATTGCACACAACTTCAAACAAAAGGTTAGAAAAGAAAACTCCCATTAATACTTGAAAGAGCGATAACACATAATTGTCTTGAGAAGAGAAATAATGACATAATCCAGATGTTGACGTTCCACACTACTTCAAGCAAAAGTTTACGAAGGAAACCCTCATTAATACGGAAAAGAGAGGTAATGGTCTTTGGACTTGAGGAAACTATTTTCTTAAAGAAATTATTTTAATAGAGAGATTTTATAAATTCCAACCAACAGTAGCACTGAATTTTCGGTCCATTAATGCTGAATGTTTTCTCATAAGGTAACGCATAATATTACAGTTACCATTACTATATATGAAGTAGTCTCTGTTACTCCTTATCGTGGTGGAGTCTGAGAACGATAACAGTTGAAGGTCATAAAATCAAATGTGTCGGTCACTTCCTGGGTAGTTGAGGCCCACCTTAAACAAATTCACGCAATCGGCACTTTATTTCTATTCTGATATTCTTTCACCTTTAACTAACTCTTCCTGTTATCGAAATGGATTGGGGCCGATTCCAGCGTGCAGCACCATAGAAAGTGCCTTAAAACCATACGATGGGTTGACCCAAGCCTTTTGAGTGAAATTGGGTAGACGGAACTCTTTGGAGCCGTCGATAGCTGTGCAAGCACGAAGCCACAAGTCATCATGGCCGAGGACTTGATCGTCTTGGCCTTGTTCAAATTGTTATTCACGGTAGATAACACGCTCTCTCCCAGAAACTGTAAGTAAGTATGAGGGTCAAAACGACGATAGGAAATGGATGACGGGGGTAGTTTTTTGGTGAAAGAAGTTTCTAGACCTGAACCTACATGTTGGCAGCGACTGTCAACGAGGTGGCCATTAATGGCGACGACTGCTGGACAGATCACCACCTTGTCACCAGACGCATGAATCCCGTGTGTTTCTGTGTATATATATTAGGTTGGTGCAAAAAAATTACGTAATAATATCGTTTTTTGACGTATTTTTTAAGGTCAAAAACGATATTATTACGTCATTAATTTGCACCAACCTAATATATATATATATATATATATATATATATATATATATATATATATATATATATATATATACACACACATATATGTCTATATATATATATATATATATATATATATATACACATATATATGTGTGTGTGTGTGAATATATATATATGTGTGTGTGTGTGTGTGTGTATACACACACACTCACACATAGATAGATAGATAGATAGATAGATAGATAGATAGATATGGGCGCGTAGCCGAGTGATTAAAACGTTCGCTTTCTGAGACCATGAGACCCGGGTTCGAATCTCACC
Organism: Acanthosepion lycidas; assembly: GCA_963932145.1. Taxonomy (NCBI): domain Eukaryota; kingdom Metazoa; phylum Mollusca; class Cephalopoda; order Sepiida; family Sepiidae; genus Acanthosepion; species Acanthosepion lycidas. The sequence continues at coordinate 32,586,743 of OZ010610.1, read as the reverse complement.
ATGGTCGATTTGCCAGGAAGGAGAATTCCTTATGTTATCGCACTAGATTGGGGCCTATTCCAGCGTGCAGAACCATAGAAAGTGCCTTAAAACCATACGATGGGTTGACCCAAGCCTTGTGCGTGAAATTGGTTAGACGGAACTCTTTGGAGCCGTCGATAGCTGTGCAAGCACGAAGCCACAAGTCATCATGCCCGAGGACGTGATCGTCTTGGCCTTGTTCAAATTGTTATTCACGCTAGATAACACGCTCTCTCCCAGAAACTGTAAGTAAGTATGAGGGTCAAGCAGCTCAGGAACTGACAGCCCAGACACCAGCACATATGATTCGATTATAGTATTGAAAACTTGTGCAGAACGAACCACACTTTTTGAAGGGCCGAATAAGGAGACCTGGTGCACTACGTGTACAAGATCCCCAAGGTTTTGAATTCAGAGTTATCCTTCTCCTAGATCAGTTGCCAGCCAAAGCTATTGCAAAGTAACTCCATTTTTTAAGTATGGGTGTCCATCCAGGAGTCCTGACTTAACACACTTTGACTTTTTCGGGGGTGGGGTGAGGATTGGTTAAAGGAGCAAGTCTTCTATACGAAACCAAGACTGTGTCTTCCATACTACAAGAGTTCCTGGTGAAATAAGTTGATGTGAATGCTGGGCGGCTCGAGAAGCGAAATTTGGTGCCCATATCGAATTTTACATAAAACCTCATGGTAAATGCTTTCCTCTCATGTACATTTCTTGTAAAAATTATAGTTCATAAATAAATTATAATGGGGATTTATTTTCAATCACCCTGTATATATATATATATATATATATATATATATGTATATATATATATATATATATATATATATATGTGTGTGATCTTACCTACTAGAAATAAAAAGTAAAACTAAAAATACATAATGCGTTGAGAATATGAAAAAGAGAGGAAAGTGCGAAGAGAAACGTGGACAGAATGGATAAAGATCAGCTTTGTAACTTGGAGAGTGGCTGCCTTCAAAAACGGTAAGCATATAACTCAGTCATGCTTCAGGTAAGGCTATTGATCTGATTGGTCAATGATAATGGGCCGCTTGTGTGATAGCTGCCAAGTCGTATCAGACGGCCGACTCATGGCTTGATACAAAAACAAAAGGCTGAAAAAGAAATTCTGAAAGTAATTCTTAGATAAAGTAAATTTTCCCTTATACCTTCTTACTTATATGTCCGTCCTTTCTTTCGATTGCAACGTTAAACCTGATATGTGCTCAACGTCCTTTGTATTATCTCATTTTTATATCCGAACTCGTATCCTCATCATTATGATTTAGATTATTCGATTTTGGACAAGTAATAGTTTTAGTCCTGATCTATTCTCTTAGGATTGCTCCAACAGATAGCCTCTTCTTTTTGTTTTAATAATATTTATATCAAGATATGTTCAAAACCAGAGTATTGTTTGAAATATTAACCTAAAGAAAACAGAATGTACATTTATCAGTAAAAGAGACAGCCTAAATTCATCTTCATTTATATTCCGTCTACTGTTTGGCTTTTCACTATCCCACCCTCTCTATTCCCTGTTCTGCCAGCTTGCTGGATAAGTTACTGGCTGTCTCCATCTGCCTTTCTTACACATATGTCATGTGTGTGTCAAATATTCTAAGCCTTCTTTCCTCATTATATTTCTTAGATCTCTTTCCAGGTGTAATTGTCCCTTTTGCTTCCGTTTTCCTTAAAACCTTCTCGTTGCTTAAATTCCCCGTTCATGCTATTCTCAGATTCCTTTTGTAGAACATTCTGCTGCTTCAAGTCTCTTCTTCCTCTGTTTTGAAATTCTCCAGCATTTACTGCCATATCGGATGATTGATAATATATCAGCAGTCTTTTCTTTATTTATCGTGATACTTTTCCTGTTTCTTAATACCTTTCTTAGCTTTTTAAAGACCTCTTTTACTATTCCAATGCGCCATAGGGTTTCTGTGTCTCATTTTCCGTCATCTATTAAAACCCGTCCCAGAAACAATTTAGACAGACTAAGTTACATATCGGGAATGTCAAAAACAAGATGGTGTCTAACTTTAACTGTTTAATTCTTTGTTTACCAACAGATAATGGAAAGTATGACACGAATATCAAAAGTTGCAGAGGAACAAAAATAAGAAAAGGCCTTTCAAAAATTTAACAAAATATTCTTTTAATATGTGCCCTGTCCCTTCAGGACGTAGTCGATCATGACCCTCCACACAATACATAATAATGACATGACATCAGCTTAGAATTTCACATGGGAATAAAATCAGACAGTTTTCTCCTTCTTTTATGTGTCCTGTCCCTTCAGGCCGTGGATGATCGTGTCTCTCCAAAACTTCTTTCCTTTTCTTGGCCTAAATAATTTTTAAAACCTTTGCCATTCATCATTGTTCTTCGTTCATCTACTCATACAAACAAGGTAAATAGATGACTCGCTGTTTCCCCTTATTTCTTTCACATTCAATAAGTCATTTGAGTATTAAATTCTCCAAATCTTCTTTCCTCATGAAATTTACTTATTATTTAAATTTCAGCACTTTTCTGATTGCACGTATTGGTTTGTTTCTTGTTCCCACTTTTCTGAAGACGGTCTCTTTAATGACAGGTTTTGTCTATAGAATTATCAGCATTCGTTCGTTAAAACACATTTATGTTGCTTTAAGTCACTTCTCTTGTAGTCCAGCAATTTTTTTGTATCTGAGAAAATCTTTCAACCTCTTAAGACTTGAGGCAATAGAAATGTGGTCCTTATCAATCCTTTGTGGTTTATTTAAATCGGAAACTTATTTTGGATCGTAAGAAGAATTCTTTTTTTTTCTTCTTTCCAAGCTAATCTTGAATTATCTCTTTTGACTAAAAACGATTTTTAAAAGTTTGTTTTAACATGTCGTCTTAAATATATAATAGATAGTTGAAAATATGTTCAAGTCCTTGAGAAAGTGTATTAATTTCTATGCTTGAGTTCTGGTAAAAACATGTAATGATAACAGCAAAAAATTGCAATATGAGCACTCGTAAAAAATAGGTGGCTGATGACATTAGGTTTATAATACTCAGAAATTCATGCATGGACGCCGGAGCGTACAACGTAATAAATATGGCGACAAATAAAGGGTTCAGTTCGATATTCCAACCACCTGAAGAAGGCCGGAGCGTACAACGTAATAAATATGGCGACAAAGATGAGGAGAATAGTCCGAATAATGTAAATAATGAATTTTCTTGCTGGGTCTTTATAGCTGAACGCTGTTCCATGGTCATGTAATCCAGGTGAGATAAATAGATTAAAGGAAGCCAATCGTTGAGAATTTTCAACTATATTGATCGAAAAGATAACAAATATACTAAACCCATTTAAATCGCGCGTTGGAATTAATTTTGTCCTGAATATGGGGATCGCCTTTGAGTGTGTATTCCGCATAACGAAAACAGTTCGTGTATAGCGGTATCAAAACGTATAGAATTCCAAAAGGAAACCTGTGAGATCGTCGGTGAAGCAAAATGAGCCGCCGATAACATACTAAAAACTGCTCTTCACCCAAAGAACATATTTAACATATCATGCTATATCAGGCCGGCTCGTTCTCTGGTCTTCTAAATGGGAAGTTCAATTTTTGTCTGAATTCCTGTCATGAGGAGTTATCATTATTTACGTTGTTTATATTTCTGAGATGAGGTATTATGTACACTATTTACATTATTCGGACTATTGTCCTCACCTTTGTCGCCATATTTATTACAACGTTGTACGCTCCGACCTTCTTCAGGTGGTTGGAATATCGAACTGAACACTTTATTTCTCTCGTTAGGGTAGACTTTTCTAGTTCCACGTGTCATGTTTAATGGATGTCAGTTATCAGTTATCTCTTGTTAATTCCCCTCTCCAAGTTCTCCACTGCCTTAACCAGGTATTGAACTCACACTCTTTGGGTCCTGTCACTGGATCTGACTAACGCCTTTATCCCCTGTGACATGTGACCTCAAAGACACATGGCACAGTGGTTCAATACCTGGCTAAGAAAAATTTGAGAGATGAATTAACAGGAGATAACTAACATCCATTAGACGTGGCACGTCGAACTAGAACCGTCTACCCCAGTGAGCGAAATAAAGGGTTCAGTTCGACATTCCAAACACCTGAAGAAGGCTGGTGCATACAACGGCCGAAACGTTGTGATAAACATGGCGACAAAGTTGAGGACAATAATCTGAATAATGTAAATAGTGTAATATTTAGTCTATTTACATCTATGACAAGCAGCGGCAGCACTCATCAGCAGACAGGTTATGCTTCACTATAATGAATTAAAGCGTTAGTTTTTGAATTTTGGGTCATACAGTTTAGTCCTGGGACGGGAAGTTTGTACTTCGACGTTGTGAAAGAGCGAACATTAACTGATTAGTACTCAAAATAAGAACTAGTCAAGATATCCCTAGCCATGGGCTGTGAAACAAAACAGTCTACTCCTGTAGAATAGATAAAGAGTTCGGAATTACCTGTACGTTACCTGGATGGGCATACACCTGATGAATGCTCAAGGACACAAAGGTCGAAACGTTATGATAACAACAGCAAAAATAAGGCTAAGGGTCCACTTGTAAGTAGAAGTGTCCTTTCTTCCCAACGTAATTTCTCGTTTATTCAGCGGCCCTTATTGAGTATTGAGTATTGAGTCGCTTATAGCCTCGTAAACCGTGTTAACTTAAATGGGGTATAGTATTCTTCGGTTTCTTAATACATAGGTCACGAACCTGTGGCATTGGATTCAAATGTAGCTCTTCTGCCTCTACCTCAAGTGGCTCTTTATTAGGATCTCTGGAAAATATATTTCTCCTTTGTTATTATTATTCTGCTAAAAGAGTAAACGACCCCTATCCTAACCCGGGCTTTTTTTATTTATTTTCCCTCACAAGTGCTTTCCATATTTTATTTCTACACTTGTGTTTGGAAAAGGATGTTTGTTATTTTCGTTGATTCAGTGGCGGGGAAATGCATGAACAATCTGAAAGACTTGGGTCTGACGCTTTTGTTTTTGTTTTACACTAGCAGCATGGCCCGGCGTTGCCCGTGCTTGATTCAAAAATCATACGACTCATACAGCAATCGCTATCACTTGGCTTAAAATATTTTTGCCCTTTCTTGCCTTTGAAGGAGTATCCTTTGCCGTGCTGATGTTGCTACATGCCTTACTTCTTGCCTATCTCACACTGCAAATTTTTTTCTTAGCTCTATACTAAACATTAAATATGTTACGAAAAAAGAACTAAACAAAATGAACACAAAACAATCAGCTTTAAAAAAGGACTCATAACTGGAAAAACCGAATGAAAAAAAAAATGTTAACAACAAATACTTTTTCACACTCAACCCAGTTCTGCAGAATCAGAATCAACGTTGAGTTTAAGCAAGCGAATGAGTAAAGTACCATGCAGATTTAAATTTTTCCCACTTGTGACGAATGCAGCTATCAATTTTTTTTTTTTGCGTGCTAGCATGCTAGTTAATACTCGTGTCAGTCAGATGTTGGCTCTCACGCTGGCCAATAGAATTTTCCTGCCTATTTGTGGCAGCCAGCTATAGGCTCTAACTCTGGCCAGTAGAAAATGGCCGCAAACTACATGAAGACTGCCGTAGAAGCATGAAAAATCGATTATTTCCACTATCGATGGGAGTTGGGAAATGAACACTTGGTCTTGGCGTTGCCGCTAACTTGGAGCATGTGCATGTAAATTTTGGTGCAAATCTGTCGAAAATTTCGGCCGTGCATTCGTTACACACACACACATACATACATACACATACACATCCTGCTTTTATAGAGATATCCATTTTGGCGCTAAAGAAATAACGAAAGTTCATTGAGGCAAATGAAAGATAGGCCATTGTATAATGCCGATAAGATAACAATAAACGTGATTAAGACTTCATTTGTGGGGATATTGTCCTGGAGTACTTGCTATATAGAAAGACCAGTATTACATAACAGTTCTGAATACAATCTTAATTGTCTATAAAGCTAAAATATACTGCTTCTATTTCCTCACATTCCAGTAATGTCCTCTTCTAATTGGATCTCATTCCAAAGAAATATTATGTTGTTAATTTCACTCTCATCTTTCGCTAGGCATCGTGCAATGAACCGTTTCCTAAAAGAGAGAGAAAGAGAGGTTATGGACTTTCTTTTATAGTCCTGAATTCAAGTTGCTAATTTCACTTTAATCTATCACTTGGCATCATGCTATGAACATTTTCCTGAAAGAGAGAGAAAGAGATGTTATGGATCTTCCTTTTATAGTCCTTAATTCGATATATCTGTAAAACTAATATCCATTTTTTTCTTCAATTTTCTCACTTTCCAGTAACATTCTTTACTAATCAGATCTCATTCCAAAAATGAGAAAACACGTTGCTAATTTCACCTCCATCTTTTTCTAGGTATCACAGTATGAAACTTTTCCTAAAAGAGAGAGAAAGTGAGGTTATGCCACGTTCTTTTATAGTCCTGAATTCAAGTTGATAATTTCACTTTAATCTATCTCTTGGCATCATGCTATGAACATTTTCCTGAAAGAGAGAGAAAGAGAGGTTATGGATCTTCCTTTTATAGTCCTGAATTCAATATGTCTGTAAAGCTAATATCAACTTCTTTGTCCAATTTTGTCACTTTCCATTGATGTTCTTTACTAATCAGATTTCATTCCAAAGAATGACATCACGTTGTTAATTTCAGTTTAATCTTTCTGTAGGTATCATGCTATGAGCATTTTGCTGAAAGTGAGAGAAATGTAGCTAATGCCACCTCCTTTTTATAGTCCAGAATTCAATTTTTCAGTAAAGCTAATATCCACTTTTTCTTCAATTTCCTCGCTTTCCAGTGATGTTCTTAACTAATAGGATCTAATTCCAAAGAAAGATGTTGTGTTGCTAATTTCACACTCATCTTTCTCTAAGCATCGTGCAATGAAACTTTTCCTAAAAGAGAGAGAAAGAGAGGTTATGACTCTTCCTTTTATAGTACTTATTTCAATATATCTGTAAAGCTAATATCCACTTCTAATTTTCTCACTTTCCATTGGTGTTTTTTACTAATCAGATCTCATTCCAAAAAAGAGACAACACATTGCTAATTTCTCTCACAGTTTTTTCTAAGTATCGTAGTATGAAACTTTTCCTAAAAGAGAGAGAAAGAGAGGTTGTCACACCTTGTTTTATAGTCCTGAATTCATCTTGCTAATTTTATTTTAATCTTTCTCTAGGCATCATGCTATAAACCTTTCCTGAAAGAGAGAGAAATGTATTTAATTTCATTTCTTTTATAATCCGGAATTCTATTTGTCAGTAAAGCTAATATCCACTTATTTTTCAATTTACTCACTTTCCGAAGCATGTTCTTTACTAATAGGATCTAATTCCAAAGAAAGATGTTGTGTTGCTAATTCCACTCTCATCATTCCTTAGACATCATGCTATGAAACATTTCCTGAAAGACTAGCTTCTTAATGTCAGTAGTTTTATGCATAAAAACTGATAGAAAATGAAGCTACAATATGTCGCAGGTAAATCATGCTGGATGTTTCTTCAGCCAAATTCAGTTAGTATAATTTGAAAAGCAGCAGTTGATGTTATATTCAGTTTCAAATCAGATTTCCTTCTCTCTTTTATGTCCTTCCTTTGAAAACACCTGTAGTTAAAGCCATTTTAAGTGAGAATTTCAATTAGGTTCTTAATTGCAGTTGATTTATTTATAAAAACTGATAGAATGTGACGATACAATATGGCGCAGATAAATCATGCTGGATGCATCTTCAGGCAAATTCAGTTAGTATACTTGAAAAAGGAGCAGTTGATGTTATATTAAGTTTCATATCAGATTTCCTTCTCTCTTTTATTACCTTTCTCATGAAAACACTTGTTTTTAAAGACATTTTAAGTGAGAATTTCAATTAGGTTCTTAATTTCAGTTGATTTATGATTAAAACTGACGGAATGTGATGATACAATATGGCGCAGGTAAATCATGCTGGATGCTTCTTCAGCCAAATTCAGTTAGTATAATTTAAGAGCAGGAGTTGATGTTATATTCAGTTTCAAATCAGATTTCCTTCTCTCTTTTATTACATTTCTCTTGAAAACATTTTTTTTAAAGATATTTTAAGTGAGAATTTCAATTAGGTTCTTAATTTCACTTGATTTATTGATAAAAACTGATAGAATGCGACAATACAATATGGCACAGATAAATCATACTGGACACTTCTTCAACCAAATTCAGTTAGTATAATTTAAAAAGCAGCAGTTGTTGTAATATTAAGTTTCAAATCAGATTTCCTTTACTCTTTTCTTACCATTCTCTTGAAAACACTTGTTTTTAAAGACATTTTAAGTGAGAATTACATTTAGGTTCATAATTTCAGTTGATTTATGCATAAAAACTGATAGAATGTGATGCTACAAAATGAAGCAGATAAATCATGCTGGATGCTTCTTATGCCAAATTCAGTTAGTATAATATAAAAAGCAGCAGTTGATATTATATTAAGTTTCAAATCAGATTTCCTTCTCTCTTTTATTACATTTCTCTTAAAAACACTTGTTTTTAAAGACATTTTTAAGTGAGAATTTCAATTAGGTTCTTAATTTCAGTTGATTTATGCATAAAAACTGATAGAATGTGACGCTACAATAAGGCACAGGTAAATCATGCTGGATGTTTCTTCAGCCAAATTCAATTAGTATAATTTGAAATGCAGCAGTTGATGTTATATTATGTTTCATATCAGATTTCCTTCTCTCTTTTATTACCTTTCCCTTGAAAACACTTGTTTTAAAGACATTTTAAGGGAGAATTTCAATTAGATTCTTAATTTCAGTTGATTTATGCTTAAAACTGATAGAATGTGACGATACAATAAGTCACAGGTAAATCATGCTGGATGCTTCTTCAGCCAAATTCAGTTAGTATAATTTGAAAAGCAGCAGTTGATGTTATATTAAGATTCATATCAGATTTCCTTCTCTCTTTAATTACCTTTCTCTTGAAAATACTTGTTTTTAAAGACATTTTAAGTGAGAATTTCAATTAGGTTCTTCATTTCAGTTGATTTATGCATAAAAATTGATAGAATGTGATGATACAATATGGTGCAGGTAAATCCTGCTGGATGATTCTTCAGTCAAATTCAGTTAGTATAATTTGAAAATCAGCTTTTGCTGTTATATTAAGATTCAAATCGGATTTCCTTCTCTCTTTTATTACCTTTCACTTGAAAACACTGGTTTTAAAAACGTTTTAAGCAAGAATTTCAAATAGGTTCTTAATTTAATTTGATTTATGCATAAAAACTGATAGAATGTGATGATACAATATGGCGCAGGTAAATCCTGCTGGATGCTTCTTCAGCCAAATTCAGTTAGTATAATTTGAAAAGCAGCAGTTGATGTTATATTAATTTTCAAATCAGATTTCCTTCTCTCTTTTATTACCTTTCTCTTGAAAACACTTGTTTTTAAAGACATTTTAAGTGAGAATTTCAATTAGGTTCTTCATTTCAGTTGATTTATGCATAAAAACTGATAGAATGTGATGCTACAATAAGGCATAGGTAAATCCTGCTAGAAGTTTCTTCAGCCAAATTCAGTTAGTATAATTTGAAAAGCAGCTTTTGATGATATATTAAGATTCAAATCAGATTTCCTTCTCTTTTCTTACCATTCTCTTCAAAACACTTGTTTTTAAAGACATTTTAAGTGAGAATTTCAATTAGGTTCTTAATTTCAGTTGATTTATACATAAAAACTGATAGAATGTGACGCTACAATAAGGCACAGGTAAATCATGCTGGATGCTTCTTCTGCTAAATTCAGTTAGTATAATTTGAAAAGCAGCAGTTGATGTCATATTAAGTTTCAAATCATATTTCCTTCTCTCTTTTATTACATTTCCCTTGAAAACAATTGTTTTTAAAGACATTTTAAGTGAGAATTTCAATTAGGTTCTTAATTTCACTTGAATTATGCATAAAAAATGATAGAATGTTACGCTACAATAAGGCACAGGTAAATACTGCTGGATGCTTCTTCAGCCAAATTCAGTTAGTATAATTTTAAAAGCAGCAGTTGATGTTATATTAGGTTTCATATCAGATTTCCTTCTCCCCTTTATTACTTTCTCTTGAAAACACTTGTTTTTAAAGACATTTTAAGTGAGAATTTCAATTAGGTTCTTAATTTCAAATGATTTATGCATAAAAATTGATAGAATGTGATGCTACAATAAGGCACAGGTAAATACTGCTGGATGCTTCTTCAGCCAAATTCAGTTAGTATAATTTTAAAAGCAGCAGTTGATGTTATATTAAGTTTCAAATCAGATTTCCTTCACTCCTTTATTACTTTCTCTTGAAAACACTTGTTTTTAAAGACATTTTAAATGAGAATTTCAATTAGGTTCTTAATTTCAGTTGATTTATGCATAAAAATTGATAGAATGTGACGACACAATATGGTGCAGGCAAATCCTGCTGGATACATCTTCAGCCAAATTCAGTTAGTATAATTTGAAAAGCAGCAGTTGATGTTATATTAAGATTCATATCAGATTTCCTTCTCTCTTTTATTACCTTTCTCTTGAAAACACTTGTTTTTAAAGACATTTTAAGTGAGAATTTCAATTAGGTTCTTAATTTCACTTGATTTATGCATAAAAACTGATAGAATGTGACGACACAATATGGTGCAGGCAAATCCTGCTGGATGCTTCTTCAGCCAAATTCAGTTAGTATAATTTGAAAAGCAGCTTTTGCTGTTATATTAAGTTTCAAATCGGATTTCCTTCTCTCTTTTATAACCTTTCTCTTGAAAACACTGGTTTTAAAAACGTTTTAAGTGAGAATTTCAATTAGGTTCTTAATTTAATTTGATTTGTGCATAAAAACTGATAGAATGTGTCGCTAAAATAAGGCACAGGTAAATCATGCTGGATGTTTCTTCAGCCAAATTCAGTTAGTATAATTTGAAAAGCAGCAGTTGATGTTATATTAAGTTTCATATCAGATTTCCTTCTCTCTTTTATTACCTTTCTCTTGAAAACACTTGATTTAAAGACATTTTAAGTGAGAATTTCAATTAGGTTCTTAATTTCACTTGAATTATGCATAAAAAATGATAGAATGTTACGCTACAATAAGGCACAGGTAAATACTGCTGGATGCTTCTTCAGCCAAATTCAGTTAGTATAATTTTAAAAGCAGCAGTTGATGTTATATTAGGTTTCATATCAGATTTCCTTCTCCCCTTTATTACTTTCTCTTGAAAACACTTGTTTTTAAAGACATTTTAAGTGAGAATTTCAATTAGGTTCTTAATTTCAGTTGATTTATGCATAAAAATTGATAGAATGTGATGCTACAATAAGGCACAGGTAAATACTGCTGGATGCTTCTTCAGCCAAATTCAGTTAGTATAATTTTAAAAGCAGCAGTTGATGTTATATTAAGTTTCAAATCAGATTTCCTTCACTCCTTTATTACTTTCTCTTGAAAACACTTGTTTTTAAAGACATTTTAAATGAGAATTTCAATTAGGTTCTTAATTTCAGTTGATTTATGCATAAAAATTGATAGAATGTGACGACACAATATGGTGCAGGCAAATCCTGCTGGATACATCTTCAGCCAAATTCAGTTAGTATAATTTGAAAAGCAGCAGTTGATGTTATATTAAGATTCATATCAGATTTCCTTCTCTCTTTTATTACCTTTCTCTTGAAAACACTTGTTTTTAAAGACATTTTAAGTGAGAATTTCAATTAGGTTCTTAATTTCACTTGATTTATGCATAAAAACTGATAGAATGTGACGACACAATATGGTGCAGGCAAATCCTGCTGGATGCTTCTTCAGCCAAATTCAGTTAGTATAATTTGAAAAGCAGCTTTTGCTGTTATATTAAGTTTCAAATCGGATTTCCTTCTCTCTTTTATAACCTTTCTCTTGAAAACACTGGTTTTAAAAACGTTTTAAGTGAGAATTTCAATTAGGTTCTTAATTTAATTTGATTTGTGCATAAAAACTGATAGAATGTGTCGCTAAAATAAGGCACAGGTAAATCATGCTGGATGTTTCTTCAGCCAAATTAAGTTAGTATAATTTTAAAAGCAGCAGTTGATGTTATATTAGGTTTCATATCAGATTTCCTTCTCTCTTTTATTACATTTCCCATGAAAACACTTGTTTTTAAAGACATTTTAAGTGAGAATTTCAATTTGGTTCTTAATTTCACTTGATTTATGCATAAAAACTGATAGAATGTGACGATACAATATGGTGCAAGTAAATCCTGCTGGATGCTTCTTAAGGCAAATTCAGTTAGTATAATTTGAAAGGCAGCATTTGATCTTATATTAATTTTCAAATCAGATTCCGTCTCTCTTTTATTACCTTTCTCTTGAAAACACTTGTTTTTAAAGACATTTTAAGTGAGAATTTCAATTAGGTTCTTAATTTCAGTTGATTTATGCATAAAAACTGATAGAATGTGACGCTACAATAAGGCACAGGTAAATCATGCTGGATGTTTCTTCAGCCAAATTCAGTTAGTATAATTTGAAAAGCAGCAGTTGATGTCATATTAAGTTTCAAATCATATTTCCTTCTCTCTTTTATTACATTTCCCTTGAAAACAATTGTTCTTAAAGACATTTTAAGTGAGAATTTCAATTAGGTTCTTAATTTCACTTGAATTATGCATAAAAAATGATAGAATGTTACGCTACAATAAGGCACAGGTAAATACTGCCGGATGCTTCTTCAGCCAAATTCAGTTAGTATAATTTTAAAAGCAGCAGTTGATGTTATATTAGGTTTCATATCAGATTTCCTTCTCCCCTTTATTACTTTCTCTTGAAAACACTTGTTTTTAAAGACATTTTAAGTGAGAATTTCAATTTGGTTCTTAATTTCACTTGATTTATGAATAAAAACTGATAGAATGTGACGATACAATATGGTGCAGGTAAATCCTGCTGGATGCTTCTTCAGGCAAATTCAGTTAGTATAATTTGAAAGGCAGCTTTTGATGTTATATTAATTTTCAAATCAGATTCCTTCTCTCTTTTATTACCTTTCTCTTGAAAACACTTGTTTTTAAAGACATTTTAAGTGAGAATTTCAATTAGGTTCTTAATTTCAGTTGATTTATGCATAAAAACTGATAGAATGTGATGCTACAATAAGGCACAGGTAAATCATGCTGGATGTTTCTTCAGCCAAATTCAATTAGTATAATTTGAAAAGCAGCAGTTGATGTTATATTATGTTTCATATCAGATTTCCTTCTCTCTTTTATTACCTTTCCCTTGAAAACACTTGTTTTTAAAGACATTTTAAGTGAGAATTTCAATTAGGTTCTTAATTTAATTTGATTTATGCATAAAAACTGATAGAATGTGTCGCTAAAAAATGGCACAGGTAAATCATGCTGGATGTTTCTTCAGCCAAATTCAGTTAGTATAATTTGAAAAGCAGCAGTTGATGTTATATTAAGTTTCATATCAGATTTCCTTCTCTCTTTTATTACCTTTCTCTTGAAAACACTTAATTTAAAGACATTTTAAGTGAGAATTTCAATTAGGTTCTTAATTTCACTTGAATTATGCATGAAAAATGATAGAATGTGACGATACAATATGGTGCAAGTAAATCCAGCTGGATGCTTCTTAAGGCAAATTCAGTTAGTATAATTTGAAAGGCAGCATTTGATGTTATATTAATTTTCAAATCAGATTCCGTCTCTCTTTTATTACCTTTCTCTTGAAAACACTTGTTTTTAAAGACATTTTAAGTGAGAATTTCAATTAGGTTCTTAATTTCAGTTGATTTATGCATAAAAACTGATAGAATGTGACGCTACAATAAGGCACAGGTAAATCATGCTGGATGTTTCTTCAGCCAAATTCAATTAGTATAATTTGAAAAGAAGCAATTGATGTTATATTATGTTTCATATCAGATTTCCTTCTCTCTTTTATTACCTTGCCCTTGAAAACACTTGTTTTTAAAGACATTTTAAGGGAGAATTTCAATTAGGTTCATAATTTCAGTTGATTTATGCATAAAAACTGATTGAATGTGACGATAAAATATGGTGCAGGTAAACCCTGCTGGATGCTTCTTCAGCCAAATTCAGTTAGTATTATTTGAAAAGCAGCAGTTGTTGTAATATTAAGATTTCCTTTACACTTTTCTTACCATTCTCTTGAAAACACTTGTTTTTATAGACATTTTAAGTGAGAATTACATTTAGGTTCATAATTTCAGTTGATTTATGCATAAAAACTGATAGAATGTGATGCTACAAAATGAAGCAGATAAATCATGCTGGATGCTTCTTATGCCAAATTCAGTTAGTATAATATAAAAAGCAGCAGTTGATATTATATTAAGTTTCAAATCAGATTTCCTTCTCTCTTTTATTACATTTCTCTTAAAAACACTTCTTTTTAAAGACATTTTTAAGTGAGAATTTCAATTAGGTTCTTAATTTCAGTTGATTTATGCATAAAAACTGATAGAATGTGACGCTACAATAAGGCACAGGTAAATCATGCTGGATGTTTCTTCAGCCAAATTCAATTAGTATAATTTGAAATGCAGCAGTTGATGTTATATTATGTTTCATATCAGATTTCCTTCTCTCTTTTATTACCTTTCCCTTGAAAACACTTGTTTTAAAGACATTTTAAGGGAGAATTTCAATTAGATTCTTAATTTCAGTTGATTTATGCTTAAAACTGATAGAATGTGACGATACAATAAGTCACAGGTAAATCATGCTGGATGCTTCTTCAGCCAAATTCAGTTAGTATAATTTGAAAAGCAGCAGTTGATGTTATATTAAGATTCATATCAGATTTCCTTCTCTCTTTAATTACCTTTCTCTTGAAAATACTTGTTTTTAAAGACATTTTAAGTGAGAATTTCAATTAGGTTCTTCATTTCAGTTCATTTATGCATAAAAATTGATAGAATGTGATGATACAATATGGTGCAGGTAAATCCTGCTGGATGAATCTTCAGTCAAATTCAGTTAGTATAATTTGAAAATCAGCTTTTGCTGTTATATTAAGATTCAAATCGGATTTCCTTCTCTCTTTTATTACCTTTCTCTTGAAAACACTGGTTTTAAAAACGTTTTAAGCGAGAATTTCAAATAGGTTCTTAATTTAATTTGATTTATGCATAAAAACTGATAGAATGTGATGATACAATATGGCGCAGGTAAATCCTGCTGGATGCTTCTTCAGCCAAATTCAGTTAGTATAATTTGAAAAGCAGCAGTTGATGTTATATTAAGTTTCAAATCAGATTTCCTTCTCTCTTTTATTACCTTTCTCTTGAAAACACTTGTTTTTAAAGACATTTTAAGTGAGAATTTCAATTAGGTTCTTCATTTCAGTTGATTTATGCATAAAAACTGATAGAATGTGATGCTACAATAAGGCATAGGTAAATCCTGCTAGAAGTTTCTTCAGCCAAATTCAGTTAGTATAATTTGAAAAGCAGCTTTTGATGATATATTAAGATTCAAATCAGATTTCCTTCTCTTTTCTTACCATTCTCTTCAAAACACTTGTTTTTAAAGACATTTTAAGTGAGAATTTCAATTAGGTTCTTAATTTCACTTGAATTATGCATAAAAAATGATAGAATGTTACGCTACAATAAGGCACAGGTAAATACTGCTGGATGCTTCTTCAGCCAAATTCAGTTAGTATAATTTTAAAAGCAGCAGTTGATGTTATATTAGGTTTCATATCAGATTTCCTTCTCCCCTTTATTACTTTCTCTTGAAAACACTTGTTTTTAAAGACATTTTAAGTGAGAATTTCAATTAGGTTCTTAATTTCAGTTGATTTATGCATAAAAATTGATAGAATGTGATGCTACAATAAGGCACAGGTAAATACTGCTGGATGCTTCTTCAGCCAAATTCAGTTAGTATAATTTTAAAAGCAGCAGTTGATGTTATATTAAGTTTCAAATCAGATTTCCTTCACTCCTTTATTACTTTCTCTTGAAAACACTTGTTTTTAAAGACATTTTAAATGAGAATTTCAATTAGGTTCTTAATTTCAGTTGATTTATGCATAAAAATTGATAGAATGTGACGACACAATATGGTGCAGGCAAATCCTGCTGGATACATCTTCAGCCAAATTCAGTTAGTATAATTTGAAAAGCAGCAGTTGATGTTATATTAAGATTCATATCAGATTTCCTTCTCTCTTTTATTACCTTTCTCTTGAAAACACTTGTTTTTAAAGACATTTTAAGTGAGAATTTCAATTAGGTTCTTAATTTCACTTGATTTATGCATAAAAACTGATAGAATGTGACGATACAATATGGTACAGGTAAATCCTGCTGGATGCTTCTTCAGCCAAATTCAGTTAGTATAATTTGAAAAGCAGCTTTTGCTGTTATATTAAGTTTCAAATCAGATTTCCTTCTCTCTTTTATAACCTTTCTCTTGAAAACACTGGTTTTAAAATTGTTTTAAGTGAGAATTTCAATTAGGTTCTTAATTTAATTTGATTTATGCATAAAAACTGATAGAATGTGTCGCTAAAATAAGGCACAGGTAAATCATGCTGGATGTTTCTTCAGCCAAATTCAGTTAGTATAATTTGAAAAGCAGCAGTTGATGTTATATTAAGTTTCATATCAGATTTCCTTCTCTCTTTTATTACCTTTCTCTTGAAAACACTTGATTTAAAGACATTTTAAGTGAGAATTTCAATTTGGTTCTTAATTTCACTTGAATTATGCATAAAAAATGATAGAATGTGATGCTACAATAAGGCACAGGTAAATACTGCTGGATGCTTCTTCAGCCAAATTAAGTTAGTATAATTTTAAAAGCAGCAGTTGATGTTATATTAGGTTTCATATCAGATTTCCTTCTCTCTTTTATTACCTTTCCCATGAAAACACTTGTTTTTAAAGACATTTTAAGTGAGAATTTCAATTTGGTTCTTAATTTCACTTTATTTATGCATAAAAACTGATAGAATGTGACGATACAATATGGTGCAAGTAAATCCTGCTGGATGCTTCTTAAGGCAAATTCAGTTAGTATAATTTGAAAGGCAGCATTTGATCTTATATTAATTTTCAAATCAGATTCCTTCTCTCTTTTATTACATTTCCCTTGAAAACAATTGTTCTTAAAGACATTTTAAGTGAGAATTTCAATTAGGTTCTTAATTTCACTTGAATTATGCATAAAAAATGATAGAATGTTACGCTACAATAAGGCACAGGTAAATACTGCCGGATGCTTCTTCAGCCAAATTCAGTTAGTATAATTTTAAAAGCAGCAGTTGATGTTATATTAGGTTTCATATCAGATTTCCTTCTCCCCTTTATTACTTTCTCTTGAAAACACTTGTTTTTAAAGACATTTTAAGTGAGAATTTCAATTAGGTTCTTAATTTCAGTTGATTTATGCATAAAAACTGATAGAATGTGACGATACAATATGGTGCAGGTAAATCCTGCTGGATGCTTCTTCAGCCAAATTCAGTTAGTATAATTTGAAAAGCAGCAGTTGATGTTATATTAAGTTTCAAATCAGATTTCCTTCTCTCCTTTATTACTTTCTCTTGAAAACACTTGTTTTTAAAGACATTTTAAATGAGAATTTCAATTAGGTTCTTAATTTCAGTTCATTTATGCATAAAAACTGATAGAATGTGATGCTACAATAAGGCACAGCTAAATACTGCTGGATGATTCTTCAGCCAAATTCAGTTAGTATAATTTTAAAAGCAGCAGTTGATGTTATATTAGGTTTGATATCAGATTTCCTTCTCTCTTTTATTACCTTTCCCATGAAAACACTTGTTTTTAAAGACATTTTAAGTGAGAATTTCAATTTGGTTCTTAATTTCACTTGATTTATGAATAAAAACTGATAGAATGTGACGATACAATATGGTGCAGGTAAATCCTGCTGGATGCTTCTTCAGGCAAATTCAGTTAGTATAATTTGAAAGGCAGCTTTTGATGTTATATTAATTTTCAAATCAGATTCCTTCTCTCTTTTATTACCTTTCTCTTGAAAACACTTGTTTTTAAAGACATTTTAAGTGAGAATTTCAATTAGGTTCTTAATTTCAGTTGATTTATGCATAAAAACTGATAGAATGTGATGCTACAATAAGGCACAGGTAAATCATGCTGGATGTTTCTTCAGCCAAATTCAATTAGTATAATTTGAAAAGCAGCAGTTGATGTTATATTATGTTTCATATCAGATTTCCTTCTCTCTTTTATTACCTTTCCCTTGAAAACACTTGTTTTTAAAGACATTTTAAGTGAGAATTTCAATTAGGTTCTTAATTTAATTTGATTTATGCATAAAAACTGATAGAATGTGTCGCTAAAAAATGGCACAGGTAAATCATGCTGGATGTTTCTTCAGCCAAATTCAGTTAGTATAATTTGAAAAGCAGCAGTTGATGTTATATTAAGTTTCATATCAGATTTCCTTCTCTCTTTTATTACCTTTCTCTTGAAAACACTTAATTTAAAGACATTTTAAGTGAGAATTTCAATTAGGTTCTTAATTTCACTTGAATTATGCATGAAAAATGATAGAATGTGACGATACAATATGGTGCAAGTAAATCCAGCTGGATGCTTCTTAAGGCAAATTCAGTTAGTATAATTTGAAAGGCAGCATTTGATGTTATATTAATTTTCAAATCAGATTCCGTCTCTCTTTTATTACCTTTCTCTTGAAAACACTTGTTTTTAAAGACATTTTAAGTGAGAATTTCAATTAGGTTCTTAATTTCAGTTGATTTATGCATAAAAACTGATAGAATGTGACGCTACAATAAGGCACAGGTAAATCATGCTGGATGTTTCTTCAGCCAAATTCAATTAGTATAATTTGAAAAGAAGCAATTGATGTTATATTATGTTTCATATCAGATTTCCTTCTCTCTTTTATTACCTTGCCCTTGAAAACACTTGTTTTTAAAGACATTTTAAGGGAGAATTTCAATTAGGTTCATAATTTCAGTTGATTTATGCATAAAAACTGATTGAATGTGACGATAAAATATGGTGCAGGTAAACCCTGCTGGATGCTTCTTCAGCCAAATTCAGTTAGTATTATTTGAAAAGCAGCTTTTGATGTTATATTAATTTTCAAATCAGATTCCTTCTCTCTTTTATTACCTTTCTCTTGAAAAGACTTGTTTTTAAAGACATTTTAAGTGAGAATTTCAATTACGTTCTTAATTTCAGTTGATTTATGCATAAAAACTGATAGAATGTGACGATACAATAAGGCACAGGTAAATCATGCTGGATGCTTCTTCTGCTAAATTCAGTTAGTATAATTTGAAAAGCAGCAGTTGATTATCATATTAAGTTTCAAATCAGATTTCGTTCTCTCTTTTATTACCTTTCTCTTGAAAACACTTGTTTTTAAAGACATTTTAAGTGAGAATTTCAATTACGTTCTTAATTTCAGTTGATTTATGCATAAAAACTGATAGAATGTGACGATACAATATGGCGCAGGTAAATCTTGCTGGATCCTTCTTAGGCCAAATTCAGTTAGTGTAATTTGAAAAGTATCAGTTGATTTATATTAAGTTTCAAATCAGATTTCCTTCTCTCTTTTATTACCTTTCCCTTGAAAACAATTGTTTTTAAAGACATTTAAAGTGAGAATTTAAATTAGGTTCTTAATTTCAGTTGATTTATTCATAGAAATTGATAGAATGTGTCGCTACAATAAGGCACATGTAAATCATGCTGGAGGTTTCTTCAGACAAATTCAGTTAGTATAATTTGAAAAGCAGCAGTTGATGTTATATTAAGTTTCATATCAGATTTCCTTCTCTGCTTTATTACTTTCTCTTGAAAACACTTGTTTTTAAAGACATTTTAAATGAGAATTTCAATTAGGTTCTTAATTTCAGTTGATTTATGCATAAAAATTGATAGAATGTGACGACACAATATGGTACAGGTAAATCCTGCTGGATGCTTCTTCAGCCAAATTTAGTTAGTATAATTTGAAAAGTAGCAGTTGATGTTATATTAAGATTCATATCAGATTTCCTTCTCTCTTTTTTTTCCTTTCTCTTGAAAACACTTGTTTTTAAAGACATTTTAAGTGAGAATTTCAATTAGGTTCTTAATTTCACTTGATTTATGCATAAAAACTAATAGAATGTGACTATACAATATGGCGCAGGTAAATCCTGCTGGATGCTTCTTCAGCTAAATTCAATTAGTATAATTTGAAAAGCAGCAGTTGATGTTATATTAAGTTTCAAATCAGATTTCTTTCTCTCTTTTATTACCTTTCTCTTGAAAACACTTGTTTTTAAAGACATTTTAAGTGAGAAGTTCAATTTGGTTCTTAATTTCAGTTGATTTATGCATAAAAACTGATAGAATGTGACGCTACAATAAGGCACAGGTAATTCATGCTGGATGCTTCTTCAGACAAATTCAGTTAGTATAATTCAAAAAGCAGCTGTTAATGTTATATTAAGTTTCAAATCAGATTTCCTTCTCTCTTTTATTACATTTCCCTTGAAAATATTTGTTTTTAAAGACATTTTAAGTGAGAATTTCAATTACGTTCTTTATTTCAGTTGATTTATGCATAAAAACTGATAGAATGTGACGATACAATATGGTACAGGTAAATCAAGCTGGATGTTTCTTTAGCCAAATTCAGTTAGTATAATTCAAAAAGCAGCAGTTAATGTTATATTAAGTTTCAAATCAGATTTCTTTCTCTTTTTATTACCTTTCTTTTGAAAACAATTGTTTTTAAAGATATTTTAAGTGAGAAGTTCAATTAGGTTCTTAAATTCAGTTGATTTATGCATAAAAACTGATAGAATGTGACGATACAATATGGCGCAGGTAAATCTTGCTGGATCCTTCTTAGGCCAAATTCAGTTAGTGTAATTTGAAAAGTAGCTGTTGATTTATATTAAGTTTCAAATCAGATTTCCTTCTCTCTTTTATTACCTTTCCCTTGAAAACACTTGTTTTTAAAGACATTTAAAGTGAGAATTTAAATTAGGTTCTTAATTTAAGTTGATTTATTCATAAAAAATGATAGAATGTGATGCTACAATAAGGAACAGGTAAATCATGCTGGATGCTTCTTCAGACAAATTCAGTTAGTATAATTTTAAAAGCAGCAGTTGATGTTATATTAGGATTCATATCAGATTTCCTTCTCTCTTTTATTACCTTTCCCATGAAATCACTTGTTTTTAAAGATATTTTAAGTGAGAATTTCAATTACGTTCTTTATTTCAGTTGATTTATGCATAAAAACTGATAGAATGTGACGCTACAATAAGGCACAGGTAAATCATGCTTGATGTTTATTCAGCCAAATTCAGTTGGTATAATTTGAAAAGCAAACGTTGATGATATATTAAGTTTCAAATCAGATTTCCTTCTCTCTTTTATTACCTTTCCATTGAAAACACTTGTTTTTAAAGACATTTTAAGTGAGAATTTCAATTAGGTTATAATTTCAGTTGATTTATGCATAAAAACTGATAGAATGTGACGCTACAATAAGGCACAGGTAAATCATGCTGGATGCTTCTTCAGACAAATTCAGTTAGTAGAATTTAAAAAGCAGACGTTGATGTTATATTAAGATTCAAATCGGATTTCCTTCTCTCTTTTATTACCTTTCTCTTGAAAACACTGGTTTTAAAAACGTTTTAAGCGAGAATTTCAAATAGGTTCTTAATTTAATTTGATTTATGCATAAAAACTGATAGAATGTGATGATACAATATGGCGCAGGTAAATCCTGCTGGATGCTTCTTCAGCCAAATTCAGTTAGTATAATTTGAAAAGCAGCAGTTGATGTTATATTAAGTTTCAAATCAGATTTCCTTCTCTCTTTTATTACCTTTCTCTTGAAAACACTTGTTTTTAAAGACATTTTAAGTGAGAATTTCAATTAGGTTCTTCATTTCAGTTAATTTATGCATAAAAACTGATAGAATGTGATGCTACAATAAGGCATAGGTAAATCCTGCTAGAAGTTTCTTCAGCCAAATTCAGTTAGTATAATTTGAAAAGCAGCTTTTGATGATATATTAAGATTCAAATCAGATTTCCTTCTCTTTTCTTACCATTCTCTTCAAAACACTTGTTTTTAAAGACATTTTAAGTGAGAATTTCAATTAGGTTCTTAATTTCACTTGAATTATGCATAAAAAATGATAGAATGTTACGCTACAATAAGGCACAGGTAAATACTGCTGGATGCTTCTTCAGCCAAATTCAGTTAGTATAATTTTAAAAGCAGCAGTTGATGTTATATTAGGTTTCATATCAGATTTCCTTCTCCCCTTTATTACTTTCTCTTGAAAACACTTGTTTTTAAAGACATTTTAAGTGAGAATTTCAATTAGGTTCTTAATTTCAGTTGATTTATGCATAAAAATTGATAGAATGTGATGCTACAATAAGGCACAGGTAAATACTGCTGGATGCTTCTTCAGCCAAATTCAGTTAGTATAATTTTAAAAGCAGCAGTTGATGTTATATTAAGTTTCAAATCAGATTTCCTTCACTCCTTTATTACTTTCTCTTGAAAACACTTGTTTTTAAAGACATTTTAAATGAGAATTTCAATTAGGTTCTTAATTTCAGTTGATTTATGCATAAAAATTGATAGAATGTGACGACACAATATGGTGCAGGCAAATCCTGCTGGATACATCTTCAGCCAAATTCAGTTAGTATAATTTGAAAAGCAGCAGTTGATGTTATATTAAGATTCATATCAGATTTCCTTCTCTCTTTTATTACCTTTCTCTTGAAAACACTTGTTTTTAAAGACATTTTAAGTGAGAATTTCAATTAGGTTCTTAATTTCACTTGATTTATGCATAAAAACTGATAGAATGTGACGATACAATATGGTACAGGTAAATCCTGCTGGATGCTTCTTCAGCCAAATTCAGTTAGTATAATTTGAAAAGCAGCTTTTGCTGTTATATTAAGTTTCAAATCAGATTTCCTTCTCTCTTTTATAACCTTTCTCTTGAAAACACTGGTTTTAAAATTGTTTTAAGTGAGAATTTCAATTAGGTTCTTAATTTAATTTGATTTATGCATAAAAACTGATAGAATGTGTCGCTAAAATAAGGCACAGGTAAATCATGCTGGATATTTCTTTAGCCAAATTCAGTTAGTATAATTTGAAAAGCAGCAGTTGATGTTATATTAAGTTTCATATCAGATTTCCTTCTCTCTTTTATTACCTTTCTCTTGAAAACACTTGATTTAAAGACATTTTAAGTGAGAATTTCAATTTGGTTCTTAATTTCACTTGAATTATGCATAAAAAATGATAGAATGTGATGCTACAATAAGGCACAGGTAAATACTGCTGGATGCTTCTTCAGCCAAATTAAGTTAGTATAATTTTAAAAGCAGCAGTTGATGTTATATTAGGTTTCATATCAGATTTCCTTCTCTCTTTTATTACCTTTCCCATGAAAACACTTGTTTTTAAAGACATTTTAAGTGAGAATTTCAATTTGGTTCTTAATTTCACTTTATTTATGCATAAAAACTGATAGAATGTGACGATACAATATGGTGCAAGTAAATCCTGCTGGATGCTTCTTAAGGCAAATTCAGTTAGTATAATTTGAAAGGCAGCATTTGATCTTATATTAATTTTCAAATCAGATTCCTTCTCTCTTTTATTACATTTCCCTTGAAAACAATTGTTCTTAAAGACATTTTAAGTGAGAATTTCAATTAGGTTCTTAATTTCACTTGAATTATGCATAAAAAATGATAGAATGTTACGCTACAATAAGGCACAGGTAAATACTGCCGGATGCTTCTTCAGCCAAATTCAGTTAGTATAATTTTAAAAGCAGCAGTTGATGTTATATTAGGTTTCATATCAGATTTCCTTCTCCCCTTTATTACTTTCTCTTGAAAACACTTGTTTTTAAAGACATTTTAAGTGAGAATTTCAATTAGGTTCTTAATTTCAGTTGATTTATGCATAAAAACTGATAGAATGTGACGATACAATATGGTGCAGGTAAATCCTGCTGGATGCTTCTTCAGCCAAATTCAGTTAGTATAATTTGAAAAGCAGCAGTTGATGTTATATTAAGTTTCAAATCAGATTTCCTTCTCTCCTTTATTACTTTCTCTTGAAAACACTTGTTTTTAAAGACATTTTAAATGAGAATTTCAATTAGGTTCTTAATTTCAGTTCATTTATGCATAAAAACTGATAGAATGTGATGCTACAATAAGGCACAGCTAAATACTGCTGGATGATTCTTCAGCCAAATTCAGTTAGTATAATTTTAAAAGCAGCAGTTGATGTTATATTAGGTTTGATATCAGATTTCCTTCTCTCTTTTATTACCTTTCCCATGAAAACACTTGTTTTTAAAGACATTTTAAGTGAGAATTTCAATTTGGTTCTTAATTTCACTTGATTTATGAATAAAAACTGATAGAATGTGACGATACAATATGGTGCAGGTAAATCCTGCTGGATGCTTCTTCAGGCAAATTCAGTTAGTATAATTTGAAAGGCAGCTTTTGATGTTATATTAATTTTCAAATCAGATTCCTTCTCTCTTTTATTACCTTTCTCTTGAAAACACTTGTTTTTAAAGACATTTTAAGTGAGAATTTCAATTAGGTTCTTAATTTCAGTTGATTTATGCATAAAAACTGATAGAATGTGATGCTACAATAAGGCACAGGTAAATCATGCTGGATGTTTCTTCAGCCAAATTCAATTAGTATAATTTGAAAAGCAGCAGTTGATGTTATATTATGTTTCATATCAGATTTCCTTCTCTCTTTTATTACCTTTCCCTTGAAAACACTTGTTTTTAAAGACATTTTAAGTGAGAATTTCAATTAGGTTCTTAATTTAATTTGATTTATGCATAAAAACTGATAGAATGTGTCGCTAAAAAATGGCACAGGTAAATCATGCTGGATGTTTCTTCAGCCAAATTCAGTTAGTATAATTTGAAAAGCAGCAGTTGATGTTATATTAAGTTTCATATCAGATTTCCTTCTCTCTTTTATTACCTTTCTCTTGAAAACACTTAATTTAAAGACATTTTAAGTGAGAATTTCAATTAGGTTCTTAATTTCACTTGAATTATGCATGAAAAATGATAGAATGTGACGATACAATATGGTGCAAGTAAATCCAGCTGGATGCTTCTTAAGGCAAATTCAGTTAGTATAATTTGAAAGGCAGCATTTGATGTTATATTAATTTTCAAATCAGATTCCGTCTCTCTTTTATTACCTTTCTCTTGAAAACACTTGTTTTTAAAGACATTTTAAGTGAGAATTTCAATTAGGTTCTTAATTTCAGTTGATTTATGCATAAAAACTGATAGAATGTGACGCTAAAATAAGGCACAGGTAAATCATGCTGGATGTTTCTTCAGCCAAATTCAATTAGTATAATTTGAAAAGAAGCAATTGATGTTATATTATGTTTCATATCAGATTTCCTTCTCTCTTTTATTACCTTGCCCTTGAAAACACTTGTTTTTAAAGACATTTTAAGGGAGAATTTCAATTAGGTTCATAATTTCAGTTGATTTATGCATAAAAACTGATTGAATGTGACGATAGAATATGGTGCAGGTAAACCCTGCTGGATGCTTCTTCAGCCAAATTCAGTTAGTATTATTTGAAAAGCAGCTTTTGATGTTATATTAATTTTCAAATCAGATTCCTTCTCTCTTTTATTACCTTTCTCTTGAAAAGACTTGTTTTTAAAGACATTTTAAGTGAGAATTTCAATTACGTTCTTAATTTCAGTTGATTTATGCATAAAAACTGATAGAATGTGACGATACAATAAGGCACAGGTAAATCATGCTGGATGCTTCTTCTGCTAAATTCAGTTAGTATAATTTGAAAAGCAGCAGTTGATTATCATATTAAGTTTCAAATCAGATTTCGTTCTCTCTTTTATTACCTTTCTCTTGAAAACACTTGTTTTTAAAGACATTTTAAGTGAGAATTTCAATTACGTTCTTAATTTCAGTTGATTTATGCATAAAAACTGATAGAATGTGACGATACAATATGGCGCAGGTAAATCTTGCTGGATCCTTCTTAGGCCAAATTCAGTTAGTGTAATTTGAAAAGTATCAGTTGATTTATATTAAGTTTCAAATCAGATTTCCTTCTCTCTTTTATTACCTTTCCCTTGAAAACAATTGTTTTTAAAGACATTTAAAGTGAGAATTTAAATTAGGTTCTTAATTTCAGTTGATTTATTCATAGAAATTGATAGAATGTGTCGCTACAATAAGGCACATGTAAATCATGCTGGAGGTTTCTTCAGACAAATTCAGTTAGTATAATATGAAAAGCAGCAGTTGATGTTATATTAAGTTTCATATCAGATTTCCTTCTCTGCTTTATTACTTTCTCTTGAAAACACTTGTTTTTAAAGACATTTTAAATGAGAATTTCAATTAGGTTCTTAATTTCAGTTGATTTATGCATAAAAATTGATAGAATGTGACGACACAATATGGTACAGGTAAATCCTGCTGGATGCTTCTTCAGCCAAATTTAGTTAGTATAATTTGAAAAGTAGCAGTTGATGTTATATTAAGATTCATATCAGATTTCCTTCTCTCTTTTTTTTCCTTTCTCTTGAAAACACTTGTTTTTAAAGACATTTTAAGTGAGAATTTCAATTAGGTTCTTAATTTCACTTGATTTATGCATAAAAACTAATAGAATGTGACTATACAATATGGCGCAGGTAAATCCTGCTGGATGCTTCTTCAGCTAAATTCAATTAGTATAATTTGAAAAGCAGCAGTTGATGTTATATTAAGTTTCAAATCAGATTTCTTTCTCTCTTTTATTACCTTTCTCTTGAAAACACTTGTTTTTAAAGACATTTTAAGTGAGAAGTTCAATTTGGTTCTTAATTTCAGTTGATTTATGCATAAAAACTGATAGAATGTGACGCTACAATAAGGCACAGGTAATTCATGCTGGATGCTTCTTCAGACAAATTCAGTTAGTATAATTCAAAAAGCAGCTGTTAATGTTATATTAAGTTTCAAATCAGATTTCCTTCTCTCTTTTATTACATTTCCCTTGAAAATATTTGTTTTTAAAGACATTTTAAGTGAGAATTTCAATTACGTTCTTTATTTCAGTTGATTTATGCATAAAAACTGATAGAATGTGACGATACAATATGGTACAGGTAAATCATGCTGGATGTTTCTTTAGCCAAATTCAGTTAGTATAATTCAAAAAGCAGCAGTTAATGTTATATTAAGTTTCAAATCAGATTTCTTTCTCTTTTTATTACCTTTCTTTTGAAAACAATTGTTTTTAAAGATATTTTAAGTGAGAAGTTCAATTAGGTTCTTAAATTCAGTTGATTTATGCATAAAAACTGATAGAATGTGACGATACAATATGGCGCAGGTAAATCTTGCTGGATCCTTCTTAGGCCAAATTCAGTTAGTGTAATTTGAAAAGTAGCTGTTGATTTATATTAAGTTTCAAATCAGATTTCCTTCTCTCTTTTATTACCTTTCCCTTGAAAACACTTGTTTTTAAAGACATTTAAAGTGAGAATTTAAATTAGGTTCTTAATTTAAGTTGATTTATTCATAAAAAATGATAGAATGTGATGCTACAATAAGGAACAGGTAAATCATGCTGGATGCTTCTTCAGACAAATTCAGTTAGTATAATTTTAAAAGCAGCAGTTGATGTTATATTAGGATTCATATCAGATTTCCTTCTCTCTTTTATTACCTTTCCCATGAAATCACTTGTTTTTAAAGATATTTTAAGTGAGAATTTCAATTACGTTCTTTATTTCAGTTGATTTATGCATAAAAACTGATAGAATGTGACGCTACAATAAGGCACAGGTAAATCATGCTTGATGTTTATTCAGCCAAATTCAGTTGGTATAATTTGAAAAGCAAACGTTGATGATATATTAAGTTTCAAATCAGATTTCCTTCTCTCTTTTATTACCTTTCCATTGAAAACACTTGTTTTTAAAGACATTTTAAGTGAGAATTTCAATTAGGTTATAATTTCAGTTGATTTATGCATAAAAACTGATAGAATGTGACGCTACAATAAGGCACAGGTAAATCATGCTGGATGCTTCTTCAGACAAATTCAGTTAGTAGAATTTAAAAAGCAGACGTTGATGTTATATTAAGTTTCAAATCAGATTTCCTTCTCTCTTTTATTACCTTTCTCTTGAAAACACTTGTTTTTAAAGACATTTTATGTGAGAATTTCAATTAGGTTCTTAATTTCAGTTGATTTATACATAAAAACTGAGAGAATGTGACGCTACAATAAGGCACAGGTAAATCATGCTTGATGTTTCTTCAGCCAAATTCAGTTAGTGTAATTTTAAAAGCAGCAGTTGATGTTATATTATGATTCATATCAGATTTCCTTCACTCTTTTATTACCTTTCCCTTGAAAACACTTGTTTTTAAAGACATTTTAAGTGCGAATTTCAATTAGGTTCTTAATTTTAGTTGATTTATGCATAAAAACTGATAGAATGTGACGCTAAAATAAGGCACAGGTAAATCATGCTGGATGCTTCTTCAGACAAATTAAGTTAGTATAATTTAAAAACAGCATTTGATGTTATATTAAGTTTCAAATCAGATTTCCTTCTCTCTTTTATTACCTTTCTCTTGAAAACACTTGTTTTTAAAGACATTTTAAGTGAGAATTTCAATTAGGTTCTTAATTTCACTTGATTTATGCTTAAAAACTGATAGAATGTGACGATACAATATGGCGCAGGTAAATCCTGCTGGATGCTTCTTGAGCCAAATTCAGTTAGTATAATTCAAAAAGCAGCAGTTGATGTTATATTAAGTTTCAAATCAGATTTCCTTCTCTCTTTTATTAACTTTCTCTTGAAAACACTTGTTTTTAAAGACATTTTAAGAGAGAATTTCAATTAGGTTCTTAATTTCACTTGATTTATGCATAAAAACTGATAGAATGTGATGCTACAATAAGGCACAGGTAATTCATGCTGGATGCTTCTTCAGACAAATTCAGTTAGTAGAATTTAAAAAGCAGCAGTTGATGTTATATTAAATTTCAAATCAGATTTCCTTCTCTGTTTTATTACCTTTCTCTTGAAAACACTTGTTTATAAAGATATTTTAAGTGAGAATTTCAATTAGGTTCTTAATTTCAGTTGATTTATGCATAAAAACTTATAGAATGTGACTATACAATATGGCGCAGGTAAATCCTGCTGGATGCTTCTTCAGCTAAATTCAATTAGTATAATTTGAAAAGCAGCAGTTGATGTTATATTAAGCTTCAAATCAGATTTCCTTCTCTCTTTTATTACCTTTCTCTTGAAAACACTTGTTTTTAAAGACATTTTAAGTGAGAATTTCAATTAGGTTCATAATTTCACTTGATTTATGCATAAAAACTGATAGAATGTGACGATACAATATGGTGCAGGTAAATCCTGCTAGATGCTTCTTCAGGCAAATTCAGTTAGTATAATTTGAAAAGCAGCAGTTGATGTTATATTAAGTTTCATATCAGATTTCCTTCTTTCTTTTATAACCTTTCTCTTGAAAACAATTTTTTTTAAAGATATTTCAAGTGAGAATTTATATTAGGTTCTTAATTTCAGTTGATTTATGCATAAAAACTGATAGAATGTGATGCTACAATAAGGCACAGGTAAATCATGCTGGATGTTTCTTCAATTAAATTCAGTTAGTATAATTTGAAAAGCAGCAGTTGATGTTATATTATGATTCATATCAGATTTCCTTCTCTCTTTTATTTCCTTTCCCTTGAAAACACTTGTTTTTAAAGACATATTAAGGGAGAATTTCAATTAGTTTCTTAATTTCAGTTGATTTATGCATAAATACTGATAGAATGTGATGCTAAAATAAGGCACAGGTAAATCATGCTGGATGCTTCTTCAGACAAATTCAGTTAGTATAATTCAAAAAGCAGCAGTTTATGTTATATTAAGTTTCAAATCAGATTTCTTTCTCTCTTTTATTACCTTTTCCATGAAAACACTTGTTTTTAAAGACATTTTAAGTGAGAATTTCTATTAGGTTCTTAATTTTACTTAAATTTATACATAAAAACTGATAGAATGTGACGATACAATATGGCGCAGGTAAATCCTGCTGGATGCTTCTAGAGACAAATTCAGTTAGGATAATTCAAAAAGCAGCAGTTGATGTTATATTAAGTTTCAAATCAGATTTCTTTCTCTCTTTTATTACCTTTCTCTTGAAAACACTTGTTTTTAAAGACATTTTAAGTGAGAAGTTCAATTAGGTTCTTAATTTCAGTTGATTTATGCATAAAAACTGATAGAATGTGACCCTACAATAAGGCACAGGTAAAACATGCTGGATGCTTCTTCAGACAAATTCAGTTAGTAGAATTTAAAAAGCAGCAGTTGATGTTATATTAAGTTTCAAATCAGATTCCCTTGTCTCTTTTATTACCTTTCTCTTTAAAACACTTGTTTTTAAAGACATTTTAAGTGAGAATTTCAATTAGGTTCTTAATTTTACTTGATTTATGCATAAATACTAATAGAATGTGACGATACAATATGGCGCAGGTAAATCCTGCTGGATGCTTCTTCAGCCAAATTCAGTTAGTATAATTTGAAAAGCAGCAGTTGATGTTATATTAAGTTTCAAATCAGATTTCTTTCTCTCTTTTATTACCTTTCTCTTGAAAAGACTTGTTTTTAAAGACATTTTAAGTGAGAATTTCATTTAGGTTCTTAATTTCACTTGATTTATGCAGAAATACTGATAGAATGTGACGATACAATATGGCGCAGGTAAATCCTGCTGGATGCTTCTTCAGCCAAATTCAGTTAGTAGAATTTAAAAACAGCAGTTGATGTTATATTAAGTTTCAAATCAGATTTCCTTCTCTCTTTTATTACATTTCCCTTGAAAACATTTGTGTTTAAAGACATTTGATGTGAGAATTTCAATTACGTTCTTTATTTCAGTTGATTTATGCATAAAAACTGATAGAATGTGATGCTACAATATGGCGCAGGTAAATCATGCTCGATGATTCTTCAGACAAATTCAGTTAGTAGAATTTAAAAAGCAGCAGTTGATGTTATATTAAGTTTCAAATCAGATTCCCTTCTCTCTTTTATTACCTTTCTCTTTAAAACACTTGTTTTTAAAGACATTTTAAGTGAGAAGTTCAATTAGGTTCTTAATTTCAGTTGATTTATGAATAAAAACTGATAGAATGTGACGCTACAATAAAGGCCCAGGTAAATCATGCTGGATGCTTCTTTAGACAAATTCAATTAGTAGAATTTAAAAAGCAGCAGTTGATGTTATATTAAGTTTCAAATCAGCTTTCCTTCTCTCTTTTATTACCTTTCTCTTGAAAACACTTGTTTTTAAAGACATTTTAAGAGAGAATTTCAATTAGGTTCTTAATTTCACTTGATTTATGCATAAAAACTGATAGAATGTGATGCTACAATAAGGCACAGGTAATTCATGCTGGATGCTTCTTCAGACAAATTCAGTTAGTAGAATTTAAAAAGCAGCAGTTGATGTTATATTAAATTTCAAATCAGATTTCCTTCTCTGTTTTATTACCTTTCTCTTGAAAACACTTGTTTATAAAGACATTTTAAGTGAGAATTTCAATTAGGTTCTTAATTTCAGTTGATTTATGCATAAAAACTTATAGAATGTGACTATACAATATGGCGCAGGTAAATCCTGCTGGATGCTTCTTCAGCTAAATTCAATTAGTATAATTTGAAAAGCAGCAGTTGATGTTATATTAAGCTTCAAATCAGATTTCCTTCTCTCTTTTATTACATTTCTTTTGAAAACACTTGTTTTTAAAGACATTTTAAGTGAGAATTTCAATTAGGTTCATAATTTCACTTGATTTATGCATAAAAACTGATAGAATGTGACGATACAATATGGTGCAGGTAAATCCTGCTAGATGCTTCTTCTGGCAAATTCAGTTAGTATAATTTGAAAAGCAGCAATTGATGTTATATTAATTTCATATCAGATTTCCTCCTTTCTTTTATAACCTTTCTCTTGAAAACACTTGTTTTTAAAGATATTTCAAGTGAGAATTTATATTAGGTTCTTAATTTCAGTTGATTTATGCATAAAAACTGATAGAATGTGATGCTACAATAAGGCACAGGTAAATCATACTGGATGTTTCTTCAGTTAAATTCAGTTAGTATAATTTGAAAAGCAGCAGTTGATGTTATATTATGATTCATATCAGATTTCCTTCTCTCTTTTATTACCTTTCCCTTGAAAACACTTGTTTTTAAAGACATTTTAAGTGAGAATTTCAATTAGGTTCTTAATTTCAGTTGATTTATGCATAAAAACTGATAGAATGTGATGCTAAAATAAGGCACAGGTAAATCATGCTGGATGCTTCTTCAGACAAATTCAGTTAGTATAATTCAAAAAGCAGCAGTTGATGTTATATTAAGTTTCAAATCAGATTTCTTTCTCTCTTTTATTACCTTTCTCTTGAAAACACTTGTTTTTAAAGACATTTTAAGTGAGAAGTTCAATTAGGTTCTTAATTTCAGTTGATTTATGCATAAAAACTGATAGAATGTGACCCTACAATAAGGCACAGGTAAATCATGCTGGATGCTTCTTCAGACAAATTCAGTTAGTAGAATTTAAAAAGCAGCAGTTGATGTTATATTAAGTTTCAAATCAGATTCCCTTCTCTCTTTTATTACCTTTCTCTTTAAAACACTTGTTTTTAAAGACATTTTAAGTGAGAATTTCAATTAGGTTCTTAATTTTACTTGATTTATGAATAAAAACTGATAGAATGTGACGCTACAATAAAGGCCCAGGTAAATCATGCTGGATGCTTCTTCAGACAAATTCAGTTAGTAGAATTTAAAAAGGAGCAGTTGATGTTATATTAAATTTCAAATCAGATTTCCTTCTCTGTTTTATTACCTTTCTCTTGAAAACACTTGTTTATAAAGACATTTTAAGTGAGAATTTCAATTAGGTTCTTAATTTCAGTTGATTTATGCATAAAAACTTATAGAATGTGACTATACAATATGGCGCAGGTAAATCCTGCTGTATGCTTCTTCAGCTAAATTCAATTAGTATAATTTGAAAAGCAGCAGTTGATGTTATATTAAGCTTCAAATCAGATTTCCTTCTCTCTTTTATTACCTTTCTCTTGAAAACACTTGTTTTTAAAGACATTTTAAGTGAGAATTTCAATTAGGTTCTTAATTTTACTTGATTTATACATAAAAACTGATAGAATGTGACGATACAATATGGCGCAGGTAAATCCTGCTGGATGCTTCTTGAGCCAAATTCAGTTAGTATAATTCAAAAAGCAGCAGTTGATGTTATATTAAGTTTCAAATCAGATTTCCTTCTCTCTTTTATTAACTTTCTCTTGAAAACACTTGTTTTTAAAGACATTTTAAGAGAGAATTTCAATTAGGTTCTTAATTTCACTTGATTTATGCATAAAAACTGATAGAATGTGATGCTACAATAAGGCACAGGTAATTCCTGCTGGATGCTTCTTCAGACAAATTCAGTTAGTAGAATTTAAAAAGCAGCAGTTGATGTTATATTAAATTTCAAATCAGATTTCCTTCTCTGTTTTATTACCTTTCTCTTGAAAACACTTGTTTATAAAGACATTTTAAGTGAGAATTTCAATTAGGTTCTTAATTTCAGTTGATTTATGCATAAAAACTTATAGAATGTGACTATACAATATGGCGCAGGTAAATCCTGCTGGATGCTTCTTCAGCTAAATTCAATTAGTATAATTTGAAAAGCAGCAGTTGATGTTATATTAAGCTTCAAATCAGATTTCCTTCTCTCTTTTATTACCTTTCTCTTGAAAACACTTGTTTTTAAAGACATTTTAAGTGAGAATTTCAATTAGGTTCATAATTTCACTTGATTTATGCATAAAAACTGATAGAATGTGACGATACAATATGGTGCAGGTAAATCCTGCTAGATGCTTCTTTAGACAAATTCAGTTAGTATAATTTGAAAAGCAGCAATTGATGTTATATTAAGTTTCATATCAGATTTCCTCCTTTCTTTTATAACCTTTCTCTTGAAAACACTTGTTTTTAAAGATATTTCAAGTGAGAATTTATATTAGGTTCTTAATTTCAGTTGATTTATGCATAAAATCTGATAGAATGTGACGATACAATATGGCGCAGGTAAATCCTGCTGGATGCTTCTTGAGCCAAATTCAGTTAGTATAATTCAAAAAGCAGCAGTTGATGTTATATTAAGTTTCAAATCAGATTTCCTTCTCTCTTTTATTAACTTTCTCTTGAAAACACTTGTTTTTAAAGACATTTTAAGAGAGAATTTCAATTAGGTTCTTAATTTCACTTGATTTATGCATAAAAACTGATAGAATGTGATGCTACAATAAGGCACAGGTAATTCATGCTGGATGCTTCTTCAGACAAATTCAGTTAGTAGAATTTAAAAAGCAGCAGTTGATGTTATATTAAATTTCAAATCAGATTTCCTTCTCTCTTTTATTACCTTTCTCTTGAAAACACTTGTTTATAAAGACATTTTAAGTGAGAATTTCAATTAGGTTCTTAATTTCAGTTGATTTATGCATAAAAACTTATAGAATGTGACTATACAATATGGCGCAGGTAAATCCTGCTGGATGCTTCTTCAGCTAAATTCAATTAGTATAATTTGAAAAGCAGCAGTTGATGTTATATTAAGCTTCAAATCAGATTTCCTTCTCTCTTTTATTACCTTTCTCTTGAAAACACTTGTTTTTAAAGACATTTTAAGTGAGAATTTCAATTAGGTTCATAATTTCACTTGATTTATGCATAAAAACTGATAGAATGTGACGATACAATATGGTGCAGGTAAATCCTGCTAGATGCTTCTTCAGACAAATTCAGTTAGTATAATTTGAAAAGCAGCAATTGATGTTATATTAAGTTTCATATCAGATTTCCTCCTTTCTTTTATAACCTTTCTCTTGAAAACACTTGTTTTTAAAGATATTTCAAGTGAGAATTTATATTAGGTTCTTAATTTCAGTTGATTTATGCATAAAAACTTATAGAATGTGATGCTACAATAAGGCACAGGTAAATCATGCTGGATGTTTCTTCAGTTAAATTCAGTTAGTATAATTTGAAAAGCAGCAGTTGATGTTATATTATGATTCATATCAGATTTCCTTCTCTCTTTTATTACCTTTCCCTTGAAAACACTTGTTTTTAAAGACATTTTAAGTGAGAATTTCAATTAGGTTCTTAATTTCAGTTGATTTATGCATAAAAACTGATAGAATGTGATGCTAAAATAAGGCACAGGTAAATCATGCTGGATGCTTCTTCAGACAAATTCAGTTAGTATAATTCAAAAAGCAGCAGTTGATGTTATATTAAGTTTCAAATCAGATTTCTTTCTCTCTTTTATTACCTTTTCCATGAAAACACTTGTTTTTAAAGACATTTTAAGTGAGAATTTCAATTAGGTTCTTAATTTTACTTGATTTATACATAAAGACTGATAGAATGTGACGATACAATATGGCGCAGGTAAATCCTGCTGGATGCTTCTTAAGCCAAATTCAGTTAGTATAATTCAAAAAGCAGCAGTTGATGTTATATTAAGTTTCAAATCAGATTTCTTTCTCTCTTTTATTACCTTTCTCTTGAAAACACTTTTTTTTAAAGACATTTTAAGTCAGAAGTTCAATTAGGTTCTTAATTTCAGTTGATTTATGCATAAAAACTGATAGAATGTGACGCTACAATAAGGTACAGGTAAATCATGCTGGATGCTTCTTCAGACAAATTCAGTTAGTAGAATTTAAAAAGCAGCAGTTGATGTTATATTAACTTTCAAATCAGATTCCCTTCTCTCTTTTATTACCTTTCTCTTTAAAACACTTGTTTTTAAAGACATTTTAAGTGAGAATTTCAATTAGGTTCTTAATTTTACTTGATTTATGAATAAAAACTGATAGAATGTGACGCTACAATAAAGGCCCAGGTAAATCATGCTGGATGCTTCTTTAGACAAATTCAATTAGTAGAATTTAAAAAGCAGCAGTTGATGTTATATTAGGTTTCATATCAGATTTCCTTCTCTCCTTTATTACCTTTCTCTTGAAAACACTTGTTTTTAAAGACATTTTAAGAGAGAATTTCAATTAGGTTCTTAATTTCACTTGATTTATGCATAAAAACTGATAGAATGTGATGCTACAATAAGGCACAGGTAATTCATGCTGGATGCTTCTTCAGACAAATTCAGTTAGTAGAATGTAAAAAGCAGCAGTTGATGTTATATTAAATTTCAAATCAGATTTCCTTCTCTGTTTTATTACCTTTCTCTTGAAAACACTTGTTTATAAAGACATTTTAAGTGAGAATTTCAATTAGGTTCTTAATTTCAGTTGATTTATGCATAAAAACTTATAGAATGTGACTATACAATATGGCGCAGGTAAATCCTGCTGGATGCTTCTTCAGCTAAATTCAATTAGTATAATTTGAAAAGCAGCAGTTGATGTTATATTAAGCTTCAAATCAGATTTCCTTCTCTCTTTTATTACCTTTCTCTTGAAAACACTTGTTTTTAAAGACATTTTAAGTGAGAATTTCAATTAGGTTCATAATTTCACTTGATTCATGCATAAAAACTGATAGAATGTGACGATACAATATGGTGCAGGTAAATCCTGCTAGATGCTTCTTCAGGCAAATTCAGTTAGTATAATTTGAAAAGCAGCAATTGATGTTATATTAAGTTTCATATCAGATTTCCTTCTTTCTTTTATAACCTTTCTCTTGAAAACACTTGTTTTTAAAGACATTTTAAGTGAGAATTTCAATTAGGTTCTTAATTTCACTTGATTTATGCATAAATACTGATAGAATGTGACGATACAATATGGCGCAGGTAAATCCTGCTGGATGCTTCTTGAGCCAAATTCAGTTAGTATAATTCAAAAAGCAGCAGTTGATGTTATATTAAGTTTCAAATCAGATTTCTTTCTCTCTTTTATTACCTTTCTCTTGAAAACACTTGTTTTTAAAGACATTTTAAGTGAGAATTTCAATTACGTTCTTTATTTCAGTTGATTTATGCATAAAAACTGATAGAATGTGACGCTACAATAAGGCACAGGTAATTCATGCTGGATGCTTCTTCAGCCAAATTCAGTTAGTATAATTTGAAAAGCAGCAGTTGATGTTATATTAAGTTTCAAATCAGATTTCCTTCTCTTTTATTACCTTTCTCTTGAATACACTTGTTTTTAAAGACATTTTAATTGAGAATTTCAATTTGGTTCTTAATTTCAGTTGATTTATGCATAAATCAACTGAAATTAAGAACCAAATTGAATGTGACTATACAATATGGCCCAGGTAAATCCTGCTGGATGCATCTTCAGCTTAATTCAATTAGTATAATTTGAAAAGCAGCAGTTGATGTTATATTAAGTTTCAAATCAGATTTCTTTCTCTCTTTTATTACCTTTTCCATGAAAACACTTGTTTTTAAGGACATTTTAAGTGAGAAGTTCAATTAGGTTCTTAATTTCAGTTGATTTATGCATAAAAACTGATAGAATGTGACGCTACAATAAGGCACAGGTAATTCATGCTGGATGCTTCTTCAGACAAATTGAGTTAGTAGAATTTAAAAACAGCAGTTGATGTTATATTAAGTTTCAAATCAGATTTCCTTCACACTTTAATTACTTTTCCCTTGAAAACATTTGTTTTTAAAGACATTTTAAGTGAGAATTTCAATTACGTTCTTTATTTCAGTTGATTTATGCATAAAAACTGATAGAATGTGACGCTACAATAAGGCACAGGTAATTCATGCTGGATGATTCTTCAGCCAACTTCAGTTAGTATAATTTAAAAAGCAGCAGTTGATGTTATGTTAAGTTCAAATCAGATTTCCTTCTCTCTTTTATTACCTTTCTCTTGAAAACACTTGTTTTTAAGGACATTTTAAGTGGCAATTTCAATTAGTTTCTTAATTTGAGTTGATTTATGCTTAAAACTGATAGAATGTGACGATACAATATGGCGCAGATAATTCATGCTAGATGCTTCTTCAGCCAAATTCAGTTAGTATAATTTGAAAAGCAGCAGTTGATGTTATATTAAGTTTAAAATCAGATTTCTTACTCTTTTATTACCTTTCTCTTGAAAACACATGTTTTTAAGGACATTTTAAGTGGCAATTTCAATTAGGTTCTTAATTTTAGTTGATTTATGCTTAAAACTGATAGAATGTGACGCTACAATATGGCGCAGGTAAATCTTGTTGGATGCTTCTTCAGCCAAATTCAGTTAGTATAGTTTGAAAAGCACCAGTTGATGTTATATTTAGTTTCATATCAGATTTCCTTCTCTTTTATTACCTTTCTCTTGAAAACACTTGTTTTTAGAGACATTTTAAGTGAGAATTTCAATTAGGTTCTTAATTTCAGTTGATTTATGCATAAAAACTGATAGAATGTGACGATACAATAAGGCACAGGTAAATCCTGCTGGATACTTCTTCAGACAAATTCAGTTAGTAGAATTTAAAAAGCAGACGTTGATGTTATATTAAGTTTCAAATCAGATTTCCTTCTCTCTTTTATTACCTTTCTCTTGAAAACAATTGTTTTTAAAGACATTTTATGTGAGAATTTCAATTAGGTTCTTAATTTCAGTTGATTTATGCATAAAAACTGATAGAATGTGACTATACAATATGGCACAAATAAATCCTGCTGGATGATTCTTCAGCCAAATTCAGTTGTATAATTCAAAAAGGAGCAGTTGATGTTATATTAAGTTTCAAATCAGATTTCCTTCTCTTTTATTACCTTTCTCTTGAATACACTTGTTTTTAAAGACATTTTAAGTGAGAATTTCAATTTGGTTCTTAATTTCAGTTGATTTATGCATAAAAACTGATAGAATGTGACTATACAATATGGTGCAGGTAAATCATGCTGGATGCTTCTTCAGCCAAATTCAGTTAGTATAATTTGAAAAGCAGCAGTTGATGTTATATTAAGTTTCAAATCAGATTTATTACTCTTTTATTACCTTTCTCTTGAAAACACTTGTTTTTAAGGACATTTTAAGTGGCAATTTCAATTAGGTTCTTAATTTTAGTTGATTTATGCTTAAAACTGATAGAATGTGATGCTACAATATGGCGCAGGTAAATCTTGTTGGATGCTTCTTCAGCCAAATTCAGTTAGTATAGTTTGAAAAGCAGCAGTTGATGTTATATTAAGTTTCATATCAGATTTCCTTCTCTTTTATTACCTTTCTCTTGAAAACACTTGTTTTTAAAGACATTTTAAGTGAGAATTTCAATTAGGTTCTTAATTTCAGTTGATTTATGCATAAAAACTGATAGAATGTGACGCTACAATATGGCGCAGATAATTCATGCTGGATGCTTCTTCAGCCAAATTCAGTTAGTATAATTTGAAAAGCAGCAGTTGATGTTATATTAAGCTTCAAATGAGATTTCTTACTCTTTTATTACCTTTCTCTTGAAAACACTTGTTTTTAAGGACATTTTAAGTGGCAATTTCAATTAGGTTCTTAATTTTAGTTGATTTATGCTTAAAACTGATAGAATGTGATGCTACAATATGGCGCAGGTAAATCTTGTTGGATGCTTCTTCAGCCAAATTCAGTTAGTATAGTTTGAAAAGCAGCAGTTGATGTTATATTAAGTTTCATATCAGATTTCCTTCTCTTTTATTACCTTTCTCTTGAAAACACTTGTTTTTAAAGACATTTTAAGTGAGAATTTCAATTAGGTTCTTAATTTCAGTTGATTTATGCATAAAAACTGATAGAATGTGACGCTACAATATGGCGCAGATAATTCATGCTGGATGCTTCTTCAGCCAAATTCAGTTAGTATAATTTGAAAAGCAGCAGTTGATGTTATATTAAGTTTCAAATCAGATTTATTACTCTTTTATTACCTTTCTCTTGAAAACACTTGTTTTTAAGGACATTTTAAGTGGCAATTTCAATTAGGTTCTTAATTTTAGTTGATTTATGCTTAAAACTGATAGAATATGACGCTACAATATGGCGCAGGTAAATCTTGTTGGATGCTTCTTCAGCCAAATTCAGTTAGTATAATTTGAAAAGCAGCAGTTGATGTTATATTAACTTTCAAATCAGATTTCCTTCTCTCTTTTATTAACTTTCTCTTGAAAACACTTGTTTTTAAAGACAGTTTAAGTGAGAAGTTCAATTAGGTTCTTAATTTCAGTTGATTTATACATACAAAACTGATAGAATGTGACGCTACAATATGGCGCAGGTAAATCATGCTGGATGCTTCTTCAGCCAAATTCAGTTAGTATAATTTGTAAAGCAGCAGTTGATGTTATATTAAGTTTCAAATCAGATTTCTTTCTCTTTTTTGTTACCTTTCTCTTGAAAACACTTTTTTAAAAGACATTTTAAGTGAGAAAATTCAAATTCTGTGACTCCTACAAAAATGCTTTTTTTTAATCACTAATCCCTCAGCTTTATAAAATTTATTCTTTTTTCTATTTTTTTTTAAATTATACTTTTTTTTTTCGTGTATGCATTTCGTTTATAATTTTTTCTTATTTTTTCTTAGAGTCTTTTTTTCATAATACTTTTCTTGTACGTATTTTGTTTATAAAATTATTCTTAGTTTTCTTGCACATTTTTTTTTAAATTGTACGTTTTTTCATGTACGTGTTTTGTATATAAAAATTATTCCATACTTGTACGTTTTTTCAATTATGCAATCTTTCTTGTATGCATTTTTTTATTAAATTATGCGTTTCGGTTGGTTTCCATTTTGCTTTTTTTAGTTAAAATGGCTGTATAGACTGAATGCCCGGTCCTAACCTTTTCTTTTTATTCATTTTTCATTACAAGTATAATTTATTTATGCACTTGTATTTTTAAAAGGATGTTTGTTATTTCTGTTTGATCAGTGGGGGACAATGCATAATCAATCTGAAGGACTGACCTGACGCTTTTGTTTTTATTATACATACCCATTTTGGCAACAAAGTACTAACAAAAGGTCACTGCAGCAAACAAATATAGGTCATTGTATAAGTAATGCCGACAAGATAATAATAAAATTGTTGTCCCAAGTTTCTTCTTTATCTGTGACTGATTGGTTGATTTCTATTGTTTATCAAGCTTCACCATGTTATTTGAAGCCAGAAAAATGTTTTGATTGTAAGGAATTCTGTTTTTTTTATATCCGATTCTGAAACATTATCCATTACACCACCCTCACATCTAAGCTTATAT
The DNA here is from genome assembly GCA_963932145.1 of Acanthosepion lycidas. Classification (NCBI taxonomy): domain Eukaryota; kingdom Metazoa; phylum Mollusca; class Cephalopoda; order Sepiida; family Sepiidae; genus Acanthosepion; species Acanthosepion lycidas. The sequence goes on along the minus strand of OZ010610.1, from coordinate 32,545,204 downwards.
TAGCTGGTATTCCTAAGTGTTCCCTCATCTAGGTAGTGGCCAGGCTCGATGTTGCTTGACGTCGGTGATCTTTTCGTTTTTTCAACGTGACATGGTGTTTGTTAATCTTACGAAGGCTTTCGACACTGTGAGCAAGGAAGGCCTCTGGAAAGAAGTGATGAGATTCGGCATACCTGACAACATGCTTAATGTTTTCACACACGCTTTGAATGACAGGGATCTATGTGTTAAGTTCCAATTTCGTACACACATTGGACTATTCAATCCCCAACAGTTTTAGTCTAAGACATTTCAGAACAGCCATAATCCGTGAACTCCTTTTCCCTGACGATGCCACACTGACTGCAGCATCTCTCGAAGTTTCTTGTTGATCGTATCCATTTCTTAATGTTATTATTAAGTTCATTACGGAAGGCGCCGTAGTTTTCTTTCATTTCTTTTATTTTACCAAGTACTTTCGATCTCATCCAAGATCATCTTCAGGGGCGAACTGCTAAGAAAATAATTAAAGTAACTTATATATATATATATATATATATATATATATATATATATATATATATATATATATATATTTTTAAAAGCGCATGAAACAAAACCTCGATCTAACTAAAATTTATAGATAATACTCTCCTCTTAGTTAAAAACATAGATGAAATACATGAACCACAATAAACTTCGTTCTTAAATTCACATATGAACTTAACAATAAAATTCCTTTTCTTGATATATTGATTGACACCAATAATAGTATATTTATTACCTTCCCATATAAAAAAAAACTAATTGCAATCTCAACTATAAAAATTGAATTGTCTGTTACAAAACAGTTATTATAGCAAATTTAATAAACGGTACAATAGTTAAATCTTCCGCGAAAACCAATTTCTACATTGAATTAATAAACGTAAAACAGATTTTCATTAATAATGGCTTCCCTAATTACATTGTTGGTGACCAAATTAGACGAGCTATTAGAAATAATAGCATAAATAAAAAAGAACATAATATTATCCTAAACCCTAAACATATGAATCTACTATACCACAATCAAATACAAGTGAGACTTGCGTTTAAACAAGAAATTTAACTCTTCTGTCTTACACTGGGACATAACTTTAATAACCCTTTAAGGAGAACATATTTTGAAAATGTATTTGCAGCTTTACTACCAACTATAAACATTCGTGAATCTAACTTATGTCTATCTAATACATAAAAAAATGAAAATTTAAATATCCTTTTCAAAATATAGGCATGAGAAATTCTTTAAATCCAAACAAACCATGATTATTACAATATCGTGATGCGTCTCACGACCTACATAGATGTAACAACAGACACCACCCACACCGACATAAAACAGGGCGGCATCTTTCCTTACACACACACATACACACATTTATATTAATTATCGTTACCGTCAAACATACACCTAGACACACATACGTTTCTTTACATACATACTCTTACAATATCACGCATTTTAACGTTCGAAATGGTTCTCACGCATATTTATATATTATCTATTGCATTAATACACGCGACACGTATCTGACCAATAAGAACGAACCAAAAATCATAACATGGCAGTACTCAGTCTCTTTGATTTTTTATTTCTATCTCAATCTGTGACGAAGCTTTAATAAATGCGAAACGTGTTAGATACGATTCCTACTTGTTCTTTTGATTTTATCATATATATATATATATATATATATATATATATATATATATATATATATATATATATATATATATATATGTTTCCTTAAATATTATAGATAAGTGTTGTCTATTTATTTTATGTAAATTCTTTTCATAACGTCTGATAAGCTTAATAATATTATCATTAAACGAAGAAAGAAAATCATAATATTGATACATATTTTTAATCCAATCTAAGCTTTCGGCTTACATAAGCCATTATCAAAGATGACAACTACAGTACAATATATTAAGCAATACACGGACAAGAATGTGTTGATAGTCTGTTTCTGTTTACATGGACGATTTCCAAGCAACGATAAACACCGACATATGAGACACTGAAAACGAAAATCGCACACCAGCTCATGATGTGACACATGACCATGCGAGAGTTAATTCGAGAAGTATTAAGTATGAGAAGCCGTTGGTATAAACCAATGGCTTCTGTTACCAATTATATACATTTAATAATATTTGTTGAGATTTCATAGTTTATTTTGTTTAGGTTAGGTTTCAACTGTTTTATGTATATGTATATGTATATAGCTTCAAGAATTAAAGCTTAGATTGGATTATAAAAAGAAAAATTATGTATCAAAATTGTGATTTTCTTTCTTCGTTTAATGATAATGTTATTAGGCTTATCATACGTTATGAAAAGAATTTACATAAAATAGACAACACTTGTCTATATTATCTAATGAAACATGTATGAATGAATGCTGCCTAAATACACACAATATATATATATATATATATATATATATATATATATATATATATATATATATATATATATATGTGTGTGTGTGTGTGTGTGTTTGTGTGTGTATAAAACCATTTCAACCCAAGACACGAGACTTCAGCTGGTTAAAGGGAGTGAAATGAAAGTGAAAGTGAAAGTTAATGGGAATGGAGGCATTAGAAAAAGCACAAAACGGAACACAGTTCAAGAAGACACAAGATGGCGATCAACGTTGATTTTAGATTTTTAAAGATTTTAGTTATTAAAAAAATCGTAAGGGGGTTCCACAGGCGAGAAGTGCGAGAAAAGTAACTGTTATAGTAGAAGTGGTGGTTGCATCTGACCAGTTTAACAGTAGAATACCGAGACCGATTTACCAATAAAGTAGCACGCTTAAATTCATGTAGTGGGTGGGGGGAACCAGAGAAAAAGAAAAGCCCATCCGCGCAGTTGCCACAAAAATATTTGTAGAAGAGACAGAGGAAAGCCACATCACGGGGGAGTGAAAGTTACTGAAGTCGATATGAATGGTCAGGATCGATTAGATTATAGACTCTGCTTTGTATTTTGTCAAGAATTTTGAGATGTCCAGTAGGATACCAGATATATCACCAGTATTCTATATTGATATATATGAGCGAATGTAGACATATTTAACGATAAAAACGTGAATGCATATTTCTCACATATCGATTTATCAATATTATTTTTGCTTTTCCATTTGTCTTGACGTTAATTTCCGAAATATAGGAAAATAATAATAATAATAATAATAATAATAATAATAATAATAATAATATAAATAAATAAATACTAATTGTATTTACCCCAAATTTATATTCTGTAATAAATATCCAGAAAGAGTTGACTATATTACCTCTATTATTCCGCTGAAAAACTTGCATAGCATGAGGAAAAAAGATTCCATACTTAAGAAAAACAAAGTTTTATCGTCAAAAGTTTTATTTTATTATTAAGAGGAAAGACCAATGTATCTTTTATTATTGTATTATTATTATTTTTAAATCCTTTCTAGCACGTTCGAAATGTTGCTTAAAAATCTTATTTGGGGATGTAAACGGTCTACGTAATATTTACGATTAGTTTTTATCGCTTTTTTCCAGTGAAAAAGACATTGAATTGGAAATACTTGCAAAAATCAAATAATTATTGAATCTTAATGAAACTTTCAGGACTTATTCGCAAATGAATTAAATTTTTTTTTACATTTCTTTTTAGAAAATGTTAATATAAATATTTTTACTTATGTTACCCCCACTTACTTAATTTATGAAATTTCAAGAAACCAAAGTTTCATTCGAAAAATTTTATTAATTAAATGTAGGCCTCCTTGGAGAATGTAAATCATCATTATTTTTTTCAAACTACTATTCATTTCTGGAAAATCTATTCCGAATCGCAAAATAAAAAATGCTATAACGCTATGACATTATTTAATTAAGATTTTAATTGTTTTTATAAGTAAGATTTATTAAGGGCACGATTTTCAAAGAAAAAATTATTTTCGATGAATAAAGAATTGTTTTAAATTTTTTTAACTATAATGATTTATAATATGTAAATCTTTTACAATTCTATATTACTTTCATCCGGTTATGTGAAAACTATATTTACTAATCAAAAATTGAAAAGCATAATAAAAAATAATTTTGCACCAAGATTTTTAAAATATTTTTTGATTTTTTTAAGTCTTTTAAATAATATGTAACGTCCTCATTTTTTAAAGCATGGGCGACCATACGCGACATTATCAGAAAAAAAAATGATGGCAATAGTAAATTTAAATTCAACATTCCTAAAATGGGATTACGGAGAATATTTTCTAACATTTTAAAGATTACTGAATATTTAAAAACTATAATTATATTTTTTGAATTATGTTTTACAGATAAAGTCTCCGTAGAACAACAACCATAACGAGATCACCTGCCAACGCCTCGTCAATTACGTAAAAATGGCAATGTCGGTTAAAAACAAATCTAATGTTTTGTTTCAAAAATACATTTTTGTATTATTTTAAATAATACTTTTTTTTTCAAATCAGATTAATTATACGTTGAATCAGCGAATATTCCTCAAATAAAGTTTCAGAAAAGTATATTTAATTTTTGGAAGAATTTTTAATACTGAGAATTACATTGTGATGAAAGACGACTAAAAAGGAAGAAATCAGTTATTTTAGAAAAAAAAATCGATTCAAATCAATATAATTTCTGTTTGACATACTCCAGAGTATTTTGCTTACTTCAGTTAAAGTTTAAATGAAAGTTTCAAGATAGCTTTTCATTTATAAAAGTTCATTTTAAACGCTAGATAAGGAAAATTAGAGGGGTTACCTAATCTTGTATCACAGAAGTGGGCAAACATTTTCAGAGTGCGTCCCAAAACCGGCCAAAGCTCTGACACAATTTTTTTTTTTTTAGGTGCCAACAAAGATTTTTGAAATCTCAAAACTAGCAACAAGTAAGGTGGAATTAGGCCTACCTGAAATAAAATTCATAAAAGTATCAACCTGTTTTTTGTCTTGCACAAATCAAGAAAAATTCATTCTCTTTTTTCCTCTTCAGTTTTAGTGCTTGGTTTCTTATGAACACTTTCACATTGTCCCTTATCAGACGAAGTCCTACAAACGATTGTTTCAGGGGAACAGAAAATGTATAACGCTTTATTTTCTTTATTAATTATACAACATTTTTTCAGTTCAGTATTCTTTAAATTATCATTTGAATGACATTGTTTCTTAGCTAATGATCGTGACATTCTGCACAATCTGTAAAAGGGAAGAAAATAAAAAATACATGAGATAATGATAGACATGAAAGAGGGAAAGGATAAAAGGGAATTTAATGAATAAGTTTTGCGTGCCAGAAACAAGTCATCGGTGTGCCATGTTTGGCATGCATACCAAGCGTCGCCAACCCCTGTTGTATCAGGTTACATAGTATTATCAACTATTGAATATAAAAGTCGATATGACAAATTGGGCTGACATTTGCACCGGAAACTACAAGAAACTGGCATGATAACAACGTAATATCCGGTTACAGACATATGATCCGTAAACATTTTATGGGACAATACACACAGAACAATCAAAGTTAATTTGCCCAGATACGGTGAGCAATGAAAAGTGCTTTGTCTTTGACATGGTATTAGGTTGGTGCAAAAATACTGTCGTTTTTTGACGTTAAAAAATACGTCAAAAAACGATATTATTTTTGCACCAACCTAATAGTTCCTGCCTATTTTAATGTAATTTCTTGAAGTGTAAATCTCCCAAAATGTGATATAAAATGACATCATTAATTTCTGTTGCATCTGAAACCTTCAGTTTTATTGGAAAAAAGTTTATCTATATTAAATGTGTGTGTGATATTAGTTTGACTTTCTTTTAAAAAAGTGTTCAGCAAGAAAATGCCATGATGCTATTTCTGACTTTAGGTCTCTTGTTGGGACCCGGAAGAAAATGAGTATACCACAGAAATCAAAAGAAAAAATAATAACAATAATGATAATTGCTAATTAGAACTTACCAAACATAAATACTGAAAAATTATGTTAGCCTAAAATACAAATTCTATGAAACAATTGACCATCTTGTATCAAGTTGCACGGTATTGCACTGAATATAAAAATGTGCATGTCAGAGTGTGCCAACATCTGCATTGGAAAATCTGCAACTTTTCCGTAAAAAGGAAACTGAAAGAAAATAATATGAACATCACCCAGACCCGGTTACGTAGATTGAACCTGTAACAATTTTATGGGACTTTACACTAGACACAGAGAGAACAATCAAAGCTAATCGCTCAGACATTGTGATTAGAGACCGCAAAGACAAAATGTTCTGCTTATTGACATAGCAGTCCTTGCTGACTATAATTGATTTTTGAAAGTTTTCCAAAATACCAAAATACAAGGACCTTGATATCGAACTCTCAAAAGTTGGTAATTTCTTCATGTGTCATGTTGAGTTTGATTCAGGCTAAAGATAATTGACTTTTATATAGCCTTGATATTCAAACCATGAAATTCTTTCAAGTGGAACTAAACGGAAAGGCAAAAACGAAACGAACGCCCTTCAGAATACATCACTTATACTTTATGATGCGTTGCTAGAACTTATTAGCGCCTAATGGTCAACTGGCTATATATAATAATTCATTTAACTCCCCAGGGACGGTACCTCTCAGTATAATTTTCCTCGGTTGCGTCTCTGTCCTTCGTCAGTTGCTCTGGTCTTGGGGCGAGCACTAATCCCTGTCTCTAGTGCGATGAGAGGGCGCGGCCTCAGGCAGCTGTTCCCCAGGGCACCTCAGTATAATTTTCTTCAGTTGCGACTCTGTCCTTTCATGGAACCGCTTCTGAGAGCACTCTGCACAAAGAGAGAGCCGCACCTGAGAGATGATAAATAATGTGTTACAAACCAGCCAAGAGAGAGGTTGATTTACTTGACGCCCCACTGAGTCAGGTTGTGACACAATTACAGTTTTATAATGTGAGGACCCGAGTGCCTTCACTCGAGCCGCTGGTCTTAGCTGGTCATAGCTTGTCCAAGCTGGTCTAAGCTAGTCTTAGCTATGCTACTACCAGCGCAAGGACGGATCCCTGTTACCGATAAGGAGATTTACTTGACCCCCACTGAGTCAGGTTGTGACAGAAGATGATTTTTAACGTGGGGACCCGAGTGTTTTCACTCGATCTGCTGGTCATAACTGGTCCTAGTTGGTCAGAGACTGTCCAAGCTAGTCGTAGCCATGATACTACCAGCACAAGGACGGATCCCTGTGACCGGGAGGAAATTTTTACTTGACCCCAAACTGAGTCAGGTTGTGACACAAGATCAGTTTTTAAAGTGTGGACCCGAGTGTTTTCACTCGGGCCGCTGGAGTTAGTTTGTGCAAGCTGGACTAAACTGATATTCAAGCTAGTCGTAGCCGTGATACCACCAACACAGGGACGTTAGGTTTACAAACTGATGGCGCAATATCTGCGTTATATATTATCTAGTATTATATATTATTATATTATTTCTAGGCAATACCACTCTTCAAGTTTAACTAATTTGCATATTGATTAAAAAAAAATTATTTAATTCGTTAATTGTTCTTCATTAATGTTCCTTTATTTGAGGGTTCTTTTTATTTCCATATTAAAAAAAATAGTTCTGTTTAAAAATATCTTCTTATATAGTGCAGAAAAGTCTTTGAAATTTGTATTTTACTTGGTGGTCAACAATTTGTCATCTATTTGTCAAACTTTCCTTAACTATTAGATTGGTGCAAAAATAATAACGTAATAATGTCGTTTTTTGACGTAACGTCAAAAAACGACATTATTACGTCATTATTTTTGCACCAACCTAATATAACAAGCCAATTTAGGAATGAAATGTTCACTTAAAATTTTGTTTCAGATATTTTAAGTAGTGAATATATCTTAGTTTGCAAAGATATAGCAAAAGCTGGTGAAGCCTGGAAGTCGTTTATAAATATCAACCGAGAGGAAGGCTAACTGTTCGGTAAATGAATTTCAAATAGTTCACCATTATTATTATTATGGATTTAATTGAAAAATAGATACCACCACAGAAAATGTGATAGATAATTTAAATTGAACGCGTCCAATTCTGTGATATTTTGAATTTAAAGTAAATAATATTTGTTTCCAATCAGATTACTTTAAATCATTTAATATTCCGCAAATTGTTTCAGTAAAAGTATATTGGATTTTTGGAAAAGATTTCTTTTTAATAATGAGAATTTTATTACCATGAAAGATGGCTCAAAAAGGAACTAATCATTTATTTTAGTCAAAAAATTAAACCTCCTTCTAGTTAATTTAAATTACTTTCGAAATACAGCAAAATATTTTACTTATTGGACATATTAAATTTAATCTATCCCCTTTAAATTAAATTATCCAACACTGTTTTGCTCTTCCCTCTTAATAATAACATGAAGATTTGGGGGATAAAATTTATTTTTATCAAGTTTTGGCCATTTTTTTTTTAATCATAGCATGCCCCTTTTTCAGTAATTACGTGAAGATACCTATTATCAATTGTTTTACTACAAGAGTATAATGCAAAGGTTATTTACCTCACCTCCCCGTGAGGCAGGATGTGGCACAAGGCCGTTTTTAATGCAAGGGTTAAAACCGAGCGCGTGGGGTCGGGCAAAAATTCCCTGTAGACCCCATATACACGCACTCGGGTAGCTGTCTACCACCACAGACAAGACCCTACCCTTCGGCATAGCCTCGTCTGGGTTCCTCTCTTCCCAAAGGCAGAGAGTTCGACCAGCATAGCTGGAGACAAATCTCCAAATAATTGCCGAAGTAGCCCTGCAAATGGTATAAGTGTGACAATGTATTGTAAATTATTTTACCGTTCGAATTAGAATGATAACTGTTAATGAATTTCAGAAACGTATTTTCCTTAAAATTTATTTTATGAGCAATATTTCAACCGACAATAGTATAAACGGATCGGTCAATGAAGTCTGAAGGTTTGCTGTATGAAACGGTTCAATCTCATCATTACCATTGGAATCGATTGTAGATGATTTCACTGCAAGAATGCATAGTAAATGGTTTTCCTATAAGAATGCATTGGAAATGATTTCACAGCAAGGAACCATAATAAATGGTTTTCCTATGAGAATGTAAGAAGAGATTGAAAATTATTTTATTGCAAGAATGCATAAATGGAGAACATGACTAAGGACTGTGTGTACGCCATCCCCTGCAGCTGTGTTAAGAAATATAAACAGGTCGCCTCCTTAAGGTAAGGCTGCAATAACATCGTATAGCCATAACACGATGGAAAATAGAAAATCCAGGCGTAGCTGACCACATATGGAGGGAAAACGGGAGATCACTGTCAGCTGTGGAATGAGGTTGAAACAAAAGACAGAGAACATCACTGGAAATTAAAAAGGAATCTGCAAATATGTTAGGCCACAAAAATATGCTAGCATTGAAATGAAAACAATATGAAAACCAGTAATACCGATTGGTAGAGAAAAGCAACAATAGCAACAAAATTACAAATGAGCTATGGTAAAAAAATCATTAATGAGGTTTATAAGTCCAACAATTCTTCAATGACAAATGGTCCAGTGGATAAAAGCATTGGCTGGAGCGAGTGACTTGGCTACTACAGTGGTTAACAAAAATTTTGGAGACGTAAAAGAAGAAAACTGAGACATTCTGAAGAGGCTTGGCACGTGGAGCTAGAACAATCTATCCCGGTGGCCGAAATAATGCGCTCATTTCGAAATTCTATAAATTCAAATCAACAGTATCTGTTGTGCAGATGAAATCAGCTCTTCTGTCTTTGACACATTCCTATTACGCTCCGAAAATGTCTTTGGCACACCCTCAACTATATTTTGTCTGATCGGCGATGCCATTTTAGGAAAGAAATACAAGTTTTCGATGCAATCAAAATACATTCAAACTAGTGTTTCTACATATTGCCTATTTTCGAGGCAACTACACAAATTATTTCTCGTAAAATCGACTCCACAACAAATGACTCTGCAGCATATCCTGATTTTCAAAACAAAACTAACACAATGTATATCTTGTAGAATACATTTTGGCATCTTCCCAAACATTGATTCTATAGTCTCTCTTGACATTTGATAAAATCTGAAACACTCGAAGTGTGTACTTATCCACAGACACATTGAAACACAGTAAATATGGATTTTGAATTGTCTGTTAGAAGACTATTTGCTAATCTTTCTTCATAAACAGGAAATAAACGGATAATAACCATACATGTCGTCAGTGAGAAGCCATCAAAGAATATTTTACGTTTTCCATGACAATTTTTCCGTTAAATGTCAGCTGAATTCTAATATAAAAGAATGTTTCATTTAATCAAAGATTTGTATTTCTTATCTGTAATGGCATCGCCGATTTGCCAAATATTGTTACGGTGGCGCCAAAGTCCTTTTCGGAGCCTAATGGAAATGCGTCGCAGAGAAAAGGGCTAATTTCAGCTTCACGATCACATGCGGCACCGAATTTGCATCAATATTGAGACCCTATTCGACACTGGCAAACAGAAAGAAAAGGGTTAAGTTAAAAATATAAGCTTCGAACGAAACGGAAAGGATTAAAGAATAGAACGATAGACAGACTGAGAGAAAGAATCGATAATATTTTTTCTTAATTTTAAAATTTTGTTTATTTTTAAGCAGACACAATTTAAAGAAAACAACTTTGGTAGTTTGAAATTTCTTAAAAGACAGTCCGGGGGAAGCTGGGCTGACAGATGATTGATGGCGCTGCTTAAAATAGAAGTTATGGAAACATGTTTCGTGATTACGCAAGAGGTCAAATGAAGAGATAATATTTGGTAATTTTGGAGACGAAGGCAAAAGTAAGGAAACTGATTTATTCCATCTATCAAAAATTGTAAACAAGTCGATAAAACAGAATAATTTATAACTCTGTCGGGATCATATACCCCGTTTATGTAAAATACTGTCGACACGGAGAACGCATGGATAAAGAACAAATCTTTTATTAATTTTCAACGCATTCTGAAGGATTATATCTCTCGACACGGAAACTTAAAACAAAAAACAAGGCTAGTACATTCAAGCCCTCAGTCACGATGACTTTTGACTTCGTGCTAGCACAACCATCGACGACTACCAAATAGTTCCGTCTACCGAATTACACTCAACCCGTGGCATGATTTTCAGACATTTTCCAAAGGTGCAACACGCTGAAAATTGTCTCCCATTGTCGATAACTTTAAGAAGTCACTTCCCTGACAAATTGACCATGGTGAGATTCGAACCTGGTTTTCATGGTTGGAAAGCGAAAGATTTAATCATGTTTACCTATACTTCTCTAGACTCACCAATAAAACGAGTACACTCTCGTAGAAGACATCTAGGTGACTCGCTGAACAGTGTAATTATACAATATCCTATCGTTTGACACACTGGCGACACGCCTTATTTCTTGTAGTAGAAATGACAGTCGACTTCGAGTACAATCATTCTGAAGATTGCCTGAGTTTCTACACGCTAACTACATTTCTCGTATAACTTTTCAAAGCGACTCCATGACAAATGAGTCTGCAGCATATCATGATTTTCGACACAGCACTAACACAATATATATCTTGTAGAAGACACTTTGGCACCTTCCAAAACTGATTCTATAGTCTCTCTTGAAATTTGATAAAATTTGAAGAACTCTAAGTGTTTACTTAATCCCAGACATATTGAAAACGGTGAATATGCATCTTAATACTCTTTTCGTAGAATACTTGCTAATCTTTCTTCATAATCAGAAAATAAACGGATAATAACCATGCATGTGGTCGGTGAGAAGCCATCAAAGAATATTTACGTTTTCCATGACAATTTTTCCGTCAAATGTCAGCTGAATTCTAATATAAAAGAATGTTTCATTTAATCAAAGATTTGTATTGCTTTCCTGTAATGGCATCGCCGATTTGCCAAATATTGTTACGGTGGCGCCAAAGTCATTTTCGGAGCCTAATGGAAATGCGTCGCAGAGAAAAGGGCTAATTTCAGCTTCACGATCACATGCGGCACCGAATTTGACTTGCATCAATATTGAGAACCTATTCGACACTGGCAAACAGAAAGAAAAGTCTAGTATTGAGGTTAAATCTATACAGTCTAGGTAACTTAGTGAAGAGCTCATCCGAAGAATTATCATGAAAGTATTTGTAAAAAAAGGCACAGAGATGCAACCTTTCGGTAATCGGAAAGTGACTGAAGGCGAGCCGCCAGATCGAGACCAGTAATATTGCTGACTTTTCTTTGGATTTTTATTAAGGTGCTCCATGTTACAGCGGACCATATATGGCAGCAATATTCTGAGCATGGACGAATGTTAGACTCATAAATATGCCAGATAGATTACGGAGAGAAATATTGTCTTGCCCAACACAATGAACCGACTTTCTTAGCAGCGGATCTAGCAAGGGATTCAATGTAGTCTTTCCACCTCACGTCAGCTCAGAAGATTCTCCGAAGAAGACACAATGAATGACTTTCTTTGAGGATAGCATCAGCCATGCGGATGGAAGGAAGAGAGGGGTCTCTCAGATGATTAATGGAGAAAAGCTTAGTTGGGAGGGGCGTTAAAATTGTTAAGTCATCTTTTGTCCAATTTAACGACGGTCTTGAGATCGTTTTGTACATCAGGACTTTACAACCTAAATATATTTTCAGGATTTAAATAACCTGAAAAAATGTTGGCAAACCGTAAAAAACAAGAACACAAAAAATCAATCGTTAGTCCACTGCGGAAATTGCTGGATTTCTATTCTAATAGTTTCTTTTCTCGCAACTCTCGCCTGTGGAACTCTCTTTCGGCTAATTATTTTCATATTAATTATAATTTCCAAAGATTTAAATGCGGCGTTAATTGTCGCCAACTGGTGCATATAAACCGGTTCTTCTATTGTCCTTTCGCCTCAGTAATGTTTTATGGGTCTCTCTCTCTCTCTCTCTCTCTCTCTCTCTCTCTCTCTCTCTCTCTCTCTCTGGGCGTTTAAGTGGCTCTATAACCTTACGTCGAGGTGAAATGATTAATAAAATGCCCCCTACAAAAGCCATCTTTTTATATTTCACTGCATTCTGTAATATTTTTTCAAAAGCAATCTGTAAGTAATCTTCTGAGTTTTCAACAGTCAACACAGTGGTTAAAAGATGTTAATTATATTTTCACTCTTGACCCTCACGAACGGGTCGATTTAAAAGGTGAAGATTCAGTGTCAACGTTTAAGATAGAATTCCACAAGCAATTTCAACATAATTTACAGAATAACCTCAAACATGAATTGAAAACCGCAAAGAATCACGGTGTCAACTTGTCCCGAGACGCCAAACGCACGTGCGATTTGAAAATCGATATCAACAATAAAATTACATGTACATACAAATTATATTTGGATCGCAGATATTCAATTAAAAAACATTATGTTAAATCCCGCCAACAAATCAAGTTCGGTCGTTTCATTATCACTGACCTGTCCTTGAATTTGTTTCTAGTCATTTCATAATCTCAATGAGATTTCTATCCGTTGATTTTCTAGTAGAACACACGCTCAACCCACAGACTTCAAGAACTCATATATACGATACATCGCTAAAATTACTGAAGCCATGTAACTGGCTCCCTGCACCAATCTTTATCTTTACAAGAGTCAGATTAGACCAAAAGTGGAATATTGCTATTATATCTGGGCCGGAGCAGCGGAATTCTCAACTTTTAGCTTTAACAGATCGTTTACGTCGTCTTGTCGGGGATGCATACACCCGCTTACTACCTCCCTTTTCTCAGAAAGGACGCGTTGTTATCCCTTCGCTGCTCTATCGCTTTTTCTTAACAACTGTTCAGACGAACTCAATTCTCTAGAGTCATCAACTCAGATATTTACAGCCTGAACCCGAAATGAATAAGAAAAAGTGAGATAGCAGTGAGAACAATGTAAGAATCTAATTTCTTTTTCCGTCATTTCAAAAAGTGTCACCATACCATCATTATCGGTGTGAAAGTGTCGCTTCAGGAATTGGGAGATCTTGGCTCTCCACTACTTCCTAACCTTTGTAGCTCTTTTTGAGATTTGCCTACTGACTATCCCTATCACTCCCTTTTCTGCCACCCATTTGCACAACCGTTTCTACGATCAAATTTTCAATTTAAAAATTGATGCTCTCCAGGCAATTTTGCACATAACTGCTTAGTGCTATATTATGTAACAGCTCTTGTATGCTGCAAAATATATCAGGCGCTCAGTTTTCCATCATCCATTCTGTATTCAATTTTGCAACATTTACTCAGTACTTAATTTTACAACTTCGACTTGGTGCTCAATTTCGCAACATGTAAATTGTGCTCAGGTATGAAGAAACTGACATAGATAGATAGATGGATAGATAGATAGGCATGTAGAGACTGAGATAGATAGATAGATAGATAGATAGATAGATAGTTTCGTTTGAAAATCCGATAGAATGGCAAATATACGGAGCAATAATTCTCTTTCGAAATGGTTATAAATAATATATATGTGTTTGTGCGTGTGTATTGGCAAAAATTATTCAATATTCTTTTTAAGAAATTAATTCAAGTCCTATCTTCACATTTTGACATATTCTGAGCGAAATAGTTATCATTCTGACACTGAATGCTCAATGTATATATATATTTATATATATATATATATATATATATATATATATATATATATATATATATATATATATATATATCAAGTATGTGGTGCAGTTCAATTTACTTCTATATCTGTTTTTTGTAGGAATGATTCATATAATATATATATATATATATATATATATATATATATATATATTCTATTGTTGTATTTGTTGCATTAATATTAATATTTGATATGTTGTCTGTCAATTTCCAAATAATTCATGAAAAGTTAAATATTTTGCAATATATAGAAGTATTTTGTGACCACTCGTCATGTAAATAAAGAAGTATTTGGCACTTGCAAAATATTTTATACTCGACATTTCCTAGCCACTTATATATTTCGATACAAAGTTATTTCTTGGTCGAATCGACAATTTTTTACCACACAGATATATATATATATATATATATATATATATATATATATATATATATATATATATATATATATAGGTAGGTAGGTAGTAATCCGTTGGTATAATCCAGCGTCAGAAAAAGTTTGAAAATCCTGCGAATTTTAAAATTAAAATTCGTTGTGAAAATGTTCATTTACTAAAGGTCCCTTAATTCCAATTGTAAATTGTATATATATATATATATATATATATATATATATATATATATACATATTAAGCATTTAACCCCAACCAAGACGGAGGTGCCACTAACGCGCAAGGGTTTACAGAGGGTTGAGAACAAGAGTAAAGAGGCGTGTTTGAGAAAAGGATACATAGAAAGATGGGTAACAAAGTCAGGGTATCAGAAGATGTCGATTGACATTACACTGGAATATTTGAAAATTATAGTTATCAGGAAAGTAAGCAAAAGGAAGGGAGTTCCACAGACGGAAAGTGCGAGAGACGAAGCTTTTTGACTCGAATAAAGGGTTATCTTTAACCGTTTCGACGGTGAAAGTGTGGGGCTGAGATTCCAATCTAGTATCTCGCTTAAAACCGCACAGTCTGAGAATCAGTGAAAGTAGCTCGTCAGTACAGTTGCCGTGAAAATACTTGTAGAAGAGACAGACGGAAACCACGACACGTCTGTGAGAAAGTGACTGTAGACGAGATGCCAGATCAGGACCTAAAACACTGCATATCCATCTCGGGATTTTGTTGAGGACCTTCAGTCATACAGTGTGGGCAGCAGACTATATATGACAGCAGTATTCCATGTAAGGACGGATGGTAATTTTGTATCTTGAAGGATGCTGATGAGAGACAGGGAGTGTTCTCTGTGGTAGGTAAATGAGAGCAGTTTCGTTTTGGAGGCATTAAAGTTTACAAGCCATTTCCTACCCCAGTTAGCCACAGATTGAAAGTCCTTTTCGAAACTAGCGGCCAGGTTGGTTTTGTTAACGATACCAGATTTACTATTGAGGCACGAGTAAATACGGAAATAAGTATCGTCCTCGTAGATGCCTACTTGGGAACTGATGACATCTGGAAGGACGTTAATGAAGATCAAGAACAGTGTAGGACCCAAAATAGAACATTGGGGAACACCAGCGTTCATGATAAAGGAGCTGGAGGAGAACTCATTTAGAACGACCTTCATTTCACGGTTTGACAGGAATGATTGTATTAAGTCAAATAATCATCCTGAAACAACGTATCCCTGAAGCTTACGAAGAAAACCCTATCAAACGCTTTAGAGATACCTAGGACCTCAGCTTGATCTTTTCCGTTATTGTGAAGGGCTTGGTAAACAAATTCAGTTATGGCCGTGAGCACATCATCGGTAGAGCGAGCAAAGCGGAAACCATATTGCTTGTCGGAGAGCAGATCATGGGATGTAAGGTTCTTAATCATTTCGGCGTTGATAAAAGCCTCGAATAATTTACCGAAGATTGGTAGGAGACTGATCGGAAGGGTCTCCAGAGTTGTTAAAGATAGGCACAACAGATGAGGACTTCCAAGAGGCTGGAAAGCAAGAGTCGGTGAGGCAGTAGTTGTAAAGTTTAGAGAGGGCAGGAGCCAGTTCAGGAGCACAATTCTTCAGAACTATGACCGTTATCCCGACCCCATCACTAGCCTTTTGGGTGTCTAATTTAGAGATCATGTCCAATACTATCGTTGGGGTTATGTGCATTTCACTCTGTAGAGCCTCGGTTCTAAGGGGAAAATCAGGTGTGGGTACACCAGATGAGTCTAGAGTTGAACTGGATCAGAATTAAGCAGTCTTATCAGCTGAGGAAGTCAGGACTTCACATTGATTGAATAAAAGAGGTATTGTGGGTTTGCTGTTGTTCAACATAATCTTGCAGAGCCGCCAATCATCTTTAAAACTAAACTTGCGAAACGCAATACGTTGTTTCATTCTTTCAACAAAGAGTAACTTTGTTTCGTTGGTGACACGCTTGCACTCATTACGAGCAGTGACAAAGAGAAGTCTGTTGCAATCAGATATGTCGTTACGGTACAGATGGAAGTAGTGGTTCTTGTGTGCAATAGCAACTGAGCAAGCAGCTAAGGATTAAGGGGATAAACATGATCTATCTGTCTATCTGTCCGTCTCGGTCTGTTTAATATACATTTTTCCATCTCAGTCTGTTGTCTACTTTGTTTCGCTCTTTTTAGGGACGCCATTCTTGATTGACAGCGGATATAAGAAAAATATATAATGTTCCCCTTTTGATTACTTACTTTTGATTATTATTATTATTATTATTATTATTATTATTATTATTATTATTATTATTATTAATGATGTATCAGTATCTTAATACTATTATTACCAGATATATACGTGTGTCGGAGTTAGCTCCTCCTTACTTCCCTAATTATTCACTAGGGGTCGCTATCCCCACACTATAAATACTGGGAAACTCCTTGCCTCGTTTTCTTTTTCATTTCTTCAAAAGATAGCGTTTTCCCATTTGTGGGAGACGCCATTAACATTATACACACATACACGTACGTACGAACATTCACCAAAGAACAAACACAAATGTCCACACACACACAAATGTTAATGTCTATGTCCATTGTAAAATTGTGTTGTTTAATACATATATTTCTTGGCATATATATATATATATATCGGTCTTGTTTGTCTTCTTTACATCTTCGGTTGCATTCAACTTGAATCTGCCATTTTCTTGTAGTTGGGCCTCCTTTTAGTAGGAAAAAAACAGCACGTGTCCCTATTCAACAACAATCACATACACCCGGCCCTCTACATGTGAAAATGTCACTGTTTTCTCATATAAATTTTCTAGTCATTCTTAATTTTTAAGTGAATAACCGAATAAGCGTATGAGAAATTCTACGACAATAAAATATCTGTAGAGATTAGCCTAACGCATCGCTAAATATTTAAGTCCTTCCCTATTATATCGTTAAATAGTTACAATTTTAACAAAATATTGCAATAGCAATCATAAATATGAATGCTGGTCAGTATTTTCAGAAGAAAGTGGGTACAAAATGAAAAGATTTGAAATTGACAACTTTTTTTTCATTTCACTGAAACAGCCGATAAACAGTTCTATCTTCCTTTTCTTTTTATCAGTGAAATCAAGTAGCGGCCCTGATATGCTTCGTTTTCCTACGCAATCAAAATGGAATAGTCCATTATTTGTGTGGAATTGGCAGGAGAGAGTAAACACTTCTCTCTTCCTTCCTCTCACTCTTTTTTCTTTCTTTCTTTCGCTGTTTCTTACATTTATTTTCTTATTGAAGCCAAGTCACGATGTCTCTTGATTTTTACGCAATCAAAACGCAATAGTCTATTATTTATGACGATAACCGCCCCCACTAGCTCCCGCTGCACTAGTCTAGTTAGCTGCTCCTGGAAGTCCCGCCTGTCCAGTAAAGACAGATTGAACTTCCAGTACCCAGCCATTCTAGGCCTATTGTCTAACGCCACCCGGGCACAAACGAGTTTGTGATCCGAATAGCCTACCCAGTGGAACGTAGGGCAATCTAGTAGTTCTATGTCGGCTCTTCTCACTAACATTCTGTCAAGGTAGCTAACCACCTTGTCAAAAGGCCAATTAAGAGCCCACGTCCACATTTTTCCCTCGGGATGATCAACCCGGTATCTACCGACGAGACCATAATAGTCGATCAGATCGACCAAGCTGCGATCGCCCCCTCTCCCGCTAGCACCCCGCCCCCTGTCTAACTTGGGGTCCAGGATGGCATTCCAGTCCCCCATTAAAACTAGGCGCGTTGAATCCACCAGGAACGGCCCCAACCGCCGAAAGAACGAGACCCGCTCCCTCTGGTGCATAAACCGCAACGACCCGGAACGAACCACTTTTCACGGCAATATCGGCCACGATCAACCGGCCCTCTGCATCAGTATGCACAAGGTCTTCCTTCGCATCGAGAGTACGTCTGACAAGCAAAGAAACACCTCTGGCAGACCGGTCCCCGTATGCTGAATAGCTAGGTATAAGATAGTTAGTGTTGACCAGCCTCAACCCCACCCCTTTATTGGCCTTGTGCCACAATTTGTACTTTTTGTTCAAATAAATACCAGTCTATTATTTATGACGTGTTAGAAGGAGAAAGTAAACATTTCTGTTTTTCTTTCTTCCCCTCTTTGTTTCTTTCTATCTTTCTTTTCCTCTTTCTTACATTTATTTTCTTATTGAAGTCAAGTCACATATGTCTCTTGTTTTTCTAAGCAATCAAAACGGAAGTGTCCATTATTTATGACGTGTTCGCAAGAGACAGGAAACACATCTGTCTATCTTTCTTTCCTTCCTTCTTTCTTTCCTTCTTTTTTTCTTTCTTTCTTTCTTACATTTATTTTCTTATTGAAGCCAAGTCACATATGTCTCTTCTTTTTCTAAGCAATCAAAACGGAAGTGTCCATTTTTATGACGTGTTCACAAGAGACAGGAAACACCTCTGTCTTTCTTTCTTTCTTTCTTTCCTTCTTTCTTCCCTTCTTTTTTCTTTCTTACATTTATTTTCTTATTGAAGCCAAGTCACATATGTCTCGGTTTTTTAAGCAATCAAAACGGAAGTGTCCATTATTTATGACGTGTTAGCAGGAGACAGTAATCACCTCTGTCTGTCTGTCTGTCTTTCTTTCTTTCATTTATTTTCTTATTGAAGCCAAGTCATATATGTCTCTTGTTTCCCTACGCAATGAAAAACAGAATAGTCTATTATTTATGAGGTGTCATACTTGAGTCACTCACTCGATCATGCCTTAGAGATTCCTTGAAGAGCATGGGGCCACAGCTTTCACATTGCTCAAACGGTACTGAATTCAGTTGTTTCCAAAAACAGGTTACTAACCACGGCTAGAGAGCTATGTCTGCCCTACTATTTAATCCATGTCTGTATATATAAGTGAATGTAATGAATGCCATTGTAATTCCCTCTGATTTTCAATATAGCACCTGCTGGAGTACAACCATCGAAAAGCCTAAAATACCAATCCAGATCCCCGCTTATAAACAATATATGGTGACGAGTTTTGATAAAAGTACCGCATAACCTTACAAATGAGGCCCAGTAGAAAGAATCTATCTCAGTCTGTTCCCATCTCTCTCTCTCTCTCTCTCTCTATATATATATATATATATATATATATATATATATATATATATATATATATATATATATATATATTATAAATTAATTGATTTAAAATATGGTTATTTTCGCTACACAGATCTAAGTTTCAAAAATGGAAGCGAAAAGCCCCGAATTTAATTTTGTAATTGAATTAAAGACATTAGTTCCATTTCATCCTTAAGAGAATTTTGAAGTAACTTTTAAAATTACTGGGTTTTAAAGACACAGCTGAAATCAAAATTTACGTTTCCAAGGTTGGAGATAAATACACTTCCACTAGACAGACACGATAATAAAGTTCACATATTATGTTCCACACGTAAGACACTAAATTATATCTGCGCAGTAAGAGATACTCTACTTCATTCTACTTCAAATATTATATATTATCTATCTATCTATCTATTTATGTGTCAGTGTGGGAGGGTTGACTACTCTTTAGTCCGTCTAGGTCTCTTCATTGTATTTCATCCGTCTCGATCTGTTCACTACAAATCTATCCGATTCGGTCATTTCGATACATTTCTGTTCGTCTCGGTCTGTTCACTATGATTCTGTCCATTTCGGAATTTTCACTATCCTTCTGTCCCGATCGGTCTGTTCACTATGCTTCTGTTCCTCACGGTCTTTTCGCTACACTTTTATGCCTCTCATTCTGTTCACTATGATTCTGTCCCTCTCGGTCTGTTCACTATGATTCTGTCCGTTTTGCCCTGTTCACTATGCTTCTGTTCCTCACGGTCGTTTCGTTACACTTCTGTCCCTCTCATTCTGTTCACTATGATTCTGTCCCTCTCGGTCAGTTCACTAGGATTCTGTCCGTTTCGGGCTGTTCACTATGATTCTATCCGTCGTGGTCTGTTCAATATGCTTCTGTCTGTCTAGGCCTGTTCACCATGCTTCTGCCCGTTTCGGGCTGTTTATTATGATTCTGTCCGTCTCGGTCTGTTCACTATCATTCTGTCCGTTTCGGTCTGTTCACTATGATTCTTTCCGTCTCAGTCTGTTCAATATCCTTCTGTCCCTCTCGGTCTGTTCACTATATTTCTGTCTGTTTCTGTCTATTCACTATGTTTCAATCCGTCTCGGTCTGTTCACTATTATTCTGTCCTTCTCGATCGGTTCACTATGCTTTTCTCCGTCTCGATCTGTTCACTATGTTTCTGTCCGTCTCGGTCTGTTCACTATCCTTCTGTCCCTCTCAGTCTGTTCACTATGCTTATGTGTGTTTCGGTCTGTCCACTATATTTCTGTCCGACTCGGTCTGGTCATTATCCTTCGGTCCATCTCGGTCTGTTCATCAGGCTTCTGAACGTTCGCTGCCTGTTCACTATGCTTCTGACCGTCTCGGCCTATTCACCATGTCCGTTTCGGTCTGTTCACTATGATTCAGTCCGTCTCGGCCTGTTCAATATGCTTCTGTCCGTCTAGGCCTGTTGACCATACTTTGTCCGTCTCGGTCTGTTCACTCTCATTCTGTACCTCTCGGTCTGTTCACCATACTTCTGTCCGTTTCGGTCTGTTCACTATCCTTCCGTCTCTCCCGGTCAATTCACTACGATTCTGTCCGTTTCAGGGCTGTTAAAAATGCTTTCTGACAGTCTCGTCCTGTTGATCATCACTCTGTCCGTTTCGGTCTGTTCACTATGCTTCTGTCCGTCACGGTCTGTTCACTATCCTTCTGTCCGTCTTGGTCTGTTCACTATGCTTCCATCCGTCTCGGTCAGTTCACTATGCTACTGTCCGTCTCGGTCTGTTTACAATACTTTGTCCGTTTTGGTCTTTTCACTATGTTTCTGTCCCTCTCGTCTGTTCACTATAATTCTGTCCGTCTCGGCCTGTTCACCATGCTTCAGTCCGTTTCGGTCTTTTCACTATGATTCTGTCCGTTTCAGTCTCTTCACTATCCTTACGTTCGTCCGGGTCTGTTCACTATCCTTCTGCCCCTCTATGTCTGTTCACTATGATTCTGTTCGCTTCGGTCTGTTCACTATCCTTCTGCCTATCTCTGTCTATTCACTATGATTCTGTCCGTTTCGGTCTGTTCACTATGCTTCTGTCCGTTTCGGTCTGTTCACTATGATTCAGTCCGTCTCGGCCTGTTCAATATGCTTCTGTCCGTCTAGGCCTGTTGACCATACTTTGTCCGTCTCGGTCTGTTCACTCTCACTCTGTCCGTTTCGGTCTGTTCACTATGCTTCCATCCGTCTCGGTCAGTTCACTATGCTTCTGTCCGTCACGGTCTGTTTACAATACTTTGTCCGTTTTGGTCAGTTTACTATGTTTCTGTCCCTCTCGTCTGTTCACTATAATTCTGTCCGTCTCGGACTGTTCACTATGATTCTGTCCGTTTCAGTCTCTTCACTATCCTTACGTTCGTCCGGGTCTGTTCACTATCCTTCTGCCCCTCTATGTCTGTTCACTATGATTCTGTCCGCTTCGGTCTGTTCACTATCCTTCTGTCTATCTCTGTCTATTCACTATGCTTCTGTCCGTTTCGGTGTGTTCACTATGCTTCTGTCTGTCTCGGTCTGTTCACTATGCTTCTGTCCGTCTCGGTCTGTTCACTATGCTTCTGTCCGTCTCTGTCTGTTCACTATCTTCTGTCCGTCTCGGCTTTTTCACTATCCTTCCGTCTGTTTCTGTCTGTTTACTATGCTTCTGTCCATCTCGGTCTGTTCACCCTCCTTTTGTCCGTCTAGGTCTGTTCACCATCCTTTTGTCCGTCTCGGTCTGTTCACTATCCTTCCGTCTACCTCGGCCTGTTCTCCATGCTTCCGTCTGTTTCGGTCTGTTCACTATCCACCTGTCCCTCTCGATCTGTTCACTATGCTTCTGTGGTTTCGGTCTGTTCACTATGCTTCTGTTCGTTTCGTTCTGTTTGCTATCCTTCTGTCCCTCTCGGTCTGTTCACTGTCCTTCTCTTCCTCTCGGTCTGTTCACCATCCTTCTGCCCGTCTCGTTCTGTTCACTATGATTCTGTCCCTCTCGGTCTGTTCACCATGCTTCTGTCCGTCTCGGTCTGCTCCATGTCCTTCTCTTCCTCTCGGTCTGTTCACTATGATTCTGTCCGTCTCGGCCTGTTCACTATCCTTCTGTCCGTCTCGGTCTGTTCACTATCCTTCTGCCCCTCTCGGTCTGTTCACTGTGATTCTGTCCGTTTCGTTATGTTCGCAATGCATCTGTCCGTTTCGTCTGTACACTATACTTCTGTTGGTCTCGGTTTGTTCCCTATCCTCCTCTTCCTCTCGGTCTGTTCACTATGATTCTGTCTGTTTCGTTCTGTTCACTATGCTTATGTCCGTCCCGGTCTGTTCACTATCCTTCTCTTCCTCTCGGTCTGTTCACTATGATTCTGTCCATTTCGTTCTGTTCACTATGATTCTGCCCGTCTCGGCCCGTTCACATTACTTCTGTCCGTCCCGGTCTGTTCACTATCCTTCTGCCCCTCTCGGTCTGTTCACTATCATTCTGTCCGTTTCTTTCTGTTCACTATGGCTCTGTCCCTTTCGGTCTGTTCAGCATGCTTCTGTCCGTATCGTCTTGTTCACTATGATTCTGTCCCTCTCGGCCTGTTCACTATGCTTCTGTCAATCTCGGTATTTTCCCTATCCTTCTCTTCCTCTTGTCTGTTCACTATGCTACTGTCCGTCTCGATCTGTTCCCTATCCTTCTCTTTCTCTGGGTCTGTTCCCTATGATTCTGTCTCGGCCTGTTCGCATTACTTCTGTCCGTCCCGGTCTGTTCACTATCCTTCTGCCACTCTCTGTCTTTTCACGATGCTTCTGTCCGTCTCGGTCTGTTTACTATCCTTCCGTCTGTTTCTGTCTGTTCACTATTCTTTTGTCCGTCTCGGTCTGTTCACTATCCTTCTGTCCGCCTCGGCCTGTTCACCATGCTTCTGTCCGTCCCGGTCTGTTCACTATCCTTCTGCCACTCTCTGTCTTTTCACGATGCTTCTGTCCGTCTCGGTCTGTTTACTATCCTTCCGTCTGTTTCTGTCTGTTCACTATTCTTTTGTCCGTCTCGGTCTGTTCACTATCCTTCTGTCCGCCTCGGCCTGTTCACCATGCTTCTGTCTGTTTCGGTCTGTTCACTATCCATCTGTCTCTCTCGATCTGTTCACTATGCTTCTGTCCGTCTCGGTCTGTTCACATTACTTCTGTCCGTCCAGGTCTGTTCCCTATGCTTCTGCACCTCTCGGTCTGTTCACTACGATTCTGTCCGTTTAGGTCTGTTCATTACGATTCTGTCCGTTTCGGTCTGTTCACGGTGCTTCTGTCCGTTTCGGTCTGTTAACCGTGCTTCTGTCCGTCTTGGTCTGTTTGCTATCCTTGTGCCGCTCTCGGTCTGTTCACTATCCTTCTCTTCCTCTCGGTCTGTTCACCATCCTTCTGCCCATCTCGTTCTGTTCACTATGATTCTGTCCCTCTCGGTCTGTTCACCATCCTTCTGTCCGTCTCGGTCTGCTCTATGTCCTTCTCTTCCTCTCAGTCTGTTCACTATGATTCTGTCCGTCTCGGTCGGCTCGATGTCCTTCTCTTCCTCTCGGTCTGTTCACTATGATTCTGCCCCTCTCGGTCTGTTCACTATGATTCTGTCCTTCTCGGTCTGTTCACCATGCTTCTGTCCGTCTCGGTCTGCTCCATGTTCTTCTCTTCCTCTCGATCTGTTCACTATGCTTCTGTCCGTCTCGGCCTGTTCACATTACTTGTGTCCGTTCCGGTCTGTTCATTATCCTTCTCTTCCTCTCGGCCTGTTCACTATGCTTGTGTCCGTCTCGGACTTTTCACTATGCTTCTGTCCGTCTCGGTCTTTTCACTATGCTTCTGTCTGTTTCGGTCTGTTCACTATCTTCTGTCCGTCTCGGCTTTTTCACTATCCTTCCGTCTGCTTCTGTCTATTCACTATGCTTCTGTCCGTCTCGGTCTGTTCACTATCCTTTTGTCCATCTCGGCCTGTTCTCCATGCTTCTGTC
The DNA here is from genome assembly GCA_963932145.1 of Acanthosepion lycidas. NCBI lineage: Eukaryota > Metazoa > Mollusca > Cephalopoda > Sepiida > Sepiidae > Acanthosepion > Acanthosepion lycidas. Next base: position 32,519,979 of record OZ010610.1, on the reverse strand, counting down.
CGTCTCGGTCTGTTCACTATCCTTCTGTCCGTCTCGGTCTGTTCACTATACTTTTGTCCATCTCGGCCTGTTCTCCATGCTTCTGTCCGTCTCGGTCTGTTCACTATCCTTCTGTCCGTCTCGCTCTGTTCACTATCCTTCTGTCCGTCTCGGCCTGTTCTCCATGCTTCTGTCCGTTTCGGTCTGTTCACTATCCATCTGTCCTTCTCGATCTGTTCACTATGCTTCTGTCCATCCCGGCCTGTTCGCCATGCTTCTGTCCCTCTCAGTCTGTTTACTATGGTCCTGTCCATCTCGGTTTGTTCACTATCCTTCTGTCCCTCTTGGTCTGTTCACTATGATTCTCTCCGTTTCGGTCTGTTCATTACATTTCTGCTTCACTCCGTTTGTTCACCACACTTATGTCCGTCTTGGTCTGATCCGTATCTTTCTGTTCCTCTCCGTCTTTTCACTACACTTCTATCCATGTCGGTCTTTTCACTACTCTTCTGCCCGTCTTGGTCTGTTCACTACATTTTTGTCCGTTTCGCTCTTCTCACCTCTCCCACTCTGTCGTTTTGTCCGTCCCGGCCTGTTCACTATCATTCTCTATGTCGCAGTGTGTTCACTATATTTCTATCCGTATCGGTCTGTTCACTATCCTTCCGCCCGTCTCGGTCTGTTCATAATCCTTTTGTCTCTCTCGGCATGTTCACTATCTTTTTGCTCAATGTGTCGATCGATTGAATATCTGTAAGCCTCTCTCCGCACACTCATTATTTTATCCATCTGAAAATTTTGTAGTTTTAATCTAATGTGCAACCAATATAACAGGTAGCTGAGATTGGTTGCCTTAACAAATACTTTAAGAATTATTTATATTTTTTGTGTCCATTATATGTAGACCTGTATCTCTGGAAAGTTTGCTCCATGTGAAGACCCACATCTGATATGCGACTAAAGTGCAATGAAATGTCAAGACAATTATCTAAATAAGTAAAAGGCAAATTTTGCCTATCAGTTCGTATGTCTAAAACTCTCTAACTCAAGTCGTATTTATTCTAACTTTCTTGGAAGCAAAATAACACTGGAATTGAAAATCTGCCCTTTGTCCATTGCTTGATCATATATCACTGTGATTACGTTTGAAATGAGGTGGGAAAATTTAAAAGTTTCAAATTGTATTATAACTGAAAAAATTAGAGATTTAAAATTCTTTTTTTTTAAATTTATATTGAGAACAAAGTAAACACAAAAACTTGGAATTTGAATATTTAAATGTTGATTTAAATGTTTAAATTATTTTGATTTCAATATTGATTTAAATGTTTAAATGTTAATTCAAATGTTGAATTCATTTTAAAATATCTCCGTAACTTTGTAAATCAATTTTATTCCTTCAAAATGGCAAAGAATTAAAGGAAAAGTTAGAGGTTTCGTTACGTGAGGATTTCAACTTCGTGTTTGTGATTTGAAGACTTCAATAGAAGTTCAATGGAGTGTGTGATCCTCAAGAAATCTGTGATCTGCACGGAGATGCTGCTTTTAAGCTAGCATGTATTATATTACGCTACTTCAACAACAAACTATCTTTTATATGTGACATTTTATTTTAAGCGAATTTCAATTTTATATTATCGAAAAATGATACCAAATGAACGTAATCTTTTAGGTCGTTATCACAAAACAATAATGTTCTTATTCTTTTGTTTCCTTCGGGAAGTTTGTGATCATGGTTCTCCACCATTTCTTCTCTTTTGTAGCTCTTAGGAAATTTTATCTTTTTATTATCTCTCCTAATCCCTCTCCTGCTAACATAAAAAAAAACCCAATAAAGTCGCCAGATACTATTTGAAACTATCCGCCACTTTGCATTGCTTTGACTAACCCAGATGGAGGTTAACCAATCACGTCAACTGTTCAAGGCTGCTCCGAGCTCATTGGTACGGTTGCAAGCGTTTAACCTTGGGCCCATCCAATCATATGCGCGTACAGTTCTCATACGCACGTGTGCACACGCGTGCGTAGCTACGTCACCTTAGTATGTGCGTTCAAAGTCAACCGGCCAACCGCCTCTTTATACCATAACGCACGCGTGTTCACACTTCTGCGATTACTCTTCCGTACTTGGGTCACTTCATTCGCTTCTTACGGAAACCGCATGTTGTTGCTTACGTATCCAAACTATTTTTTTTTTTACTTCTTAGTTATAATTACATCCGTTTCCGCGTTTATCGAATTTAATTCCCAAATTACCTACTATCGTTTTAGCTTTAGTTGAATTTTTTAAACTTCACTTTTTTGTCTTCGATCCCCTTTTGATACAGTTACATACATTTTTGGGATCCCTCTAACCTGCCTACGTTTACTCTACACGTACTTTTTGCACTCAAAAAACCTACATACCTTTTATTACGTTTGTCTTTTTAAAATTGGTTAAAATGCCGCCTAAGAGAAGAAGAAGACTTTTTGGGCGGCGTACGGCTGCAGCCTCCGCTACAAGAACAACAAGGGTAAGTAAAGCCACAGAGCAAACTTTGTTGCGCTTTTCTCAGACGGTCTCACACTCTGCTGCCCACATCTCCATGGAAAGTACCGCTGAATGGACTGAAAGGCTGGCATCAGCAGCATCACATGTCATCACGACGCGCTAGACTTTAAATAGAAGCGCGTTTAGTTCAGAATTCACAGGATGCAATATGCGTTTGTACGGGCCAGAGCTTTGGAGTCCCCAACACAGACAATCCTTCAGCGTTTAAGGAATGCCAGCACTAAAGCATATTCTAGAGCTTTAGAATTCCCTGAACAAACAACTTCGCGTCGTCTTAGTAATGCTAGGGCTAAAGCATTTTCCAGGGTTTCGGAACAACCTCAACAAACCGCTATTCGTCTTTTAAGAGATGCCAGGGCTATTGCGTCTGGTAAAGCTTTATAATGTCCTGTGCGGACCGCTAATCGTCGTTTGAGGAATTCCAGATCTACTGCGTCTGCCAGAAAGCCCTGGGGTACGGTGAGCACGGCTCAACAACAATGGCCAAATTGCAAGGACAGACGCTCAGCCTTGCGGGCCTGCATTTAGGTGAACAGTGTTTCGCCTATGAACAGCTTTACTTAGGCTACTTCCGAGTCGGGAGTAAGGATAACATTTAGGTTTACTCTCCAACAAACAAAGCTAAGAATGTTACCTACGCAGAAGTCCTGCTCGGTCACGTTTAAACGCAATGTACACATCATTATGTCAGCTGCATCGTAGGTACCTTCATTTTTGAACCCGGTTTATTAAAAGTTCGTCGTAGTGTCCATTTGCCATTACTAAGACATTTTATTAAAGGTTGTCTTGCTCACCAAATGCCCCCTTATCACTTAAATGCTACCATAGCTGCATTCGCACTTACATGTCGACCACATAACCATATTCAGTTGCAACACAAAACCAATATGTGGGAAGGTGGATTCGTTTGTCAGAGAAGTCAAGTGCATCCACGGAATTCAGGCCTCAGCAAAAAGAAGTGGGATAGTAAAAGAATAGCAGCATGCAGTGTTATAATCTGCATTCCCTGCCGTACACCGTTGATGTGTTTCTCCCCTTTAACATAAGGGCTGCTTTTGGTAACGCTACGTGCGCTTCATGCTCACCTCAACTGGCTATTAAAAACTACAAAAGTTTGTGCCACTTACAAGTACTCACCCTAGCACCTTCCCATACTTCTGTTATGTGGTTCTGTTTACGGTAGTGGCAACGCTGTCCTTTGGGCAAAAGACGCGTCTACCTTTCACGCTATTGTGTTTTACTACGTTGCAACTGACACAGGTTTTCCTGTAATGTCTTTTACTCAGAGATAATAAAACCATCTCATCAGAATACAACTGCCACAACTCACCAAAAACTTCTGAAGGCCCGTGTTCGTATTGAACTTGACAACTTTTAATTGGAGTTGTCTTAGTAATGGCAAACGGCTGATGCTTCCACGGCTCTCATTGCTTCCATTTAAGCCTTACAATTTTTTATTCCGTTGTACTGATGAATGCTTACTCCTTGTGTACATTACGTTTTTTTGCGTGGGCGGCCATCAGTTCCGCGAGACTTCAACCTTACATGCGTGTACAAAATGAGTATGGCGATTATGACCTTCCATTCAGAGGAAGTTTACTCCTGGGCAACGCCGGGATTTACTGCTAGTTTTTTTCATCTTAAAAATACAGGCTTACTGCCACATCAGGTTGAAACTTTGGTTCATGTACTATCACCGAGGTTAAGCAACGTAGTGTCTGGTCAGTAACTAGATGGGTGACCACTTCCAAATGCTGCGAGGTTGGATGTCAGATTGTATAAAAAGATAATGGCTAAGAATTGTTAATTGAAGAGCCAAGTTCCAATTCCCATTGCTTGGAAATACTCTTGAGAAAAGTATGAATCTACCTGTATTATTAATTCATTATAAAAATAATGATTACATATATTATGACATTGATATTACTTATGATATGATAAGCTAGATGGAGCTCAACAGGAAGGCAGTCCATCCAGTGGAAGGTAAACATAGATTGTAAACCTCCGCTGCCTTGTTAAATCGCTGCGGAAGTAAGTGGAGGCCCGAATTTGGTTGGCTATCTACACTGGCAACTACTGTTGCTAAGACATCCCCAAATATAATATCATTATATTTCTTTGCATCTTACCAGTACAGTCATGATAGTGGGGAGACCATTTGGTCTGGGCAGTGCATGACCTCCATATAATATCACCAGTCTAGGAGAAGGTAAGCTCTGAATTCAAACCACCTGCTGCTTTTTAGGTCTTGCTAGTACAGCCATAATGGTGGGAGACCATTTGGTCTGTCCAGTGCATGACGTCCATATAATATCACCAGTCTAGGAGAAGGTAAGCTCTGAATTCAAACCACCTGCTGCTTTTTAGGTCTTGCTAGTACAGCCATAATTGTGGGAGACCATTTGGTCTGTCCAGTGCATGACGTCCATATAATATCACCAGTCTAGGAGAAGGTAAGCTCTGAATTCAAACCACCTGCTGCTTTGTAGGTCTTTCTAGTACAGACATGATTGTGGGGATCCATGTGGTCTGGGTAGTGCATGACGTCCATATAATATCACCAGTCTAGGAGAAGGTAAGCTCTGAATTCAAACCACCTGCTGCTTTTTAGGTCTTGCTAGTACAGCCATAATGGTGGGAGACCATTTGGTCTGTCCAGTGCATGACGTCCATATAATATCACCAGTCTAGGAGAAGGTAAGCTCTGAATTCAAACCACCTGCTGCTTTTTAGGTCTTGCTAGTACAGCCATAATGGTGGGAGACCATTTGGTCTGTCCAGTGCATGACGTCCATATAATATCACCAGTCTAGGAGAAGGTAAGCTCTGAATTCAAACCACCTGCTGCTTTGTAGGTCATGCCTATTTAACTTCTGAATAGATGATGAACGGAGTGACCTTAGCATCCCTGGTGTAAAAGAAACCAGCAAGCCATTGCACTATTCTGCTTTGAATGTCACCATGTGAGATGGATGATAGTGGTGATCACAGCAGCAGCACAAAATGTCCTAACTGAATAAATGAATGAATGAAGACAGTGTTTCTGCAAAAATTAAAGCTGGAGAAAAAGTCATTTAAACTTTTACTTATTTATTAATCAAAATGATAACTTGGGAATACCAGGTACTGTAATATTGGATGTTCAGGTGGTGTAATGGATAATGGGTCAGAATTGTTAATTGAAGAGCCAAGTTTCGATTTCCATTGAGTTATAATCACTTACACGGAAATACCATTGAGAAAGGCATGAATCCACAAAATCTTCCCCTTGATAAGGGTTAATTAGCAAGATTTGTGTCACTGGACAATTTTTATCTCACAAAAAGTTCTTAAAATCTAAAGAATAATATTTTATGGCTTTAAATAACCTGTAAATGTTTGATAAGCCGTAGTAAACGAATCAACCAATTTGAATACCTCATTAACGTTTTTTTTTTATCATAGCTCATATTGCAATTTTTTTCTTATTATTGCTTTTCTCTGGCACTCCTTATTACTGGTTCCCATATTGTATTCAATTCTACGCTTGGCTGGCTTAGGAGATTTTTGTGGCCTAGCATATGTGCTGATTCCTTAAGTTTTCGTATTTTCAAGTGATGTTCACTGTCTATATTAAAACGCGTCTTAGTGATTTAATTTTTTTACTTACTTGATTTCTCTAATTTGCATGCTAGGCTCATCCTTTTGCTGACAACCATGCATTCTATCTTCTAGCAGTTGATGTTTAATTTCTTTCTTCTCGATTTCCTTCACTCCCATCTGTTGGTGTTTCTGTACTTCCGTACTGTGTCTGCAACATAACGCACAAGCATGGGAACCTAGTCACCCCTTAAATCTGGATCCCTAACTCCCCAGTCTGCAATACCCGGATTCCAAATTCGTCTGGAAGCCGTGGTTAAAACCTATGAATATTTTATCGAGTAAATTTACTCTTTCGTACTTCAAGATATGTTTGTGTAATTTTGGTAAATATTTCGGTTAAAATGAGATGTCGTCCCCTTAAGGTAAGAATGCAACGTTAAGCCGTAACACGAGGAGAAATAGAAAAAAATAGGCGTAGCTGACGACATATGAAAGGAAAAAGGGAGATCATCGCCCCATGTGAAATAATAGACAGAGAACATCACTTGAAAATACGAAAACTTAAGGAATCAGCACATATGCTGGGCCACAAAAATATACTGAGCTGACCAAGCATAGAAATGAATACAATATGGGAACCAATAATACCGAATGGTAGAGAAAAGCAATGATAGCAAAAAAATTGCAATATGCGCTATGGTAAAAAAAAATCGTTAATGAGGCATTCAGTTTATAAGTCCAAAAATTCCTCAAGGCAAATGGCTCAGTGGATAAAAGATTTGGTTGCATCTACTGATGTGTCCCAAATAGTTATGAGTTCAATACCTGGCTACTGCAGTGGTGAACAAAAAAAGTTGGAGAGTTGAGTCAAACAGAGATAACTGTGACATTTGGAAGAGCTTTGGCACGTGGAACTAGAACAATTTATCTAGCAGTAGATGTTTAAGTCCTTTCTTCTCGATTTCCTCTACTCCCTTCTGTAGGAGTTTCTACAGTTTGTTTATGTGCCCGCTCTCAACGCAACTGCCTGTCTAGTTATTTTCCAAGCGTAGCTTAGATGTGGCACACAGCCGAAGTATAGGGTACCCAGTGATAATGTTTGCACCATTTAAATCTTGTATGGAAATATTTTTAAATCCTGTTCCAGAATCTTCTGAAGAGATGTTCTGGCAATGCCTAGCTGAGCCGAGCGACGACGGGTAGAAACTGATGGATCGTCAAGGAGACTCTACCGTACAGTTTGAACCGCTGTGTCACTGCGCACAGTGTGCTTAGGATCTCTTCCCGGGAGATCGTCGACTGATCCTGTTCTTTTAAACCTGGCGATTAGGTTACAAACCATGTTATTACTAGGAGATACTCTGATATTAAAACGTTGCCGGTATTTTCTCTGAGTTTGAATAATTGATCTTTCATTGGATTACAAAATCTCAATCAGTTTTATCCGTTGCTGGACATCATACGTAGCCATTTTAATCTCCGAGTGATACTCTATAACCTGCAAAAAATAAAAATAAAAAAAGACTGAAAACCAACAAGTTGTAACTTTTTCAATCACTTCGGTTTTTCAGTACCCCCCTAATATATATATATATATATATATATATATATATATATATATATATATAGTTGGATTGGTGTGAGTTTGTGACTCTGGGTTTCACGCTATTTGCGATCGTCATACAAACTGATTAATTTTGAAATTATGGATTTATATATGGTTGCCTATATATCACATTTCATATTATCACAATTTATACAAAAAGGACAAAAAGTTTGACTAATTGATCTTTCATTGGAATAGACAAAATCAATGAGTTCTACTCGTTGTCGGACATCATACGTAGCCATTTTAATCTCCAACGGATGCTCTATAACCGCAATAAGTAAAATACAATAGATTGAAAACGAACAAGTTATGACATTTTCAAACCTTTTAGTTTTTCAATGTCCACCGTATATTATGTAGTGAGGACTGGGATCGTAAATAATTCATCCTGTTCGGATTTCTGATTTTTTTTTCTGAATCGCCTCACTGTATAGTTTGAATAATCTGGTGAGAAGACATTACCTCATTTTTACGTTTACTGCGTTCATTTTCTGTCCGTATACAGGTGGTCTCCTGTAGTGGATAGCAGTTCGGATTGAATAATCGGAGAGCCGAGTTCGAATTCCAGCCGAAACCATTACATTCACTTACGTACTAATGCCATTGGGAAAGTTATTAATCCTCTTCGCCCCTCCAGCTATGGATATATAGCAAGACAGTCTGGGTTCTATAACCTTGGAATGCAACTGGTCTAGAGAAGGACAACCCCGATTTCAAAACCTCCTAATTAAAAAGATGCGGAAGGTCGTTTGGGGACCTTGTGTCACGTAGTGAACCAGGTCTCTGTATTTGTCCCTTCAAAAAGTGTGATTGGTTCGGCACAAAGCCTTCACGACTATAATGAAATCATATATGCTGGTGTCTGGACTGTCAGTTCCTAGGAGCTACTTGACCCTCATGCGTCGAATAGATATATTAATAAAGTAATCCACAATACGACAAATGTTTTTAATAGACTTTAAGACGATTACTTGTGCAATTATTAAAGTCTAATGCCCCCGCAAAAAGATTTTATTGTAATAAGTTATTGCAAAATTACTGCGAGAAAACAATTTGACTAACGGCCCCAAGGAAGGAGCCGGTTAGGCCTAACACTTTCTTGGTTTCACTGTTCAAATTTGTTAATTGTCTCTTCAAAGTCAACATTTGCCGTTTCCTTTCTTTCCTTATTTAGATATGCTAGGTCATATATCTAACTTGGCACACGACTGCTCTCAAATCGAATAATATTAAATTCAGCTTATTGAAATATATCACACAGTTCACAGTTATGAATAATCAAGAGTGGCTTCCCCTTGTTTTGTTACTTTCCTCATTGAGAGAGCTATTTCTATTTACTGGAACTATAAAAGGACACTATACTCGAACCTTGTATTCTCAGTTGAATAAAGCTTTCTTAAAGCCTACACCTGCGTACAAAATTTCTGGCAGAACATGGATTTCGTGTACAACACTGAGTCCGTCCTGGGTAAGACGATAAACTGCGTCCGCGTCCTGGATAAGACGATAAATTAGTCCAACAGAAAGGCCTCTGTTCAAGAGGTTTTGAGGAGCGTTAAACCACCTCTTAATTCCTGGTGTTCCCAGGCCCACCCAGACCCGGGGTGTTAGGGTCCCAGCTATGGGCAAATAGTTAACACCCAAACTTGTATAAAGATAGGTTTTAATACCGGAAATGTTATTACTAGCAATAATTTTTTAAGGAAAAATTATTATCAGCAAGACATAAAAAATAACAGTAATACAAACAGCGCTATACATTCTTTGAAAAGAAATTGGTGAATAGAACTCAAAATACAAAATTGTGTGAACAAAATATTAACAAGTGAGTAATTTAAAAAAAAACGAACTTTTTAGGAAAATAAAACCATCGAATATTGTAAATTTCCTAAAAGAACTTGGATTGTACTAAAAAATATGAGTAATTGAAAAATGGTCCAAATATATATATGTATACATACACACCTTTGTTTCCAAACTATCGCTATGAATCTATTTAAAAAATGTTGTTGTCATTAGATGACCCACTGGTGTTTTGATATGCCATAAAACAGAACAACCAACCAACAACACATAACAAAAGGGGGAATGTTTTAACTTGTGGGACTTACTTTTGCCCATCTCTAAATATTGTGTGGCTATAATAAAGAAGGACATTAAAAAAAAAGAATGTGTGATCAGAGCAGAATATAAAGAACGGAGAAAGACCAGATTACACGTGTTAGAAATACCTAGTTTCATCATAGGGAAACAAGTCGGCGCTTTTTTAAAGCAATATACCGAAATCCGAGACGTAATCCCTGACAAAAATAATGGTCTGATGGAGATTTAGACCGATGTTAGATTGTAAATCTTTGTACGGCTAAATAAACTAACACTGCTAAATAAACTAACACTGCAAGTTATTGTTTCAGGAAGGAAGCCGACATGTTGATTGTGTGGGGTAATGGGACATTTATCTGCTGCGTGTCCAGGGAAAAAACAAATAAGCAAGATTCCTCTTAACATACCAGGCGAAAAGGTGGATGCGTCTTTCTTACAACCCAATGCGTTTTATTTCGCTGTCGATTCACCGAAAAACAAAGGAAAGCGCAAACTGCATGTTCGTCGCAAAATCTTCTATAATCATCCAGGTTGATCGAAGTCGGGCTCATCGACCCAATGCGATCGATCTTTTCTTTAGCTGCATAGTATGTGCTACGCCAGGGCTACATACAGTTTTTGAAATTCTGAGTTACTTTCTCCTAGACCGGCTTTCACCCAAGGCTAAAAAACCTGGTCTTTCCTGATATTTTCTCATAGAGAAGGAATGAGAGCATTAATACGTTTTATTAGCACGTAAGCGAATGTAATTGATCCGGCTGGAATTCAAACTCGCCCCCACACCGATTCCTGAAAGCGAGCCGCTATCCATTATCCTACTGTGCTTCCTTCTCATCCAGTAGAATAAAAGTTAGCAGACAAAAACGAGGAATGGAAAGGGAAAAATGAATTACATGTGGGGAGGTATCTGGTAAATACCGATCTAACCGCGCACTAAGGTCTTAGAGCGTGTCAGACTCTGACTTCGAGCGGAGAGGAACACAGACTAGGCTAAGCCGAAGAGCAGAGTCCAGCCTGGGAAGTTAGACAACTACCAACCCTGTATATACGGAGTCTAAGGGCAATTTTTGCCCGAGCTAATGGGCTCTGAACACCCCACGTAATGAACCGACCATGTGCCACATGTGCCTTTGTCATATGGGGAGGTGTCGGATAAATATGCGTTGAATTCAAGCGAAGTTATATTTCATGATTGCGTCATCTAATAATAGTAATAATAATATATAATACATATTATACGTAACATATATATATATATATATAATATATCATATAATATATATATATATATATATATATATTGAATATAATATAATATAATATAATATATATATATATATATATATATATATATATATATATATATATATATATATATATACGCACACACACACGCACAAATATTTATATAAGATGAATTCTCTGTATCTATTTGTCTGTACATCTCCTGGAGGAAAAACAACTTCACTGATATTCCTTAAATTGGGAACAGACACACTGACGTTCACACAGACACACAGTCACAGACACATACACATACATACTTATATATATATATATATATATATATATATATATATATATATATATATATATATATATATATATGAGGAAGAACAGTGGATAGCGGCTCGGATTGAGGATCGAAGAGCCCAGTTCGAATTCTAGTCGTATCCATTACATTTACTTACGTGCTAATAGTCTTGGGATGGGTATTAATCCATTTTTCTCCTTCCAGCTATGGGTAAATATCAGGGGAAGGCTGTGTTCTACAGCATTGGAAGCCAACTGGTCTACAAGAAGAACAACTCTGAATTAAATACATGCGGAAGGTCGTTTTATGGGCCTTGAATCTCGTGCACCAGGTCTCTGTATTCGGCCCTTCATAAAGCGTCGTTGGTTCTGCACAAAGCCTTTACCACTTTAATCAAATATATGCTGGTTTCTGGCTGTCGGCTCCGAGGAACTCAGCTGCTTCGCACTCATTCGACGAGAGTCCCCTGTACATATATATATATATATATATATATATATATATATATATATATATATATATATATATATATATATATATATATTACAAATTAACAAAAGTTAGTTACTATGACAAGCCGAGCGCGTGGCTATATTCATTATCAGAACGAAAGAATTACTACCTTGCCTAATGCATCGAACAGGTCTATTTCAAGACATATATATATATATATATATATATATATATATATATATATATATATGATCTTCAAAGATATAAATATAATATCAATCGTAAACTTTTGTCTTAATTATCGTTCACTCTCCTATATAATGTCGTCCTGGGTATGACGATAAACTACCTCCGCGTCCTTGTCAAGACAATTAACTGCATCCAGCAGCAAGACCTCTGATCAGGAGGTTTTGAGGAGCGTGGAACCACCTCTTAATTGCTGGTGTTCCCGGATCCACCCTCACTCGGGGTGATAGCACCTGTTAGTGTCCAAATAGTTAACCCCCAAACTGCGGTCAAAACACTATGAAAGTGTAAAAATAAGTTTTAATACCAGAAATACGTTGTTAAGCAAAATTATTATCAGTAATACATTTTTGGAAAAAAAGATATTACCAGCTATACATTTTTGAATTGAAGGGAAAAAAATTACCAGCGATACATTTATGAAGGAAAATATTACCAACAATAAAAATGGTCGGCATTAAATAACCGATTGTGGTTGATAATAAACCAAACCAAACCTATATAATGTCTTTTTTCTCTTTTCTCATATCTAGTAAACTCCATATTGCCTTGCTTGAAATGAACTTATTAAATGAATGGAAACAAAAGTAAACATTGCGTGATAGGTTTTTGTGATCCACAGGCACCGCCAATCATATTCCTCCATAATAAAATCTTCTTATTTCTCTATAATAGAATCTTCTCATACCTCCAAAGTAGAATCTTCTTATTCCTCCATAATAGAATCTTCTTATTCCTCTATAATAGAATCTTCTTATTCCTCCATAGTAGAATCTTCTTACTCCTCCATAATAGAATCTTCTTATTCCTCCATAGTAGAATCTTCTTATTCCTCCATAGTAGAATCTTCTTACTCCTCCATAATAGAATCTTCTTATTCCTCCATAGTAGAATCTTCTTATTCCTCCATAATAGAATCTTCTTATTCTTCCATAGTAGAATCTTCTTACTCCTCCATAGTAGAATATTCTTATTCCTCCATAATAGAATCTTCTTATTCCTCCATAGTAGAATCTTCTTACTCCTCCATAGTAGAATCTTTCTTCTTATTTCTCCATAGTAGAATCTTCTTATGCCTCCATAGTAGAATCTTCTTACTCCTCCATAATAGAATCTTCTTATTCCTCCATAGTAGAATCTTCTTATTCCTCCATAGTAGAATCTTCTTTTATAACAAATAATTACAATAACTACAAAATCTGTAAACATATTGTATATACTCCCCAATAAATACACCGACTTTTAAGTAAAATACTAAAATTATACATAAATAATAAGAATAGCAGCTCTAATATGTACCCACTAGAAATAACGCTTATATATATATATATATATATATATATATATATATATATATATATATATATATGTATGTATGTATGTGTGTGTGTGCCTCTGTGTGTAATAAGAAAAATGCGCTATTTTTATACACATATTTCCTTTCTTCATTGATAAACAAACACGCACACACAGAGACACACACATAAATATATATTTTTTGAACAATAAATAAAAATAATTTTTTTTAGACACACTAGATTGTATATTAGTATTGTTTGTTTTATTATTTCATTAATTTCCTCGACTAGTTTCAGCCAAAATGGTCATCATGAGGAGTAAAAATCTTTGCTTGTTAGTAGCAGTGAACTACAGAAGTGAACGACTCTCGGAAGAAAGTGAACTTTGGCGGTAATTTTCATTTCTTTTGTTTTTTTGCTTCTTTTATCGTTACTTTTGGTCAGTCCTTGTATTAATTAAGCGGCCTTTTCAAGTTGTTTTTTACGATAGAGGCTGGAAGATTCCTGACTATTAGAATTCTCTCCAAGGATATTCTGACAATTTTATTGGTTGCTGGAAAGGGGAAATGTGTGTTAAGTGTATGTTATCTTTTAGTTCTTTGGGAGTGTGTATGATGAGTGTATGTTTATATGTTAGTATAAGTGTGTTTATAAGTGTGAAACCTCCACACCTCTACATGCATTTCTTTCTGATGTGGGTAGAGTATGATTTATTGGGTTATATATTAACCCTGTCTATGCTGGCGGAAATGTTGTTATTGTGCACATACCCACACATACAGGTTAACACACACACACGTACGCAGAGAGAGAGAGAGAGTGTGTGAAAGTGAGAGAGGGAGAAATCAACATAACTCAAATAAGCGCCTCAATTACTTTTTGAACTTAATATAAAAATAACGAAAATGAGAAAATCGACATTCAGTTGGTGATACCTCCCGACGAGAGGACCGAATAATTACATAAAGGTGAATCTACCAAACTGTGGAGTCGAAGTGACTCCCAATTATCCTCACAAGGTATTTTCATCTAACAGTTTTTCTTTCTTTCATTCTAGCTTATGGAAGCCAAACTGACGATACCCTATGCCTCAAAATCTTCATACAAATATATATATATATATATATATATATATATATATATATATATATATAGTACATGTAATCGATTCGTTGGTAGATAATCCGGCTGGATCCAAGTAATATTAATGGTTAAAACTGATCAACAGAGAGCTCGATGTATTTATTATAACAGAGAATATGCAATTTTTACTGCAAAATAAAAACAAAAATTACCTCAACATAGATATAGTCTATTTCAAGACGTTCTGTACTTGGCTATCATCACCCCCCTCTCATTAACGAGAAGTCTACCAGAAGATGACTGACATTGAAAATAAATTTAAAACAATGTTCCGAGACAGACACTTAGGGTCTGATGATAGCCGCGCACAGAACAGCTTGAAATTGACTATCCCCTTGTGGAGGTAATTATTGATTATTTGGTGTAATATATATATATATATATATATATATATATATATATATATATATATATATATATATTCTCGCTTTTAAAACGACCATCGGTGGTAAAACCTATTCCGTACTTAACATAAGACTTCTTAGAAATTTTCATTTAGCGTCAAACGGCCTAACGGTCTATTGCAGTCTAGCTGGAAGCTTAATAGACATTCTATATGAGTCCTATTTGATAAGGCGTATTTGTAAGTCCATATACCTCCATATATATATATATATATATATATATATATATATATATATATATAATGATTGGACAAAGAGGAAAAGAAAATGTGCTCTCCGGCAGTGTACTACTAACGTGGGTGTCCCATTTGCAGGGGAAATCAGTTTAATCGGGTGTGCTTTAAACCTCTCAGCCACAGAGAGCCTTACAGTTTAGCAATCTTCTATTTGCCTTTTTGATATGAAATAAAAATAAAAAATAAAAGGAGAAAATGAAAAACAAATGTAATATAGCTTCATAATCTATATTATTTTTATTCATTTTTTAAGCAACTAAATACATAATTGTCAAAAGCTTTCGTATTTTCTGTAATAAATTCTTAATAAACATTATTATTGTTATTATTTTACTTAAGTGTAAGGTAGACCTATACTTACAATTGCTTAAGGCTTAACATGAAAAGAAATTTTGATCAGAACTGTATATATATATATATATATATATATATATATATATATGACGCGTTCGAAGGTTGATTCAACATTTAATAATTTTGCGACGATTCACGCTTAATGATTTTAGGCAGTTTTGATCTTTTCATGGTTAGCCGTAAGCAATTGTAAATTTAGGTCTACCTTACATTTAAGTAAAATGTATGTATGTATGTATATATGTATGAAGATTTTGAGATATAGGGTATCGTCAGTTTGGCTTCCACAAGTTAGAATGAAAGAAAGAAAAAACTGTAAGATGAAAATAACAATGATAATATTTATTAAGAATAATAATTACAGTGAATATCAAGTTTTACAGAAACATTGTTGACAAAATGTGTATTTAGTTACATAAATAAATAAAAATAATATAAATTTTGATGCTATATTTGATTTGTTTTTTTCATTATCTTCTTTGTTATTGGCAGCATTTTAGAATATTTTGGCTGCAATGCTAAATTTTCTAAGTTGAACAAACTGGAGCTAATTCGTTTATGCTTTGTTACCTCTCTTTTTCAGTGTTGTTTTTAGATCGCTTTATTCCAATTATTTTGATGGGCAATAGCGAAATCCTGAAATTTAAAATGATTTTATTCCATTTCAAAAATAAAGCCTGTAAAAAGGAATATTTTAAATTAATACTCGACCAAAAATGAAATGCTTTTGACAAAAAAATCTTACTGATTTAACTATAATTATGTAACAATTAAATATAATATCCAGCAGGCAAATCTACAGTTTATATTACCTCATCTCATTGTATGGTTGCGAACTGTAAATTTAAATTGAGCTTGAAATATTGTGTAATCGGATCTAATTTGTTGTAAAATACTTGGATATGATATAATGAATAATTTGCAGTGAAAATATCAATTTTCCATTTTTTGTTGAACGCGTCATATATATATATATATATATATATATATATATATATATATATATATTTCGTGTGTTTATAGGATGTCTAAAAGTATCCGAAATAAAAGTGAAGATGTGACAGGAGTGGAAAATTTATTAACGACGCGTTTAGCCGGAGAGTAGCTGCTGTCTTTGGCTTCCTCAGTTTAGAATGAAGGAAAGACAAATCTGTGTGCGAGGAAAATGCCTTGGGATCCCTGAGGATTTGTGCGAATCATAAATTAAATTACATTATAGTTGTGTGTATGTATATA
>OZ010610.1:32463251-32498251 GCA_963932145.1 Acanthosepion lycidas | reverse complement strand
GTCCAGAAGTTCGTATAGGTATAAGAAGTCAGTATAAGCATCGTTACAATGGCTGCGCTCAAGTCTACTTTGCGCTGAGTTGGAACATCCAAAGAAGAAGCTTGTATTATTTGGCAGGTGTAGATTTTTCGAAGACACGAATGTGCTATACTTTAGAAACTAAAAATTCCCGAGTAGGAACGTAATTACCACGTCATCTAAATCTACAAAAAAAAAGTGAAGCAGGAAAGTATCTGTCATTTTATACACTTAGCCAACGCCGCCTAACTGACTGGGGATCGACAGGCGCATTTTGAAAGAATGGCAATTCAGACGTATATTAAGTTAAAACTTAAGTATTTTTTATTATTTTCTTTACCCCACCCACACACAGGTATGCATACATATTTCTTCTGGGGTATCTGTGGGTATGAGTTTTTTGTTTTGTTTATTTGTTTTGTTTTGTTTTTTTACTTAAAGAAACTCGTTCTTTTTACCTGGAAGTCAAACCCGGAATTGTTTTTTTTTTTTTTTTTTTTTTCAATAGGAGCTGATATGCTCTCATATCACCCGTTCGATACTCCTCCCCATCTCTTGAATAGGGATATATTCTCATCCCTTGTTTCCTGTTAAGGAACGATTTCCCGGTTCCTTTCCTTCTTTCTGACCTTAATAGTGGTGCTGTTATGAATTTCTTGGAATATGCGTAGATGGCGGCAACGTCTATTCATACTAAGAATACCGGGTTGGCAGCTTTCTGGTTGCTTTTCCTCACTGGTAGTAAAGGGATGGAACTTTTGCGTAGCATCTTGTAAGGCTGCTCTGATCAACAGTAGCATAATGTCGGTGTACTTGCATGCACGAATGTCCCTGCAAGTACCTCCGGTGGGCAACCCCGGTGCCACAATATGTTGCAGTCTGTGCAAATTCCCTTTCTTCACATGTTAAGTTTGATGACCAACTGCTACTTCTACTCTAGGCATTTTCCTTACCAATATAACACATCATGACTATAAACAACCAAATATATAAACCTAAACCAACTCAACAAAAATCAGATAAACTCCTTTAACCTTTTCTTCTCCAAAATTGGTGGTATTCGTACCAACTTCTGCAGTATGGAATTGTTCCACTTCGAAAAGTCTCCAGACATCCTGTCTCTGTGCGAAACTAATCTTATCTCTGCAATCCCTTCCTCTGAATTATCGATTCCTAGCTACCTTCCTCTCCTTAGAAAGAATTCTAAAGTCTACAGCCATGGCCTGAGAGTCTATGAACGCGAGCATCTCCTGTTGGCTATGGAGCTCCATTTTGAATTATTTCCAAGCAATTTGTATATCTGTCTCCATCTCTCTATACTTAATTCAATCAGCTATGTATTCTCTATCGTTGCCCTCTCAAGACTACTACATTTTTTCGGTAATATAGACAAGGCCATCTTCCTCCACCCGTTTGCAAACATATTCATGTTCGGTGACGTTAACACCCACCATATCAGAAGGCTCTGTCACTGAACTCGATGGCGTCTAAACCCTTAACTTTTCAATCACTCAATCCCTCACGCAAGTGATTGACTTTCTTACGCGTTTCCCCCTAGTTACCATGACGGGAACGCTTCTCTTTCCGATCTCTTTTTTGCTTCTGTCCCGGTCTCTTGTCACGCTACACAACTCTGTCCTCTTGACAACTCTGATCCCGCGGTAGTGTTTGTAAACATCTTCCGCCTCCCTACCAGCCATGAATATCTTTCTGTTATCAACGAACAGACACGGACTTGTTCCGTGATTTCCTACGTGACGTCCCTTGGAATGGTTTTTAACAATCCTATTCAAAAATGCGCTCCTCGATGAAACCCGGCATCGATGCTTTCATTCCAGCAAGGAAATACCAAGGTAAAGCGCGTTCATCTCCTTGGTTCTTACCTGCTTGCTCAGCCGCTATAGCCCACAGGAAATCACTTCTTCCGACTGTAACTGAGCTACGTGTCTAATTGCAACAACCGTCTCTTTGACTCTGCTCGTAACGAATGCAAGCGTGTCCTCAATGAAGGCTTATAGAATGAAACAATGTGTAGCATCTAGTAAGTTTGCTTCTACAGATTATTGGCGATTCTTCAATAGTGTGTTGAACAACAGCAATTCCTCAGTCCCTCCTCTATTCAATCAATTTGAAGTACTAGCATCTACAGCAGATAAAGCTGAATGCTTTACTCGGAAATTCTTATCCAGTTCAACACTCAACTCATCCGGAGTGTTCACACCTGATTTCACCCTAGAATTGAGGTTATACTGAGTGATATGTGCATAACCCTGTCGATGGTCTCTGATATCATTTCTAAATTAGACTCCCATAAAGCAAGTGGAGATGACTGGATAACAGCCGTCGTCCTAAAGAAATGTACGCCCGAGCTAGCTTCACTTCTCTCCAAACTATCGCCTCACGCTGCTTCCTACATTCCAGCCTGCTAGAAATCCTCCTCTGTAGTCCCTGTTTTTAAGAAATATGAACAATATTCTAAACCCTCTAACTACTGCTCTATTAGTCTCCTACCGCATTTAAGCAAAGTCTGCGAGGCTTTAATCAATGCAAAAATGTTTAGGATTCTTATCTCTCACGATCTACTCTCTGATAAACAATATGGATTCCGTTTTGTCCATCCTACCGCTGTTGTGCTTACGGCCATAACTGAATATGTATATCAAGCTCTTGATAATAACACCGAAGCTCGAGCTGTATATCTCGAAGGCGTTTGACAGGGTTTGGCATGCTGGCCTTCTGCGTAATCTTCAGGGCTATGGTATTGCAGAACTATTATTTGATTTAATCCAATCATTCCTATCAAATCGTGAAATGAAAGCCATCCTGAGTGGGCTCTCTTCCAGATCGTTTCATACGAACGCTGGTGTTCCCCAAGGTTCTATACTGTTTCTGATCTTCAATGGTTTTCCTTATCGGCATCTATGCAGAGAACACTACCATTTATTCCTGTCTCAATAGTGTATCCGGTAGCACTGATTGGTCCCTGCTCTCGAAAAGGATCTCCAATCAGTGGTAAACTGGGGGTAAGAATTAGCTTTCAAATTTTTATGCTCTTATTTAACTACCGCAGAGAAGATTCCCTGCTCAGCATGGTTGATGCTCAATTTTTCGACTGGCTTGAGGTGAAACAACTACATAGAATCAGTAGTTGTATCTACTGCAAGGAAAGTTGTTTCTATGTGTCGTGCCAGAAAGTTTCTCTCCTCAGAATTCGTCTTAAACGTATACAAATCTACCATTCTTTCATTCCACCTGCTCTGACGAGCTTTTTGCCTGGTTCCCAGACTACGTGTATTTAAGAGTGCTATTTGATTGGTATCTAGGTTCCACCCTTTTACTGTTTAAATAGTTAAATGTAACTGCCACATCTACGCAAACAGTTTCTTTTTTGCACTTCCCGACTGTGGAATTACCTTCCTCTTGCTTACATCCCTGATAACTACAATCATCAACAATTAAAATGTAGCGTCATTCGCCATCTTTTGCTGACTTTGAAACCCGTTCGTCTTTTATTCTTTTCTCCCCACACCTCATGCCGAGTCTTTTTTTTCAATTTCACTCTCTGTAAGCCCCTGTGTGCTTTTGTCCCTTCTTCCTTGCCTAGGGTGCAATGCTAAAAATAAATAAATAAATTATAATGAAATTGTCTGAATGTTTTCCAAGAGCTTTCGGCTATACTTTTAAAAATCTGTTAACAAACTCATAAAATCTAACAATTTTAATATAAGATTCTTGAAAATCAATAAAACTATTGACCCAGGATAGCTTTTCGGAAATGTTAAAATACAGACTGTCATCTCCCATAATGTGATACCGACAAGCGGCGCTATATAAGGAAGAAGGCGTTGTTTCTTCATTGGTTGTACGCTATATTGTGCTGCATTTGCTATCTCTCGTTTGTGCCGTTTGGGTGGGGGGAACTTTTTGCCTTTCATTATGGCTCGCAAGCGTAAGGCAGACACCTGGAACGCATCTCCGACATAAGTCGAGACCCCCTTGTAACCTGGATATCCCTTACGACCTATCATGGCACAGATACCAGTACCTATATACGAATTGTCGGAATTCCTCAATAATATTATTACACCATATCTACCTACTAATTATAACATCAAATCCACCCTTGAATTTCTCCAAATTAAACTACAAATCTTGATGTAGAGAAATTATTTACAAATCTCCGTTGACGAAACCATCGATATAATCTTCAACTTGGTATTTAACAATAATTCACTTTCCTTTCCATACATCAAACCCAATATTCTCAAAAAAGTATGGCAAGCCGGCATTACTAAAGTCCCCCCCCTGTAACCATAACGGCAAAATTTATATTCAAACTAATGGACTGTGTATGGGAATTCCTCTCGACCCGAGCTTCTCTATTACATGTCCCGCGTAGAAAACAAGGATTTTAAAAGTTAATAAACCAATACAATATGGCAGCTAAGTGGATCAGATTTTTATTTTAGCTGAGAAATGAAGTCGATAATCTCAGAACTAGATTTAAAAAATTCCGTCTTCAACTTTATTTATGAACTTAGTCAAAAATTAAACACCCAGTCTTGGATGTTCTTGTGAAATCTAGTAATAATACATTCGCGACTTCGTTATATAAAAAGCCCACACTCTTGCCATCCTAATTTTAATAGTCAATGTCCTCTCAAATATAGGCGTTATTAAAAAAATCTCATTATAAGAGCGCGCGAGTATTCATCTGTTTTTCTTTAAAAGATTTCCAAACCAGCTTACTCACTCATGTCTTCTCTCTCACCCCTCACTTCCTCACTTCGTTAATTTATATAGGCTTAATACGGCCCGTTAAAGATGTGTAAATTTCTTTTCATTTTTCGTTTCAACATTTGGAATTAAAGTCTAATGATCCGCAGCCCTTTTAAAGGTCTGTGCTGAAATAATTTATTACATGGAACCTTAAAGTGGTCTGTTTTTATTTAAATTATTTGCTCTGGATTTACATTAAGCTCACTGGATTTTATATTCCTTGGGTCTAATATATATATATATATATATATATATATTCCTGGTATATATATATATATATATATATATATATATATATATATATATATATATATATATATACCAGGAATCAACACCATCACTTGGCAAGATACCAGAAGTGTTGAAACAAAATGGCTATTTTTGTAGTGATATTATAACATGCTTATGTTATACTTTTATATATATATATATATATATATATATATATATATATATATTATGAAATGGACAAAGTCCGAAAATTATTTTAAGACATTTTTATTTTTGAACATTCATTTTATAGATACAAATATTTAAGTATTTAAGTAAATATTATTATAAACAGAGCATTTACTTAAATATTTGTATCTATAAAAAAATGTTTAAACATAAAAATGTCTTAATATATATATATATGTATGTATATATATATATATATATATATATATATATATATATATATATATATATTGTAGTTTAAATAAACTAATGTTCTTCTTTCTTGACACTCTCAGGAATCGAGCGAGAAAAATGCGATCGCCTCTTTTTATCGTAGTTTTTATAGCACAATTTTCTTTTCAAGATGTCGTAAAAATGAATGTCTAGTGACAAACAAGGGCAGATAAATATTATTTTTTTTATTTTTCTCTTCATTCCCCAGATCTATTGATGGCTAGCTCTCCACATATTCATTCATCAAACAACGTGAACACCTTACTCGCTGTGATCTACGCAGGGCCCCAGTTAGGTGTTTGTAATTTTTGTCTTCCTCACTTGATTCAGCACTCGATGAGTCGAACACGCATCGCACATCCAATAAATGTCGGAGAATACATCAACATCAATTATTTGCAGACACTATGCCGGTTATAGTGCTCCTCTCCAATTGAGTAGAAAATCGAGAATCAGGCGATTTTACCCACACTTCTTTGCCTATTTGCCCAGACGCCTTTTCTTTATTTGCAGTAGTCATAGGCGTAACTTGTAGGTGCGGTCATTCATATTTAAATACAGCTTTTGTGGCACTGGTTCTTCTTCTAGCTCAGTCTTTGGTGAAAATATTGTACCAAAAGACAGCCTCCGTTGGGGAAATACGGCCTTAATTGTTTAATGATATATTTTGACATCTTCCGTTGCAGCCTATTTGCTGCTCTGACAAAAAAGTTTAACTCTCAACTTAACTAGCATCTCTTTCAGGGTCGCTGAACGCAATGCGGTACAGTTGTGAATTAGTACTTCATCTACTGGCACTCTTTCCAGAAATATATCATCCACGAGCTTTGAAATTTCAGTTGCATTTTCTGGCAGAATTTTCCGCTAGTCTGCTACTCGTTCAGGTCTATAGTCAAGTAGAGATTCTGTAGGTTATGGGTTACATCAAAAGCTAACCAACAGCATTTTCTTCCACATGAATATTATTAGATTCATGCCTACTTGGAGCTGAGTCTATTGACATACACCTTTCACATCTTTCTACAACAAACTTCTCAGCATCCCTAATAACATGGGTATCCACCTTTCTGGCCAGGAACAGGTTTCTGTCCATTGCAAAATAGTGAATATCATACAGTTTATTTAACTCCTCATTTCCTGGACAATATACAGCTGCAATTATATTTACCGGCTCATCATGCATCTTGCGGCATGTGTACCTCACCCTCATAGTTATATATGCCCTGTTTATCTCTGATGGTACAATACTGATCCTCACTTGAAGATCGAACTCTTTGATAAATTCTCTAAGTGTCCATAACCGACGCTCTATAAGCATCGCAGCAGCCCTTTTTGTTCGCAACCCTATTCTCTGTAAGTTCAGATTTTTAGCCACAGTGACAGAATCAGTCTTCACCTCGTTCTCTTTTAATCCCTACTTCAAGGTCAAATTGATGCTTTTGAAAACTGCTTCCAATTCAGCCAAATTGATAAAAGTCACATCACTCATTCTTTCATAGATAGGTAGAATCTTCTGCAATGACATCTCAAATTTCCAAGACGACTACGAACGCTATAATGCTGGCATCGTACCATACTACTCTTTTCTCACATTTGTACCCATGCCAACAACCTCTCACTGGGTCCTGTGTCTTCACCTTTGAAACCAGCTCCTTCATCATGTTAACAGTCACCCTATTGACCTTGTCTTCCCAACTCATTCCAACAGTCTGCCTCCTGATATATCTATCTGCAATACAACAGTTGCCTTCTTCGTAGCTTATCTTTAGTATCAGGAATTTTATTTCCCCTCCAATATACTTATTTTCCTCTTCCATATTTCACCAGTCGGAGCCCGAAAGCTGCCCCAACTTGCCATGTCCCTGGTTGTTTTGTATTCAGTCCAAATTTTTAATGGTCGCTTATCATGTTCTGCTGTTGTAGCCGTTGTTTAATCCTCTAAGTTGTCGTCAATGTACAAAGTGGTTGCCTTTCATGAAATTTCGTCCTTGTCGATTATCATTTCAAGATTTGCCGACATGATTTTCGGCACAGAGTTCAGACCAAGTCCAAGTCCGGTTGGGCAGTATGTTTGACCTTTCTATTTAAGCAGCTGATAACTCCACAATTTCTGGAGATGTAGATTTGTAAATAGATCTCCTAGAACGAATGTGTTCGCAAGAGAACGAAAATGGCGAATTCTGGAAGGAAGAATCCCGCCGATCGTTTCCGTCCCTTGAAAGTGTGTATACAGACGAGGAAGAACCACCCACTACCGACGTTCTCAATCCGAATACTCCTTTTATCGAGAGTACCGAAATTGTTGAGTTACAGAAAGATCGTTTTCTACTGAATCCTTTGGATTACATCTAAGAACATTTACAACTGAAATACTTTTTGTTAAGCTATGTTGATTCCATTTCCTTTATACCTCCATTTTATTTTATTTTATTTTTTATTTTTTTATTTTTTCTTGAATCGAATATTTAAATTTTTTTAATTTTCGGTCTTTTTATTTCAGTTTTACTTTCGACTTAGGGCCGCCATTTTATTGTTATTTTTTTCTGGAATGACGTAATTTTTACCAGACCAATGTTTTTGTTTTATCCCATTTTGATTAATTTATAGTTTACTTCTTAATTTTAATTTATTAATCACTTTATTTTCAGCGAACTTGTCGAACATGTTTTGAACAGAAATACTTTTTCTTAATTTGTGTTTTTGAAGTTTTCTTTGTCAGTCGTCTTCTGTTCAGTTTTTCTAGTCGATTTTAGGCGGACATTAACTTTATTTGTCTGGGTTAACTTCTGTTTTTTTCCCAGATTACTCATTTCGTTTTTATTTTTATTACGTTTTTATTTCTTAAACGTTATTGTCTTTAGTTTAAACTTCTTATTTTCTTTTTTGTCCTTTCGTGAACTTTAGTTTACATATTGTTATTTTATTTTCCCTTTCGTTTTAATTTTTGAATTAAAACTTTTTGGTTTACTTCTTATATTTTTTATCAAAGTTTAATTTTAACTTAGTTCAGTGATCTTTTTTCTCATTAAATCGAACTATGTTTTCCTTGTTTAGTTTTTTTTTTTTTTTGTATTATTCATTTTTTTCGCATCTTTGTTATTGTTGACTCATTTTTTAACTACTGCCATTTTGTAGAAATTTACTTATTTATTTTTTTAATCTGAAGTTTTTGTTATATTTTCGCGTTCCACACACTCCACTTACTTGTATAAATTCTCAACACAATGGGCAATGGGATCTGGCTGTTTGAGAACATTTAAAAATCAATATGGCCGACAAAAGTCGGTCTGTGAGGAGATATCTTTTCAATATAGTGAAAAAGAAATTAAGTCACGTGTGGATCAACCTCCAAAATCAAATAAAACGAAGTAAATACCAGAGAAAATAGCAGTATCGCTAATGTAGACTAAAATGTGCCAATATTAATGGAAGCACAAAAGAATACATCAACAAGAGAATCGTCCACTGGCTAGAAGTCACCCCCAAAATGTTTTATGAAGATAGAAGAGTATTTTGGAACAGGTCAAAGGATACGAAGGTCTTATAAAAGAAGATGGACCTTTGGAAATCCCCCAAGAACTACAGAAGTTTGAAAAGAAAATTGTTTCAGTCTTCGTGATGGACAAGCTTACGCGCAATATGTTCCGTTCCACGAAAGACACAGTAATTCGATAACTAATGTCTCTGGGGGTCAAACCGAAACGAGTTATAAAGGTAATAGGGCTGTTCATGTGCAACGCACTGCTACTCACGCTCGAAGATTGTACAGAAATTGTGAGTTGTGAACTAATAAAAAGACCTCATTTTAAGAACCCAGTAGGAGGGTAGGCGCAGGACTAGAGTAGCAGTATTCAAGGGCCCTCTTCAATGATAGGAGAACAGCTAGCTGCCTCTCTAAATCAGTATGGACAGATAATAGATGCTATCTCTTAAAACCTGTACGGGGAATGGATCTTCGATATGATGCTTGATTGTCTTCTTTCCCAACTGCTTGGAATTCTGCGGCCGGAAAATGCCGGCTATCATGACCGACAGAAAATTAATTTGCTGGTAGTGTGAAGAGACTGGTTACCTCTCCGCTTCCTACCCAAAGAATGCGGCCTCTGGAGTCCTGGCCGCATGCGACCAAACTCCAAATCTGGCCGATATTGATAGTACTGCAGCGCCTGTAATGGGCCTACCAGCCGCACAGACTGGTGCGTTCAAAGCAACGGTTGTGTTCTGTCCCATATTCACCAAAAACTCGACGCCTCTCGAAAGTAAGAGTAAGGAAAAAGAAGACGACGAATTGGGTGTAGTCGATAGGGATAGATAGAATTGCCAAACAGCGCAGCCTCAGTCTCCGGAAGCCTCCAGGCAAAAAAAAATACGTACAGCCCAACACCCTACCAGCTCTAAGTGACAGTTCGACTTCGCTGTCTAAGGCACTATAATGTGAATAATTCGTGTTTCTGACTTTCCGCTTTCCGCTTTCCTTACAGCAATAGTTAATGTCAAGTCAAATACGTTTGAAATCATTGTGATCCATAAATCTGTATGGGGTTAAGATCCAAATCCAGTTCATCGCCAGTATAGTTTAGCGTTGTCTATGGAAATAAAAAGTTTAATGTATGAAAATTGTTAATTCAGTTTTCGCTAGTTCTGAACAACCGACGTCCAAACAGCTCTCAACCGAAAAAGGAAAGCAGACATGATGGAAAATGGGAAAATGCTCAACCAGACATAACCGACCTCTGGTGGTAGGCTTCACCACGGCGTGGTTTAATGGTTAGCAAGATTGTCTTGTTACAACAATTAAGTAGTAAATTCGATCCTCACTGGATGCCCTCATTTTTCAGCCTTGTCTCACATGTAAGATACGCTTAAAACGATTACCATAACAGAGTTCCCGAAGCTCAGTAAATATCAAAAAAAAATATTGGCCATCCTGTTCCACATGATTCGAAAGTTTTTAAACGTAATAATAAGAAAGCCAATAATCGTTATTACTGACAACAAACAAGTTTAATTGATTGGTGGGAATTGATTGATTTGGTTGTTGTACGGCTCATCAATGCGTTGTGGGTTATTTCAAATTGAAACAGATTGCATTGTAAGAATAATATTATTTTACAAATAAATATTGCATTAGGTGGGGTAATGGATAACCGTTCGGATTTCGGAGAGCCGGGTTCGAATTCCAGTCGGATTTATTACATTTACTTACGTACTAATAACTTTGAGAAAGGTATGAATCCGCTTCTCACCCACTCCCACCACACCAGCTATGGGTAAATAGCAAGACAGACTGGTTTCTATAAACTTGGATGGTAACCGGTCTAGAAAAAATTCTGAATTCAAAACCATCCAGGAGAAAGTTAGGCTACGTCAGGCTATCTTGCCCAAGAAACACCACTTCTACTGTGGCTGTAGTACACATGCTGCCCCTACGGGTCACGAAAAAAAATATATATCTTTAAATTTTGTCTTTACTTTAACAATCATTTTTCTAGATACAAGTCTTACTATGTTACTGTTATGGTAATTTACCCACGCACGCATGGACTTTCCCAGTTATAAATAGGAGCAGGTACTGCCTTTTGGAAAGGGAAGTTTCCAGCTTTGAGCTCTGACAGTCAGACCGAACATTCTTGCTGTAACACTCTCGTTTGTATTACTGTTTCTGTTAATATATTGGTTTAATTCAATTCCTCTCTTGCGTCTTTATCTCTGGCCATAACAAGGCCACTACAGTTACCCATTGTAGCAGGTATGTCATGGATTCATACATTTCCTAAAGGTGCGCAGGTGAATGCAACGATATCCATTGCATCACCTTAACATCTCGTTGAGTAGTAAAAGTATTCTAATGCCGCATGACAAAGTAAGCCCACACAGGAAAATATTTTTTTTGTTGTTGCTTTAAACAACCTGCTTTCTTCCATTGGATTATTAGCGTTTCAGATTTTCACTCTGTTATAGTGGAACACACCTATTCTATAGTTAATAGACTCCCCCACCTATAATAAGTAGGAGTAGTAAGAGTCGCTCAGGGGGTCGGTCAGTCGGTCGACTGGCTGATCGGTTGAACTCTCTTCCTTCGGGCGAGGAGGAAACCGAACGAAGCTACGCCGAGGGGTGGAGTCTCTTTCGGGGAAGTAAACCGAGCCTGAACCCGTTTATACGGGTTCAATGAGCCTATTTTTGGCCGAGCACACGGGCTCGGAGATCCCACGTTAAACCGGCCTTGTTCCACATGATGCCTTTGTGGGGGTGGGCGGTGACTAAATATCGTCAGTCAGTCGATGCCGGACGACCATTAGTCGGATACTGAAGTATCAGCGACCGCAACTAGATTTACTCTGCGTTATTACCTATTATATCAAGTTCCTAACGTTTTGTACGCCGAACCTATTTTAGGACCGACTTAGTACAAATACAAGCCTCCACTGTGAAACCACAACATAACAACTTGGCGACAAGGTATTCGGATTCATACGGTGGAAGAGAAAAAAAATTCACACTCCACAACAAACTTGGCCACGAGGATTCGAACTTATACGGAAAAAAAGTTCACCCGCCACATAACAAATTTGGGGACCAGGAATTCGTACTCACATTTAAAAAAAAAAAAATTTCGTTCGCCACAGTATAATTTGGTGACGAAATTCGTACTCATACGGAGTAAAAAGAAAAAATTCGCTCGTGACAATTATTTCGTCAACAAAATCTCGGATTCACATTTAAAAAAAAATAAAAAATAAAACAAAAACCTGGCAAAGTTTTTTGAATGACAAGGCATCAACTTAGTGACGAAAAAATCTGTATTATTCTCAACTGAGAAAATAATTTTTTCTCGATAAGACAGTTTGCTCAAATAGGTCCCGAATTGCAATTTCGTAGGACCCCCCCTCTACAATATTTAAGTATTGTGTAAACTTTTGCGAAGATGGAGGTATTCAAAAATATATTCCAGTAATTTTTTAAGTTCCAGACGGAACAACAGATGACAATATTAGAGCAACAGAAGACATTCCAGATGCAACTACAAGAGGAAACTTTTAATAGACAAATGCAGTTTCAACGAGAAGTGAAACAGATGCATAAGGAGTTTCAAAACAAAATAACTGAGAAGAGGAAAGAGAAAAATCTACAAAATGATTCTTTCCCAATACAATATGGAATTCAATTGAAATATTCACGTACAGTACAGATGAAGAGATAACTTTTGAAAAGTATTATAAAAAAATATACGGGTGTGTATGACGAGGACTGCCACTCGTGGTCTGAAGGAAAGAAGGTTAGGCTTCTTTTAAGCAAGTTAGGAACTGCTGAGCATAACAAATTGGTAAACTACATTTTACCGAAAAAAAAAACTAGCGAAATGACTTTTACCGAGGCAGTAAATATATTAAGTGAATTATTTAGTAAAAAGACATCTTTGTTTCACAAGAGGTGGAAATGTTTGAATCTGATGAAAGATGACGAATAAGACTATGTAACGTACGCAGCCAATGTGAATAAGCATTGTGAAGAATTCAAGCTGGCAGAGTTAAGCGCTGACAATTTTAAGTGCTTGGTGCTTGTTCAAGGGCTGGTATCGGAAAGAGACGCAGAGTTAAGAAAATTAGTGCTGTCAAAGTTGGAAAACAAACCAAGGATTACGATACAGAAGTTGGCAGAAGACTGCAAAAGATATGTTAGCGTAAAGAAAGATTCGAAAAAGATAGAACAGTCTGGCGTTTCCCATGTAAGGAAAATACGCTACAAAAAAGAAAGTCAGTCTACCAAAAATAATTTTAGAATTGCGGATTATCAAACAAAAAGTGAAATACCAAAGAAAAACTCCCGAAGCTATGTTTTGCTTGTGGGGAACTAACTGGTACAGATATTGCAATTTTAGGAATAAAAAATGTTTCAACTGTAAAAGAGTGGGTCATAAAAGCTCGCACTGCAGATCAAAAAATAAAGACAATAAAATAAGAAAATTAAAGTCCGACGAGGTGAACGATGGAATAACTAGAAACTTTGTTAACGTCGAAATAAGTAATAAAAAAATAAAAATGCAACTCGACACTGGTTCCGACCTATCTATCATAAAATTGCATACGTGGAAGAAGTTGGGGAAAACAATTTTAATGAAGACAAATAAAATCGCGAGGTCAGTGACGGGAGAAAAAATAGAATTTATTGGAGAATTTGTTACAAACGTCACGTTAAATAAAAAAAACGCGAAAAGCTAAACTATTTGTCATAGAAAATACTACGAATTACTTGGTACGAATTGGATAACAGAATTTCAATTATGGGATCTACCGATAAATTCTTTCTGTTACAATGTAGAAGATTTAAACTACGATGCCCAGAAATTAGTAAAGAAACTTAAGGAAACATTTCCTACTGTTTTTTCTCCAGGTTTGGGAACGTGTATCAAGATGGAGGCAAAAATACAGCCAAAAGAAAACGCTCAGGTGGTATTCAAAAAGAAAAGGAATGTGCTGTTTGCTTCAACTGAACAGATAGATAAAGAATTGGACAGATTAGAAAAAACGGTGTATTTAAAAAAAAAAGTTGAATGGGTAACACCGACGATATATGTGAAAAACAAGCTCCAGAAAGTAAAGATGAAGTCGACACCGAGAAAAACTGGGGAGCGAGTTACCCGCAGTCAAGGACATGCAGTATTATTAAATGATTTAAGTCAACTAAAGTCATCCACAGAAAACGTTAAGAAGCACAAGATCAACAAAAGGGAAGCTAGAGGCTGAACAAATAGAACCACAAGAAGAACCTACAGAAACTGACTCCATCCTTAAGAAGCTTAAAGCAGAAGGTTGTTTCTGGTAACATTATGGAGGTACCAAAAAAATAGAAAAGCGGATTGGCTATATGATGTACTTGGTGAAAGGCGAAAAATTCACGTGCAGTAACTAGATCAGACGACGTTTTTCAGATGTGGTTGACAGCGGTCCCGCGGAAGAAACGCCGATGGAGGTGATTTTCGACACGTTTGATCTAACAACGCCTGCAACGTTTTTACCTGAGGTACGCCGATCCAGGAGAAAAAGAAAGGCAACTGATCATTTAAAAGTGGATCCAAAACGTAGGAGATACGCTACGATGTTGCTAAAAAAAATGAAGTTTTTTTTTGTTGTTTTTTCTTCATATTTCCTGTAAAAAATGAAAAATAAATAAAGAAAACTGTTTACTCCTACGGTGTAAAGTTTTAGGAGGGGGGTGTTATAGTGGAACACACCTATTCTATTGTTAATAGACTCTCCCACCTATAATAAGTAGAAATAGTAAGAGTCGATCAGTGGGTCAGTCAGTCAGTCGACCGGCTGAACTCTCTGCCTTCGGGCGGGGAGGAACCCGTAGGAGGCTACGCCGAAGGGCAGAGTGTCTTTCGGGGAGGTAAACTGGCCCTGAACCCTTTTATACGGGTTCAATGGGCATATTTTGGGGCTCGGAGATCCCACGTTAAAAAACCGTCCTTGTGCCACATGATGCCCTCGTGGAGGGGTGACTAAATATCGTCAGTCAGTCGATGCCGGACGACCGTTAGTCGGATACTAAAGTATCAGCGACCGCAACTAGATTTACTCTGCGCCATTACCTATTATATCAAGTTCCTAACATTTTGTACGTCGAACCTATTTTAGGACCGACTTAGTACAAATACAAGCCTCCACTGTGAAACCACTACATAACACACTCAGCATTTCCTTTTTATTGTACTATTGTTCACTCAATAAAAGAGCCACTCAAGGTAGAGCGTTACTAAATAAGGTTATTTTTAAGTGCGTAAAAGTGAATATTATGCGGATACGTAGGATAGAAAACGGCTGACCCTTGACTTAAAAGGGTTAGGAACATAATGATTCTTGATAACAAGCAGCTTGCAATAAAAATAACGGCAGATTAGCTAGAGGTTAAGAATGGTTCGTCTATGCGAAAAGGGTTGAAAGATGGAAAATAAAGGCCGGTTAAACGCTTTTATTCTCTATCAAGCCATATAATTAGTGAATTATCGCGTCTACTCGTGTATAAAACGACTTCATGTATAGCGCGATCTCTGAAATTTTTTGCATAAATTTTAACCCCTCCAGGAAAAAAAAAGTTATGCATAGTGCAGCCGGTTACCGAGAAAGACATGATTTTGACCCTCTTCAAAAAAATCGCCTATGCATATAGGGACGATGGGGTAATGGGTAGCGGCTCGGATTGAGAAATCGGAGAGCAGAGTTCGAATTCTAGCCGAATCTATTACATTCACTTACGTGCTAATATGAAGATATGAATCCTCTTCTTCCCCACCCCCACCAGGTAAATAGCAAGACAGACCGGGTTCTGTAGCCTTGGATGGCAACTGGTCTAGCGCAGAAAGAAATGGCAACCTAATGCGAGAAAAATCTGTCTCGTCAGTCATGTATCGAAAAATACATGATCCTCTAAGCGTTTTTCACGCATGGCGCGTAACTGACTGATAGTACGACTCATATATTTTGCGTAAAAATCGCACTATACTCGAGTATATATGAAAATTGTTCATTATATATATATATATATATATATATATATATATATATATAGGACGATTATAAATCAAAATGACAAAGCAACTGTTCTTCTAAATAAAAATAGAGCAATGGGATATAAACAAAGCAGACCTCGGAGTGTAGAAGTGAGACACTCTTGAGTGAAGATGTTTGTGATAGAGACGAATTAAAAATTAAATTTTAAAGAGCAAAACCACATTTAGTTCGGTCTTGGCTACCGTAAATGTTCGGCTCGTAAAAAGAGTTGATTTCTCTCCGCATATTAATGGTCGATTTTACATGTTGGACCAATAAAATGTCTAGGGCTACTGTGTTAACGTTAAACGGCAATACACACACAACAATCCTTCATATGTTATCGAGACTACAAAATTAGTATCTCAATATGCATTATATATATATATATATGTATATATATATATATATATATATATATATATATATATATATATATATATATATATATATATTACGTTGGTGCAAAAATAATGACGTTTTTTGATGTATATTTTAACGTCAAAAAACGTCATTATTTTTGCACCATCCTTATACATATATATATATATATATATATATATATATATATATATATATATATATATATATATATATATTACTATTGCTCTCATATTACTAATTAGCTGAGTTTTGTAATACTATAATAATAATAAAAAAAATACTAATTTATTTGATCATTGTTGGGGAAGAAATAAGACACCCCTTATAGCACGAATGAACAAGGCAAAGACGCCTTAAATAATGAACTCAAACTGAGTCAGCAGAAGTTGGAGCTAGTTCAGGCATGGGGGCGCGTTTTGTAGGTTCCCCTTGAGAGGATGCGGTATTATGGTGTATGGAGGATTGATTGGTGACGGACGAGTTTTTATGGTGAATGTGAAAATAATGAATGTAATGAGTGGGTCGTGAATCACATTAGCTAGGTATAAGATAGTTAGTGATAACCAGCCTCAATCTCTCGCCATTTCAGCCTTGTGCCGCAATTATTTTTTAAATGCAATAAATAATAGTTGGAGCCAGTTCATCCCCACCTCATTGCTTATCATCAATAATGTTTTTATAGATAATTTTATATTCAATAATGGGAAGTTTTGTAGGTTTCCTAAATCTGTGCGGTATTGTGATATATGCAGGGTTGAATGGTGATGGATGAGTTGTTATGGTGGATGTGCAAATTGTAATGAATGAATGGGTCGTGATTGTGATTAGCTAGGTTTTAAGATAGTGTCGATCAGCCTCAACCCATTCCCCCTTTTAGGCCTTGTGTCACAATTGTTGTAGATTTCATGCACAATAAATCAACAGACCCACTGGAGTCAATTGAGGAGAAAGAATTGATGACGTCACGGCGTGTAGCCTAAGCAAGATATAATATTATAACCACTAAAAATAATTACAGTGGCGACGAGGGATCTCACCTCATACGGTGTAGCAAAAATACTTTTTGCTTCCGCGCACATAACAGTGACAACGACAAATTAGAACCACGTTTAATTTTTTCTTTAGTGTGTGTGAAAAGATAAAAAAGAGGTGAGAAAAAAAAAACAGATATTCTTTAAATATCGAAGAATTATTAGCCCACAAGTGATAAAAAAAAATACAACATCAATAGTTGTTGGAATTCCAGAAACACCAAAATTGAATTGAAATAGCACGGAAGAAAATGGAAAATTTCCCAAGTTCCTACACACCCGACGTTAAGTACCATATTTTAATTTGCATACAATTTAGATAATGGAATTACCTTTTTTCTGCTTATTTTAGAAGATAGGAGCAAAATTTTAAGCGAAGAATGTAGTGACTGGGAAGAAGAGAAAAAAAAACAAGACTTTTGTTGAGAAAGTTAACACCGGTAGAACATAAAAAAATACTGCAATTTTATACTCCGGGGGTGGGGAAGAAATTAACGTTTAAGAAACGGTAAATATTCTGCCTAAAATCTTTAGCGAGAAAAGTTTGTTATTCGATACTCTATAAAAGTGTATGAATTAACAAGGAGTGTGAAAGACTCAATCGAACTGGCTCCGGGTATGTTTATAAGGTTAATTTTCATTCCAGTGTTAACGGTGAAAAAACATCCTCAGAAATACCTGCTAGAATTCTAACGAAATTCGTACAGAATCAACACTACAAGAAATATCGGACGGATGTCACAGAATTCTAAGTCTGAGACGCGATACGAAAGAAATTGATCAAGGAATGTGCATACATACAAGCCAAGAAAAATGAGGAAAAAGAAAAATAAATCTATGTTTCACATGTGGAAAATTACATCTCGGAGTCGACTGTCGCTTTAAGAATTTAAAGTGCTACAAGTGTAGAAAAGTAAGAGCCTCACTGCAAAACTAAAGCAAGGAAAATTTCTCACAGAAGAAAAAAATTCGGACACATTGCTGCGATGAAAAAATAAAAGAAAATCAAAGAAAATTTGTGTATGTGAAAATTAATTATGTGGATGTAAGAACGCAACTAGACACTGGTAGTGCTACTACCAATGAAGTGCCTGGAAAAACAAACGGAAAACCTATATTAAAAAGAACTTCGAATATCACACCTTGGCGCGTCTAGGAATATATTATTTTTATTGTTGACATGACTTGTAACGTTTTATTTCGTAACAAGCGTGTAAAAGTTAAGGATTATGTGTTGAAAAAATACTGCAAAATTATTCAGTATTGACTGGATGGAATATTTATTGCAAGCTACCAGTTTTTAAATAAGTGTGAATATTTAAAGGAAGAACTGAAAAAAATGTTTTCCAAAGGAGTTGAATCGGTGTTCCAAAGTCAAAGCGAAATTTCAAGTGAAAAAAAATTATCGACGCTAGTGTTTAAATCGAAACGTAGTGTACTATTCGCAGCATTGGATCGATTCAACGAAGAATTAGAGAGACTTGAAAAAAATAGATGCAATTGAAAAAACTGACCATCCAAACTGGGCATCACCAGCAGAAAAAAATAAAATTCTTGTTTGTTCTGATTTTTCAACCGGATTAAACTACCTATTACCAAGTTCGGGGGAAATGTTTGCGAATTTAAACTGTGCAGAAAAAAAATTCAAATCTGGATCTTTCTGAAATTTTGCAAATACAGGTTCAGAGTTAACAACTATAAATACACACAAGAGATTGTGTAAGTTCAACCAACTTCCTTTTGGGATAAAAAGTGGCTCCATATTTCAATAACATATGGATATCTGAGACAACATATCGGATATGCGAAGAGTATGAAGAAATACGTGAAAAGAAAAAAACACAAAAGAGGGGACGTTGGGGAGTAAAGTCACCGCCGGTAACACAAAGGAACAAGGTAAGACGCCTTAAATAAAGAATTCAAAGTGAGCCAGCAGAAATTCCGTTGGAGTCAGTCGAGAAGAAAAAAGAATCGAATGTAAATCCGCAATTTACATTGATAAATAGGTTAGCGTCTCTTTCACCTGGTCATGTCATAAATTTGCACACACACACAAAAACAAACTTAAAATGTTTCCTCTTATACGATTCATAGCTAAATAAATGCATTTGTACATTTTCAGTAAGATGTTTTAACAGTTCATCTCGTTGTACCTAACTTTCCCCGCCATCACTGTCACAAAAAAAACATCAGTACCGAGAGAGAAAAAGATAGACGGACACGGGGAGAGAGAGAAAAATTAATGAATACAGAGAAAACGTTGAATTTAATGTTTAAAAAAAAATTGATTTACTAAAACTACTGCAATTTTTATAGTAGTTGTATTCATATAAAATAAAAAAAAGTATCGTAATCTCATTATGTACAATAATCGATTATGCCGTCTTATGTAAACAATTCAACTAGAAAAATTGAAAATACAATACAATGTATAAATTAAAATTCTCTACAATGCTGGTTGGACTGGTGTTACTCTCTCGGCCTTGTGCCACATCCTACCTCGTGGAGAGGTTGGTAAATATTACTGATACTACTCTCTGTTAGTTTCTTCAGCGAGTTGGACAAACTACAGTGTAACCCGGATATAAGAAACCCGGATATAAGAGAGATTTTCTCTGGTCCCAAATTAGAGCCATACTTACCTAAACAAAATAAACCAAGCCCAGATATAAGATAAACCCGGATATAAGAGACTTTTCTCCGGTCCCGACAACTCTCTTATATCCGGGTTACACTGTATATTATTCCTAAGAAATACCCATAAAAACCTCTTCTTCAATGACCCTAAAATCGCGTTAAAACAAAAAAATTTCATTCAAAAACTTTCTATAACACAATAACTGAACCTGTACTATCATCAATATCGTTGGATATAAAAATATATTATATAAAAAAAAAACTGTAAACGTGCAACAGGCAAAGATTGCATGATTGCTGAACTTATCAAGTGTACCTCGGTCTCTTTATCTGCAGATTATTGATGCATTCCTTATCATTGTTGAAAAGTAGAACGTAACATGGTATTTTTTTCGATGCTTAACAAAAGAAAATGCATTCATTACTTCAGGGCCGAGAGTTCGAGCACGTTCGTTTTCCGTCCTGACCCACATAACTTATTCACTGGAGATCGTAGATAATTTTTATTAGTTTTAGTTTGCTGAAACTTCTTTAGGACCTTGCAACAGTGACTGGTGTAGTAGGCAACATTCACAATGCAATGCATAAATTAAGATAATTGTCAATTAAGTTATTCCGAAAAATGTAATCTTAAAAGAAAAAAAAAATCGGCTGTTCATGGCTTCCGTTTATTTTTTTTTATTTTTATTTTTTTTGTATTTATGATATTATTTCCCGTTTAAGAACTAAAGCAAACCTCTTAATCTCATGGGGTAATTCTACCAGTTCAAAACGTCAACCATTATTGTATGAAATACTTTGCAGATTCTCATTCTCCACTGTATTTAAAAAGGAGTCTGAATTTTGAAGAAATCCATAAATTTCATCACAATGGATTATCTGAGAAAACTGATTTTTAATTGAAGACAAATCCTGGTCAACAAGAGAGATAAAAAAAAAATGTCCAATGGGCAGATACAGCGGCCTCTGTTTTCAGGGTTGGACCGGCTCTACTAACATCAGTTATGCTTAATTTGATTTGTGTTAATATTTTAGTTTGTTATTGGTTTCACCTCCCTCCCCTAACATTTTTTCATCATAGATTTTTAGATATATTTTAGCCTCGTTACATTTTTATGTCACGGGGTGTGTTTTGTAGGTCGCCCTAGTGAGAATGTGGTATTATGGTGTACGGAGGATTGATTGGTGACGGACGAGTCCTTGTGATGAATGTAGAAATTGTAATGTATGAATGGGTCGTGAATCAGATTAGCTAGGTATAGGATAATTAGTTAAGACCAGCCTCAACCCCTCCCCTTTTCGGCCTCGTGCCATAATTGTATTTTTTAATGCAATAATTATCGAGATAAAAAAAATGTCATGATGAAAACGTTCGTCGGGTGTTTGAACTTCGTCGCAGGACTCGTATTAAAATAAACGTTTTTTGCGATGTCGGACATGTGAGGCAAACCTTTCATTAGTGTCATTTTCTTTTGAAATTTCACCATTACCGCTATAGTCTTGAAGAAAATTACTAAAAGTTGCACTGATCTCTGCAATCCTAATATCGGTATTAACATCAGAAGACTGTTCACCTGAAACAGAACATCGTACGAATGATGCTAAGTACAAAGTTCGAAATAGAAAACCGGTCCAATCGTAATCTTGCTTCAGTCTCTGTAGCGCCGGCTCTCTTTTCTAACAATTTTTCTCGCTGGCTGATAAGATGTTTTTTTGTTTTTTTTTTTTTTCAAGTGAACGCTCAATAGTTTGACTGCATTGATTCGCGATTACCATCTTGTATTAGAGTATGCTTTTAAAGAAATAGTCACATAAGTTAATCGTATCTTCCATCGAAAGGTACAAGTAGAGGTATGTAAACGGTTAATTACCCCAATGATACCGAACCCAATTGACTGAAATATCAGACACGACCATATTCAAAGGCTGTTCATTACATGACATAAACTTAATTATTTCTTATGAAAACAGAATTTTTACTTGAAATAGTTCTTTTTTTTTTATACACAATAAAGGGCAAAACCTACGCAAATGTTCCGGTTTTAGGTTTTAAAGTTAAATGTCGGTTAACAAACACAATACCGAATGAATTTTTATTGAAACTACGGCAGAAATTTACCCTTGGAATTCTCCGATAACTTAGTTACCTTAATGAGATCGCTAAAAAAAGAGCATAGCATGAGGAAAAAGACGCCAAACTTGACGAAAACAAAATTTTAGCGTCTAAATGTTTGTTATTATTGAGAGGAAACATCAAAGTATTTTTTTTATTTTTTTTTTAAATTTTCCTTCTTTTTAGAACATTGTAAGTTTTGATTAGAAAACCTTGTTTCTCTTTGTGTCACAGGAACTAGTAAAATAACATATTTTATCGCGTTTTCTTCTGCATGATACGCATTAATTTTGAAAATCTTGTAAAAATAAAAATAATTGTCAGATTTTAGAGAAACTTTCGAAAATTATTCACAAATGATGGAACTTATAAATATGTTTTTCTTTTTTAAAGTCATGGCAAAAAAAAAATCATATGTATCCCCCCCACCACCAAAAAATTTACGAAAACTATAATTTCACTTTTGGGAAGATTAGTGATTATATTAGTTGAAAACAAGGCTTTGAGGAAACCAAATATTCACTTTTTTTTTTTTTATTTGAACAACCTCTACCTGAAAATCATCTCTGAATTGTAACATACAGAACTTAATAAAACAAAAATATTATTTAATTTCAAAAACTTTTAATTGCTTTTATTCATTTTAATGAACATGGACAATATTGTCTGAAAGCAAAAAGATATTTCGATGAAAAATGAATTTTTTAAACAATTATTTGTTATTTTTTGAATATTTTATTATTTTTACGTTATGCTGTTAATTCTTCTAAAATTAGGCAAAAGTTTGTAAAATTTAACGAACGTTGTTATTAAGTAGATATATATTTATATATTATAGTTTCCGAAACTAACGAACACCGGTATATAAAAAAAATATAATTTGTATCATAATCCGGCTGTAAATCAAATCTACGGAAGACCGGAAGTATCATGCGTGCAATAAAAAAAAAACGTCACGTGGATTGAGTTTCTGTCTAGTATTTAATTTAAATATCGAATTTTTAATACAATTAATTATTTCTTTAATTATAATAGATTTTTCCATTCAAGTTGTTAAAATATAAAATTAGTTAAAAGTCGCATTCAGTTTCGTAAATGTCCTTTTGAAATATAGATTTATTTTTACGAAACACGTGTGGAGAAGTTATTTTGATTTTTCAATTTCAACTGAGAAGGGTACCTACAAGTATCAATATCATCTTATGAAATCTGAATTTGGATTTTTTATACACTTCTGGTAAAATTTTATAAGAAAGGTACCTATAAATTTATTAAATACCTTTCTTATGAAATATAATCTCATTTTCAACAGTTATTTTAATTTCTTTATAATATATTTTCCATAAAGCATCGTAAACGTAAAGGCGCTAAATACAAAAACAAAAAATTAGAGCGCTGAAAGTTTTCCTTAAAAATAACGAGGTAAATAATTTGTTCGCCTGAATCTAAATAACTTCACATCTCTCCT
Organism: Acanthosepion lycidas; assembly: GCA_963932145.1. Taxonomy (NCBI): domain Eukaryota; kingdom Metazoa; phylum Mollusca; class Cephalopoda; order Sepiida; family Sepiidae; genus Acanthosepion; species Acanthosepion lycidas. The sequence goes on along the minus strand of OZ010610.1, from coordinate 32,474,596 downwards.
TCCGTAGAAAGAATTATCCACACGTAAGCTATCAAAACGTCACGAATGTCTTTCGTCACCTTGTCAACTGACGTAAAAGGTTATGACAGGCTTTGTTTTATTTTAAAACTACATCTTTTCGGCGCAGAAACTAAGTTAAGTTTGGTTCAAAATTTAAATAAACATTATAATTTCTGATTTTCTTAAAATAAGTTTTTAAAAAATTATAATCGATTTTTAAAAGAATTTCAAAGTGAGATTTTTATTTTTTTTTTTTATAAATTAGAAAAAATGGTTGACATGATCGATTATCTGTCAATTTTGCTGACTAAAAAAAAAAAAGGTTTTTAACGAAAATTTTGGACGTGCTAGGAAAGATTAAAAATGTATAAAAAATATACCCCCAAAATACTTTGATCTTTCCTCTTAATAACATAAACATTTAGATGATAAAGTTTTGTTTTCGTCAAGTTTGGCGTCTTTTTCGTCATGATATACTCTTTTTTTAGCGATTTCATGAAGGTACCTATGACTTCAAAACAGAATTTTGTTTAAGTCAATATACTGAATTTACATTTGAAGTAATTTAAAAGAAAATGAATGGCCGAGTTTACGCATAAATCCTCAAGGTTGACGTTGACACCATTCCAGTTGGTAATACTAGATGCATATTATATTTTTATGACAACAGAATTTTCATTTGAAATAATTCTTCAAGAACAATAAAATGACAGATTTTACGTATAAATCCTGCATAGTTTTGAAGAGTTAATACACGGTTAACACATTTAGTTAAGTTCAGTCACATTATTAAATGAATATTTATTGAAGAAACCACGGCAGAAATTTACCCTTGAAATTCTCAGACAACCTCTAAACAGAATTTTCGTTTCAGTCAATATACTAAATTTACACACAAATAATTTTTTAGGGCGGAATTTTTCACAAATTCCCTTTCACTTTTCAAGTTAAGACTATGCTTAAATTTTACAATAAGAAATTCTTTAGAAACTCAAGGGAAGGCAGAAATCTTCTTTTGTTTTGTTTTTTAAAGATCCGGATTAACTCAAGTTATTCCTTGGCTTCTATTTCTGTTACGCACGAGAAAAACTCTATCCAGCCAGACTGTACAAAAAAATTCCTTAAAAATTCACGCAGCAGTGTCTTGTAAAAACGAACACAAATTGTCCTTTGTATTCAGGAGTTAACAATATTTTTTTGTGAAAAAAATATAAAAATATCCTACAAAATACACGAAACAGCGTCTTACAAAAGCGAATTCAAATTGTTCCTGGTATTGAAGAATTAGCATTACATCAGTAACGTAAAAGTTGTTTATCAAAATATAAAGATTTTATTTAAATATCGACTCCAAATTCTTGTGCCTGACATAAAACCTGGTTGGTAGAAACAGCAATTCTCGATAATAGACGCAAACATAAGAAACAAGACAACCACTGCGTAAAATTTTTAAAAGAGGAAAACATTTATTTTAAAATTTAAAAATACGAAAATGTACAATACAAGGATTGCACAGAAATTCCCTTTTGTGCTCCTATTTCAGCAGGTGTTAAACTGGAACAAAACCTATTCTATTGTTAATAGACTCTCCCACATATAATAAGTAGTAGTAGGAGCAGTCGCACGTGAGTCAGTCGATGTTGGACATTAAAGTATCAACCACCACAACGAAATTGCTGCGTCATTAACTATTAGAACAAGTTCCTAACGTTTTGTACGTCGAACCCTTTTTTAGGATAACAACCTTTTATACTTTACTCATCTCATCCTCATCACCAAATTGTTATAGATAGAACGAAAATATTTTCTTCCTCCGTATGAGAAAGGAATCCCTCGTCGCCAATGGGTTGTAAAGTAGTTTCACAGTGGAGTCTTGTATTTCACTAAGTCGGTCCTAAAAAGGGTCTGACATACAAAACGTTAGGAACTTGTTATAACAGTTAATGACGCAGCAATCTAGTTGTGGTGGTTGATACTTTAATATCCAACATCGACTGACGATATTCAGTGACCCCCCCCCACGAGGGTGTCATGTGGCACAAGGCCTTTTTAACGTGGGTATTCCGAGCCCGTGGGTATTCCGAGCCCGTGGGCTCGGCCAAAAAATAGCCCATTGAACCAGCATAAACGGGTTCAGGGCCGGTCTACCTCCCCGAAGGAGAATCCGCCCTTCGGCGTAGCCTCCCTCGGGTTCCTCCCGTCCGTAGGAAGAGAGTACAACCGTGCAGTCGTCCAAAAGTTGAGCGACTGACGATATTCAGTCACCCCCCACGAGGGTGTCATGTGGCACAAGGCCTTTTTAACGTGGGTATTCCGAGCCCGTAGGCTCGGCCAAAAAATAGCCCATTGAATCCGCATAAACAGGTTCAGGGCCGGTCTACCTCCCCGAAGGAGACTCCGCACTTCGGCGTAGTCTCCTTCGGGTTCCTCCCGTCCGTAGGATGAGAGTATAACCGTGCAGTCGCTCAGAAAGTACTGAACGACTGACGATATTCAGTCACCCCCCACGAGGGTGTCATGTGGCACAAGGCCTTTTTAACGTGGGTATTCCGAGCCCGTGGGCTCGGCCAAAAAATAGCCCATTGAACCCGCATAAACGGGTTCAAGGCCGGTTTACCTCCCCGAAGGAGACTCCGCCCTTCGGCGTAGCCTCCTTCGGGTTCCTCCCGTCCGTAGGAAGAGAGTACAACCGATCAGCCGGTCAGAAAGTGAGCGACTGACGATATTCAGTCACCCCCCCACGAGGGTGTCATGTGGCACAAGGCCTTTTTAACGTGGGTATTCCAAGCACGTGGGCTCGGCCAAAAAATAGCCCATTGAACCCGCATAAACGGGTTCAGGGCCGGTCTACCTCCCCGAAGGAGACTCCGCCCTTCGGCGTAGCCTCCTTCGGGTTTCTCCCGTCCGTAGAAAGAGAGTACAACCGTGCAGTCGTTCAAAAGTTGAGCGACTGACGATATTCAGTCACCCCCCCACGAGGGTGTCATGTGGCACAAGGCCTTTTTAACGTGGGTATTCCAAGCACGTGGGCTCGGCCAAAAAATAGCCCATTGAACCCGCATAAACGGGTTCAGGGCCGGTCTACCTCCCCGAAGGAGACTCCGCCCTTCGGCGTAGCCTCCTTCGGGTTTCTCCCGTCCGTAGGAAGAGAGTACAACCGTGCAGTCGTTCAAAAGTTGAGCGACTGACGATATTCAGTCACCCCCCCACGAGGGTGTCATGTGGCACAAGGCCTTTTTAACGTGGGTATTCCGAGCCCGTAGGCTCGGCCAAAAAATAGCCCATTGAACCCGTATAAACGGGTTCAGGGCCGGTCTACCTCCCCGAAGGAGACTCCGCCCTTCGGCGTAGCCTCCTTCGGGTTTCTCCCGTCCGTAGGAAGAGAGTACAACCGTGCAGTTGTTCAAAAGTTGAGCGACTGACTCACTGGCGACTGCTCCTACTACTACTTATTATATTTGGGAGAGTCTATTAATAATAGAATAGGTATGTTCCAGTATAACAGTACGAAACAATTTCCTGGGTTAACAAAACAGGGTTTTTATTGTGGTTTGTTTTAAGGCATATCAACCTCAATGGGTTATTTAATGCCACCAACATTTTTATTGCTGGTAATATTTTTTGTCAAAAATCTAATTCCGGTAATAATTTTTTTCCCCCAAAAAAATGTATTGTTGGTAATATTAGGTTGGTGCAAAAATAATGACGTAATAATGTCGTTTTTTGACGTTAAAAAATACGTCAAAAAACGACATTATTACGTCATTATTTTTGCACCAACCTAATAGTTTTGTTTTTTTCTTCAAAGACTTATTGCATATAATAATTTTTTACAGAGCATTGCTAGTATTTAAACCTATTTATAGTGTTTTTACCGCAGTTATGGGGTTAACTATTTGCCTATAGCTGGGTTCCCTAACAGGCACTACCACTCCGTGTCAGGGTAGACCTGGTAACACCAGCAATTAATAGATGGTTCTACGCTCCTCAAAACCTCTTGATTAGAGGCCTTACTGCTGGATGTAGTTTGTCGTCTTACCCAGGACGCGGATGTAGTTAATCGTCATACCCAGGACCGAGCAAAACAGGGATTAGCCACAGAAACAAGAAAAGAATATGTTAAAATTTGATAAAGAAACGAACAAAAAAAAATTGAACCCTTTATAAATAGAAAAATAGGAAAGAAAACTTGTAGCAAGCAATAACAAAACTAAAAAAGGCAGAAAATTTTGAAAGAGCACCTACCTCCGTTCTCAAAACGGGACGTCACATCCCGAAGGGGTTTCCAGTTATTTTATCGAGGTATTGTTGAATTTTGCCGCAACGTTCATGTTCAATGTTCTTCGGTGTGAAATCTGCGGGAAGCTCAGAAAGGAATTTAAATTTTGGGATAGAAATATCTTGAATGTGCCATCTCTTGATTTACGAGCTCCTTTTCTAGACAAGTCCTTTGAAGCGTAAATGATAATTGGCTCTTACGTCAACTGCTTTCTTGTCAACGGTACGTTCTTTCCCTTCTGTCCTTATCCGCTTTTTACTTCAGGTTTCGCTAAAGGCGAATTGAGGAAGTCTGGTCTTCATACTGAGTGATCTTTAAATTTAGCTAGTCACAATTTAGAGTTAGTAATAAAAAACAATCTTTAATAGTGCAGTTAACTGGATGAAATGAATGTGGGTCTTAAATAATTAAAACAATCATTTGACCAATCATTAACTCAAACATACACTCATTCAGAACCCCCACACACACACACACACGCACACACACACACACAAAAATCAAATACGAAAAGCACACTCGAAAAAACGAAAGAGGGCCTACATCCACCAGAGAACTGACATTTTTTAAATAAGGAGAGACGGGGGATTAAATTAAAGAAAAAAAAAAGGGGGGGGCAAATAAAAGCGTCCAATGAGCATACATCCCCTAGCTAAGTTAACTTAGAAACGTGGAAGTAACTAAATGGAAACGCCTAAACTACAATAATTTTGGATGTACTCCGTGAGGACCGAAATGATTTCTCGGTCGTGACTGATTTAGCAAAACAAGCTTGCTAATCATTACGCCACGTCGAAATTAAAAGGTACGGTTTATTTACTTGACCCCCCACCACCACCACCACCGAGTCAGGTTGTGACACAAGGTCAGTTTTTAACGCGGGGACCCGAGTGTTTTCACTCGGGCCGCTGGTCTAAGCTGGTCATAACTTGTCCAAGCTGGCTAGAGCTAGTCTTGGCTTGTCATAGCTGGCCCAGGCTGGTCAGAGCCGGTTCGAGCTAAACGCAGCCGTGATACCACCAGCAAGGATCTGGATGTGTACACCCCTCAAGTGAGAGGCCGACACCCCGAATTCTAATCGGCTAAGGTTTATTTACTTGACCCCACACTGAGTCAGATTGTCACACAAGGTCAGTTTTTAACGTGGAGACCCGAGTGTTTTCACTCGTACCGCTGGTCTTAGCTGGTCATAGCTTGTCCAAGCTGGTCATAGCTGGTCTAAGCTAGTCATAGCTGGACTTGGCCTGTCATAGCTTGTCAAAGCTGGCTAGAACTAGTCGAAGCTAGTCTTGGCTTGTCATAGCTGGTCAGAGCCGGTCCGGGCTAAGCGCAGCCGTGATACCACCAGCAAGGATCAGGATGTGTACGCTCCTCAGGTAAGCGGCCGACACTCCGAATCCTAATCGGCTACGGTACCGCATCTGTGCAAAGCTCCGACGAAGTTAAAAGGTACCAGTGTGAGCTGGAATTAAAGTAAAATAAATCCATAAAGAGCGAAGATTAGCCGTATAGCGAGGATTGAATGATTATAGTCGAGTTATCGTAGTAGATATGTAAATTGTAACGAGTGAATGGTGGCGTCAATCGGATTAGCTATTAGATTTAACCTATTCCTCTCCTTTTAGGCCTTATGCCACAATTGTATTTTATATACACTAAATATCGATTACCCGTGTCCTGAAAGATCAGACCATGAGAATTTTGTAAATATAGAATCATTTGAATTTTGTGGTATGGGGCGCGCTTTGTAAGTTCCCCCTGAGAGGATTGCGGTATTATGGTGGATGGAGGATTGATTGGTGACTGACGAATTCTTGTGGTGAATGTGGAAAATTGTAATATTAGGTTGGTGCAAAAATAATTTCGTTTTCTAACTATGTGAGAAAACGAAATTATTTTTGCACCAACCTAATATATGAATGGGTGGTGAATCGGATTAGCTAGGTATAAGATAGTTAGTGATGACCAGCCTCAACCCCTCAGTTTTTCGCGCTTGTGTTCATTGGGCAGTAACAAGCAATGAATGTGGTTTGAGGGTTACTGTTAAATTCAGCAACAATTATGCGATCAGATATTTTTTTCAACAGAGAGAAAGTTTCCTAAGGCTTTAGTAAAGACAAGTATACGAACTCCACCGACTGTGGAACGTTGCAAGTTTTTGGTGGCTGAGGCGGTGATAAATTGGTATTGATCAATGTTGTTATAATTCAGGTCAGTGTCTAGGTGATGGAACCAATGCTACTGGATGCTCAAGATGTTAATTTAATTTTACTTTGTGCGAAATAGAAGCTTTTGTTTGCTGCTGAGCTTTGACAAAGTTCGGGAATTGAAAGTACTGTACACAATAAGACTCTTTGATTTCATAAACTTTGATGTAGAGTTTTTGGTTGTTGTTCCTGCATCTCCCCTTTTCCAATTACCTCTCTCCAAAGACTTGGGGATAATTCGTTATACGTTTCATGAGAAACAAGTTTTGAATAAGGGAACTGGGTAATCAGGGCCTGGAACACTGCTACAGTTAATGGACGTCATGATAGTTCTTTTGGTAGATGATACCAAATTTGGGACGCCAAACCCACATCCGGATATTATCGTCGAGACAGCAACTCTAGAAAGAGTGCCACCCAAGGCTAAAGAATTCTTTCAAGCCATGAAATGAAATATACCAGACACCAATTGAGATGAGTGTAACAAACTTCACAAGATATGGCGTTAGAAAATTCCATCGTCCTGAAAAGTCAAAACCTTTCGAAAATTAATTGAACCAGTCTTACTGTATGGATTAGAAAATTGAACATTATCTGCTTGTCTTGAAAGATGGCTGAATGGAACATATACAATTCGACTTAAAAAAAAAAATACAGAACATCAGTTGAAGATCCCATGCAATGCTTAACACAATTTACGGAGAAATGAGACCAATCTCTCTTGAGTTAAAACAAAAATGATAACAGGTTGCCGACCACTGTCACCCAGCGGAAAGGGAACTCTTCTCATTCTTACTCCTGTGGCAATCATTCTGGAAGTGCCTTCTAACGAGAATTGACTTTCCCAGATACCACAGATCAAGACTCATCTTTGAACATTGGAGATCTGGGGACAGCAATACAGGATCGAACAGCATGGAAAGGGATTATCAATGGAGTTCCGACCAACCGTAGGGAGGTCAAGGAATGATGATGATGATGATGATGATGATGATGATGATGATGATGATGATGATATATCTTGGGATTCTTGACTAAATCCAAAGAAGATTATGTAAGGCAAGCTTTAAAAAATAATAATAATGTAACCCTTATGCTATGCCAGGTATGTCTCTCATAATACTTCTTTCGTTAGCTGATACAAAATGGGGTACGGCAACACTTCCTCTGGATGTTTTTTTTTTTTATCGAGACACCATGCCTAGAAAGACTCCCACCCCAGGCTTAAGTATTCTTTTAAGCCATAAAATGAATTATCCCGCGCCAGACACGAACTTGTAATTTGAAATTGTTAAGGCAATATTCAGTTACAAAACTAAAGAATTATTTTTGCAATCGGAAAATATGTTTCGGCTATAAATAACCCAGGGCCGTAAAAAAACAAATAAATTAATCAAGCCAACTCCGAACACTACAAATGCAATATCTTTAATTTAAGGGTCAATCTTTACCTAGCCTCCTTATCCTCATAATCGTCTATTTGTACTTTTTTATTCATATCACACCAGACGCTAGAGTGGCTCTTGAGCCTAATATTTGGTGAACATTAGATAATAATTTAATAAATAAATTTGGATTATTCTGGCTAATAACTGTATTATCCCCAATGAGGATATAAACTGCTACATTATTGAATGATATATTAAGACAATTTTCTATAGTTATTAATAAACATGGCTTATTCTAGTAAGGTACGCGAGGCTTGACATTACTGTTTGTCTGAATGGTGTGTGTTAGCTGATTTAAGCTATCTCTTCAGAAGAGAGTTCTGGAGAGTGATTAGCTTAGCTTGGCACAAGTGTATACTTTGGAGAGTATTGACAGCAATACACAGTGGTAACGATCTGGAAACTAGTTCGTTCTAAACTAAAGGTGAATTGCGCTCCCGGTGACAGTTAGGATGCACTCAATGTGTTGTGCGAGCTAATGTCGCGCGTGATCATTTTGCGAACTGTCAATTTAAAAAAGTTGTTCGACTTTCTTCCAAGTATGACTAGAACGTTTTTTTTTTTGTTTTTTTTTTTTTTGTTTTGTTTTTCTCTCTCTCTAACGCTTCCTATTCGATTCACCGGCGGGGAAATAAAACAAATAAAAAAATTCGAGGGAATCTTTTTAGAGAATCGCCATTTTTTTTCCTTTTTTTAAAAATCTTATGAAGAAATTCTGATTCAGTTTGGGAGGGGTGGTTATACTTTGTGTATTTTTTTTTTTCATTTTGGCAATGTTATCTTTTATTTTTTTATTTATTTTATTTTATTTTATTTGTAGTGAGGGATGAATTTGTCGTTCTATTATACAGTAAACACTTAATATTATTATTACTTCTAAGGAAAACAGATTGACAACTCGACAAAAAGGTTTTCAAAGAACGTTTCGCCTGCCATTTTAACAAACCACCTTTGAAAGGAGTGAGATCAAATTCTTAGAATCTTTCCCGTTATCTGTTCGTTCCATAACAACGGTGCAAAACGCCAATTCGAAAATATTTGCGAAGGGAAGAAAGTGCATCTCGATCCTAAAAGACAATTCTTTGACACTGCTGGCAGCAGTAAAATATAACTTTAACATACACTGAACTACAAAATCCATCGGATATCTCTATGCTAAGAAGTAGTGATTTTCCAAGCGTAGCTTAGATGTGGCACAAAGCCGAAAATATGGGGTACCTAGTGGGAATCGTAGTCACTTTTCAAGGGGAAATTTTTTAGCGAGACAAGCTTGCTAATGAGTTCACCGCCTCGAGATGCCCTGATTTTCCAAGCGTAGCTTAGATACGGCACACGGCCGAAATTATGGAGCAGCTAGTGTGGCTGGAACTCACTACTCAGTCGTAAATGTTCTAACGAGACAATGAGGTATCCTACACGCGTAAGTTCGCTCTCTCTCTCTCTCTCTCTCTCTCTCTCTCTCCCGCCTCACTCCTTGCTGTCAAAATGTGATCTTCAAGAACTCTCGTCTTGACCATGCGGTCAGACGTTAAAGATCATTACCAACATTCACGCAAGTACGAACTCTGAACTCTTACCAACATTTCCAATACAAAATTCCTAACATGCAACAGGAACTTTATTCTTCTAAACTACAGTTTAATAATTACTTTATCTTTATGAGCTCTGGTAAAAATATTTCCAAATTTAAGAGACATAACTCTATCAAACCTTTACCTTACGTGTATGTACAGTAAGACAAATAAAATCAAATGTTATATTTTGAACCATTATGTTCTGTCTTGTATTAATTGTTAGGAATGGGGGATTATTGAACACACCCAATTTTAAGCATTCTCGCCATTCAAACCTGACATTTTCTAACTCTTCATATATTCCCCAACAATCTCCTCATTCTTTCACTTTTTGCAACCTTCTTGCATATCAGTGTGTTTATCTCCTCCTTGATAAAAAGATCAAATAGAAATTCATTTAGGACAAACTAATAGATGAAGACTGGTCAATAATTGTTTAGTTTTTATTCGTATTAACTTTCATTTTAATATTTCCTTGGCATTTATTGCGACCACGTCTTCTCGCTAATCATTTTCCATTCTATAACAGTTACGAGGCTTCTCGGTTACCGTGAAAGTATTTGTAGAAAAGGCAGAGGGAGGCAATGGCACGTCTGTGAGAGAGCGACTGTAAACGAGATGCCAGATCAGGGCCAACCACATTGCATATCCGTCTCTGGATTTTGTCGAGGACCTTAAGAGGAACACCAGGAGATCCAGACCATATATGGCAGCAGTATTCCATGCAAGGGCGAATGGCTGATTTATAGATTTGAACTCGTCAAGAAAAAAGCTTTCTGGTGCGACATAGAGAACCAACTTTCCTTGCAGTGGATGAAGCAATTGATTCAATCTAATTGTTCCAGGTCAGGTCAGCGGACAGTGTGAGACAAAGCAGCCGTAAAAAGTGCTCTTATGGAGTTCAGCATCAAACATATGACAATGTGCAGAACTTTTTTGTGTGACGGGCCACGTCCTTTAGAACTTCAGCGGATTAAATGTGTTAAGTTGGTGCACATGCGTACGAACGAGGGATGGTGGTAATTTTGTTTTTGTTACATATAATCTAGCCGATTTCATTTAGTTTTATTTAGAAAAAGAATCTAAATGAATTACATTTCAGATTCCCAACATCCCTCGTAGGTAAGTATATGTAGTCGCACTAATATAACAAATTTAGTCCGGCGAGGTCGTAAAAGAGGGACGCGTCACAAAAAAACTATTCCCACTGTGGCATATATGTTCCCCCAGTGAGAATCTTGATATATAAAATTCATCAATCGTTACCTATCTATCTCTTTTACACACACACACACACACATGTAATGCAACCTCGGTTCTCAAACGTCTGACATGTCGAACAAATCGGTTTTCGAACAAAACATTCGAGATGAAAATGCCTCGGTTGTCGAACAAAATTTCGGTTTTCGAACAATATCACCGAACCGAGTTAACCCGAAATGAATGATTTCTGAGTCGACCGCCGAGTTGTATTCATTCGTGGGTTCTGTTGTGCTTTTTTTCCAGTTTTATTGTACTGCGATTTTTCACTACACCGATTCAGATTGGAAAAATAGTTTCGGTTTGCGAACATTTCGGGTTACGAACGGTCTTAAGGAACGAATTAATTTCGTGAACTAAGGTCCCTATACCTACCTATCTATCTATCTATCTATATATATATATAAATATATATATATATATATATATATATATATTTCATATATGTATTATATTATGCATTTAATATTCATCCTTCAAATATTCAAGCCAACAAATGGAATTCATAATCCTTAATTAAAACAAGGTATTTACACAAATAAGTTATATTGATAAAAAATATTAAAATATTTGTCGG